>JARVGW010000194.1:20017781-20114524 GCA_031762495.1 Anablepsoides rubrolineatus
TACATACTGTATTATATATATATGTATATATATATATATATATATATATATATATATATGGAAATTCTGTTGATTCTTTGCATGTGAACTTTCCAAAACAAATCATTTCAATGCTTTTGAAAGGTTTGCCTTTTAACGAGGTGTACTGTGCCAGCAAATTTGCAATCGAGGGAGCGTGTGAGAGTCTGGCTGTCCTTCTGCAGCACTTCAATATCCAGTAAGCTGTCCTAAAATGTATCTTTTTCTATTTAAAAAATAATAATAAATGACTCTTAAAGATAGTCTAATATCTAAATGTTTTATTCTGCAGCGTGAGTCTGATCGAGTGCGGTCCAGTCAACACCAACTTCCTGGTGAATCTGCAGAAGGCGGAGATTGGAGATCCGTGTCTCCAACAGATTGATGCTCAAACAGTCAATCTGTATGAAAAATACCTGCAACACTGCAACACTGTGTTCCAAAATGCTGCTCAAGATACTGAGGACATTGTAAAGGTGGGTTTCAATGATGCAGCTGTTGAAGTTGTTGAAGTGCGTCCACTTCCTCATAGAAGCATATCCAAAAATATTACTAATAATTCATCCTTTCAAGATTAGTTGAAATACAGCAACACTGTGTGCGCTTGTGTTTGTTTCTGTGCTTGAAGGTATTTCTCACTGCCATCCAGTCAAGCAGCCCTGCGTTCAGATACTTCACCAACAGCTCCCAGCTGAAGGTTGCAGATTCAGATGGAACACAGTACATCAGAGACATGAGCAAGATCATTTTTTCAGCCGAGGAACCATCATTTTAAACATTCTGTTCCGACAAAACAACCAGTTCCTCTGCAGACGTTGGGGTTTTTGTGTAAAGAGCTTTTTCTAATTTTAGCTCATGTTGACAGAGTTTTATACCTCGTTCTGTTTTTGTTCATCACTTTTCTGTTGGGGAGAATGTTTATGTTTTGAGTTATTCCACAGTCTTTGCATTCCTCATGGTTAATAACATGCTCCCCACAGTTTGGATAAATTATCTGCTATTTCTGAGTTTAGAGGATTTTATTTTAATAGAAAGATGACAAAAGTGCTTGCATAAATTTTGGTTCTGCTATTTTAAGCATATAAAAATAAAATGGCCATTTTTGTCTGTTGACCTAAAAACACATTCCACAGAAAATACTTTTATAAGAAATAATAAATGACATTTGAATACGACCAAACTGATTTACCTTTTGTATGTTGTTCATCCACAACAAAACAATGTGAAATTATAACATACTGTACAAGTAATTATATATATACATATTACAAATATTTGACATGAAATCAGATAATAAATTATAGATTTGTCTTAAAATATACCTACCTCTAGATTCTTTCTATGTTACTTTATTGTGTGTACTTAGATAATATTAGAATTAAATTCTGTATAGATTTAAAAGTTTTGAGCTAATTATCAAAACCTTTAGCTGGGTTAAGTTTAATCCATATACTTTTGTAACCAAAATCACCAATCCACATGTTTTTGTATTACTGAACATACGGCATAAATTTCTCTCCCCCCTTCTCTCTGTGTTTTTGTATTATTGCATATATGGCATAAATTCTGCCCCCCCCCCCCCCATTATTTTTATATAACAATTCTTCTTACTCTGATTTGTACAGCCTTGCATACATAACACTCATCTCTTGTCATGCTCTGCCTCGACCGTGTGTCTGAGTTACACATTAGAATTTATTCTTCTTGTTTTGACGTTTCATTATGTTGTTTATGTTTTATTATGTTTTATTTTGTCTTTCAGCCATTTTTACATTGTTGATGATCGTACAGCACCTTGTGAATATATTTCTGTGAAAGGCGCTTTAAAAATAAAACTTTACTTACTTAGTTGAATTACATTTAGAATAGAGACAGTAAAGTTTACAGGAAAGCTATTTTTACACAGATATCTCAATTTTGATCACCAGGTTCAGTTTTCTTACTAAGCTGTCCTGTCAGTTACAGCAATATAAAATCTGTGAAATAATCTGATTCACTGGTCATTTATCAGTGTAGTGAGCCTATTAGAACTATAATTATGAAACAAATTTGTGCATCAATGTGCCTTCAGAAACCTGTTGTTGACACACTCACTGTTACAAAAAAGTATTTTGATGTTTTGATGATGCCATTAATTTTTATTGTAAGCTATGAAGCCATTTTAGATGTCCTCTGTCTGCAATTAAGGGGAACAATTTGTGGTAACAAGTTTACCAATGCTGCAACAATTGTCTACTCTAAGTTTCTATCCACAGTTTGACTTTTTCATTGTCTTTTTTTTCCATTTTTCTTTTTAATTTTACAGACTTTGTGTTATTTTAACCTTTTGTATCAGAATAGTTGGCCTAATTTATGTTCAATGACTTTAGGTGTTTAAAACTTTTATACTTTTTGAATTATTTAACTGTATTAATATTTTTTTCCCATAAAATTACTTACAGCATTTTTCAGTTCCATTGCAGTACACAAATCTAAACAGCAGGTGGTGGTGTTTGCCATACATTAAAGGAATGTCTTTATTGTACTCATTGAAGTAAAAACTACAGAAAAATTAGTTTTTTTTACTGATACTTTTTTTCTTTTGTAGGCATGAAATGTTTCAAAACTTTATTTTCTTTTTTGCTTAGCTGTAAAAAAAAAAAAAAAAAAATCTCTGACATTGATGTGCAAAAGGTTTGGCCCTCACTTTCGCCAGGGCATTTCAGCCGACAGCTACAACAAACAAACAAACAAAAATATAAATTTAAAGCCTTTTACAGAACTTACCATTAAGGTTTCATTCATTTGTGCAAACTTGAAAACTTGAATGATACATTTTTCTGAGTCAGATCTTAGATATTTCACATTTGTGACTTTATAAAAGGAAAAACCCAAGACACTTTTCTGTTTTTTATTATCATAAATTTAGCAAAGACCCTATAATTTCCCCCCAATGGTAAAGTAACAACATAATTTGGTGCTGCAGTTTAAAGCTGAACATTTGGAAGGCTGTGTGAGTGAGTAACCCCCACCTTCGCAGTGAGGCTCCTCCACCCCTGTGCTGTTAGCGAGGGCCCACATGGAAGCGATTTTACTGTGTGGAGAGTGAAATTACAGAGATACCTAAAGAACTGGAGTCTAACCGCTCTCTCATTCCCTCAGTTTTATTCATAGAGACGAGCTGTAAACAGGAAGACGGACAGAGAAACTCCTTGTCACATAACTAAGGTGATTGAAGTCAACAAACAAACAGATGGGTACACACAGAAGCTCTGATGTCATTTTTCTGAAGCCGTAAAAATTCTGCAACTGTCAAGAAAAGGCTGCGGCGTTCTTCTCCCAGGCTTGAGCGATGTGTTGAAAATAAAATTCCTCACAAAGAGCTGTAGAGAGGGTCTCCAATAAAACATGCCCGCCATGCTCACCAGAGAGGAGCTCACTCAATAAATCCTCATTGTAGCCTTGGGCCTTACTGGAGCCCATGACAGCATCGGTGTTTGGATTCAATTATTACTTCTCCATTCGCTTTTTTTTTTTTTGCACCTAGTTTAGCAAAACATGCAGTCGCTCACTGCAGCAGACTTCAATGTACAAAAACTTGTATTTCCTTGCAGCACACCTGATTGTCTTATCAGTCAAAAACCTTTAAACTGTTTTACGTTTACTATTATTAACAAGATTGCATGATTTTGTGCTCAGAATATGTGTTGTTAATTACTCTCAGCTTTTACCACATCAAATATCAGCTCAGTATTTGTAAAATTCAATGAGTTGTAGGTATTGTTGCATTTTCTAAGGTCAGTTAGCTGTGGTGGCCATCTTAAATTGGATTGCTTCCAAAAGGTAATCAGCTGTAGATGCATATTGTGTAAATATTTCCTGAAAGTTTCAATAAAATATGTCCTCTAGTTCGTTAGAAATTTTGCTAACAGACTAAAAGTGTTGACCTGAAGTCATTGATGACAAAGTTTTAAATAAAACTATTGTTCAATCTGATTTTGGAGTACTTGTTTGGGATCAATCTCAGCTAAACCAAATACTAAGTTAATATCTGAGAAATCAACTGAATTTTAGCCATTTTTGCTTCTGTAAAGTCACCTGGTTGTGGTGGCCATCTTGTATTGAGTTGACTACAAAAGTTAATCCGTAGATGTGCATCTAATGATTACTTCTTGCATGTTTCATTGGAATTTTCCCAATGGTTCATGATATATTTTGGTAACAGACAGGCACACTAATACACGTACACACACACACACACACACAGACAGACAGACAGTATTTTTCAATAAAAAACAACCATTCAGGATATTTCGGTGTGAATGTTTTTCATTTGAAATCATTGAAAAACATAAAAACAACTCAGCCGTTTAAAAAACCCTGTCCTTTTTGTACTATGTGTGTCATCACTCTCACAGTTTATGAGTGGTTGTGTACATACTGCGGTGTTTGAATGTGCTTTAACTATCTCTTCATCTCCACCCACACACACACACACACACACACACACACACACACACACACACACACATACTCTCCTTCCAGTTAGTACTATCATCATCCCAGACGTGCTGCTGACTGCCCCAGATGTTGGTCATGCAGCTGTTGTCACCTCTGCTCAGCAGCTGGAGCCGCTCAGAGACACCCCCATCCTGCCTTCAGGGATCGGACACAAAATAAACTCCAACTGGGCCAAGACTTGATTAGAGCGAGTCTCCAGCGTTTGTTGTCTTAATGTTCGAACCAAAGCCACCCGTGTGTGGTCCCAGGCTCTTTGGCGTTATGGGGGAATAAATACGAGCTGTAAAGTTGTGAAACTCATTGAGTTGGATATTTATGCACAAGGTTGTTTTGCAGGACGTTTATTTGATTGTTTGAGACAATAAGATGAAGTTATGTAAAAAAAAAACTGAACAAGTTGTCGCTATAAAAGTCAAGGAGAGTTAATATTCTTTAAAAGAACACATTTCACCCAGTGCTTTTCATACCAGGGTTTGTCAAGAAAATGATAGAGCTTTGGCCAAACCTTAAAAATACTTACACACTTACACTCATCTATCTTTAAAAGTCACGCTGAAAGTATGTGCTATGAATGACTCCCAGCTAATCGGAGCTCAATGACTGAGTTGTAACCTTTTTCGTGTTGGATAATGTCAGTTAGTTTCTGGCAATTTCATTCAGATTTGACTGGTGAGGTATTTGGCTAACAGACAAACGCGGGGAACTCCAACATTAAATGGTAAAATTTCAAGAACTTTTAAGAAATAAGGCACTAGTAAAGATGGAACCTAAAACACAAAGAGTCTCACCAATGTGTTGCGCTCCATATTCGATCACCTCTGACAGGAGAGAGAGAGAAATAAAAGGAATGCACTGGAGTTCCTGCGTTTTTCCTGAAACCATGACAGATTGATATTTGCTCTTGAATCACTCGTCTATGGTTAGGAAAATGTATGACTGTAACTAATTCAGCCCTCTGAGAGTGAATTCTTCCTGGGTCTGAACCAGGACTTGATTAGAAACAGGCTCCATGTCTGGCTTCTTTTCTTCATTTCCACTCTTCTCCTCTTCTCTTCAGTTGTATGTTTTAAGCACCTTTATAACCCTGATACAGTTCTTGTTCTGTAAAAGGCACAAATCTGTACAAAATGACTATAAATACTGAGCTAAAATATGGTGTGGTAGTAGCTGAGAGTCCTTCCCAGCACCTGCTCTGATTGTTTCAGATTGATTACAAAATGTATGCTTAGTCAACAATTGCGGTTTTTTTTTTCGAATTGAATTGATTTCACTGGTTGATGGCAACATTTTAAACCCAAATCTTCAGTGAAGTTATAGAGCTCAAAATAGAAGTTGAAGGCCAGTCTCAGCTACTACCACACCAAATTTTAGCTCAATGTTTAATTTACTGAACCATTTTTGTGTTTAAGTTCACTTAGCTGTGGCAGCCATCTTGAATCAGGCTAACTGCTAAAGTTGCAGATGTTAACCGACTGATTACTTTCTGAAGGTTTTCTTAAAATCAATGATTGGTAAATTTTAAAATTACAGACAAACACAAGCGCAAAAACATTATCGCTTTGCTTTCGAGTGATCAAAAGCAAACTCTCGCGTTCCCATTTATTTCCTACTGGAGAAAGACTAAAGTAACCTAATAATACAGAATTTTCCATTCTGCTTTCCAAACCCCTCCTCCTTTAAACCCTAAAACAATCTAACTCTTTTCCCTGCAGCACCCCACCCACAGGCCACCTCCCCTCGCTCGCCTCTCTGCTCCACTGCAAAGCCAAACAAGCCGGCCATTAAGTTGAGTTAAGCTCAGGAAGTGGGCCTTCGGGCTAGGCAACACAGTTTACAAGGAGCCAGTCAGTTTTCCGCGGCGCTTTGAAGTGAGCGGCGCACAGGAGACTGTCTGTCACTCGGCGAAGGCCCAGCACCTCTTCACTGACTCACTTACGTTCCCCTCAATCATCCGACTGAAGTCAGGGAGGAAGGCAGAGGTGTTGTGAAAGGGTACAGTAGAAACGCTGCAGGTTGATTTATAGGTCTTTCCCTCCTCTAAGCATCAGTTCCTTCCTTGTATTCACGCTAACCTGTCTGTTACAGGCCATTATTATTCAGCCCCATGTTAGGCTGTAGGAAAAGTCAAAGAGAAAACAGATAAAGTTTGTAACAGTTGAGTCCAATTCAAGATGGCTGCTGATACACTACTAAAAACACAAAAATGGCTAACTTAGTTGAGAATAATTCTGAATTCACCCATTAATATCACAAACTGTAGTGGCAGCCATCTTAATTTAAAACTTTGTCATGAAAGGCAGCAGGAAATATACATTCCTTTAAGGCACGCTGGGCCTTTGATCATTGGAAGTTGTAGTGAAACCAACAGCGGTGCAGGCTAACTCAGGAGCATTTCTGCAGCCCCGTGATTACATCTTAACGTTTCATCTTGAACAACACAAATAAACGCTTCGCACAGTCCGGTATGCGCTTCTCGCTCTGAGCTCGAGGCACGAAGGTCGGCTTTCTGAAAACGCATCCATCTTCTTCCAGTGACTTCACAGCAGAAAAGGCTCGGTTTCAGCCGCGCATGACTCTGAGAATTCCAAACTGGCACGAAAGCAGAAAAGCACACCCGGCAAAACGGAACATCCCCTTAGACAGAGCAGGCAGGCCGGAACATTTTCACTGATCCAAATCCTCTCCAGTAAGAACCCAAAAGTTTTTGTTTTGTTTTGTTCAGTAATACACACATCTGAAGAGGCTATCAACTGAAAAACAAGCATTTTTAGCTGAAAATGCAGAAACTTGGCATGTTTTTAAGGGTGTCATAAAAGAAAAAGGAGCAAAAATGTAAATTTTTTTGTATTCTTGTAGTTTGAATTATTAGAATAAATACATGTTGCACCCAGTTTTGTTATTCTTATGGGCTAGGGCATAAACAAACAAAGCAGGTAGAAGGAAGACAGTAAAATGTTTACTTTGAATACAAATATAAAGTTTTTTTTTTTTTTTACAAAAAGCTATTTACAGTTTTATGAAAGTTCACACAAACTGTTTATAAAACAAATTTCTTGGCATGTCCTTGGCTAACTCTTTGGTGTTCATGAAAAAATCAGGTTTTTAATTTGGTATTTAGAGGTATTCACTGCACATTCACAAAAACCCTCAAATATTTTTGAACATATTGATGGTTAATGTCAGATAATAGTCAGCTTTATGTAGGTCCATCACGTGACTCAAACATCCATGATTTATCGCTGACTTAGCCGAGTAAAACGTTTACACTGAGTGCGTACCCGCATTTCAGCATTACATATCAATATATCAAGAAAATAACTGTTTATAAACTTTTTCACCATATATTGTTCATTATACCTTTTTAAGGTTTTTTATAGCTTGGAATAAAGACCTTAGAGTCAAATTCAGTCTGGCTTGTCTTGTTCTAAAGGTCCAATCCTGTCATCCGTGTGTCTTTAAAAAGTTGAGGCAAATGCAAATTTTTATAAAATGTTACAAATGAACAACAAGGAATAAAACAGAAATGAATCACCAACATTTAAATGTCTCTTATTCTACACAGTGGTCTCTTCGTGTCCCCCGTTTGTGAGCTTTGTATAGAATTTGTGCCAAGAGTGCAGAGTCTTTCCAGACCAGATCCAGAAACCAGATGTGATTCCCACAATCAGTGTCATTAGATACTTTATCATGAACACAGTGAAGTCTGGGGTCATGGGGTGACCGGCCTGCGCTGGGCAGGGGATGCCCAAGCCCCTGCAGTTTTGGCTGACCCAGCTACGCTCCCAGTGGGGGCGGAAGGCCTGCTCGTAGAAGAAACAGGCAATCACGATGGTGGCGGGGACGGTGTAGAGCACGCTGAAGATCCCGATCCGAACCATCAGCCGCTCCAGCTTCTCCGTTTTGGTCCCGTCGTGCTTCATGATGGTGCGGATTCGGAACAGCGACACGAAACCGCCCAGCAGGAACGACGTGCCGATGAAGAGGTAGATGAAGAGAGGGGCCAGCACGAAGCCTCGCAGGGGGTCCAGGTTGCTGACGAAGCAGACCCCGCTGAGCACATCTCCTTCGATCTGTCCCAGGGCAAGGATGCTGATGGTCTTCACAGCCGGCACCGCCCACGCAGCCAAGTGGAAGTACTGAGAGTTGGCCTCGATGGCCTCGTGACCCCATTTCATACCAGCTGCCAGGAACCAAGTGAGGGACAGAATGACCCACCAAATGGAGCTGGCCATGCTGAAAAAGTACATCATCATGAAAAGGATGGTGCAGCCTTCTTTTTTGGTGCCTTGGACGATGGTTTTGTATCTATCTGGGTTGAAGCTGTCATTGCAAACCACCCTGTCTCCAAGAAAATACCCGGTTATGTAGGCGATGGAAACCATAGTGTAGCAGCCAGATAAGAAGATGATGGGCCGCTCGGGGTATCTAAAGCGCTGCATGTCTATCAAATACGTGGTTACTGTGAATAGTGTCGATGCACAGCAAAGGACAGACCACACCAGGATCCATAAACGGGAGAAATGAACCTCTTTGTCGGTGAAAAACAGGCTCCCACCACTCCTCGTCGCCTCACAGGGAGCTGCACAGTCCTTCTCGTCCAAAAACTTATAATTCAGATATGGAGGGACAGCAAGAACAGTGGGACAGTGGAATGGTCGGTCAAACGTGGAGACCACGGGGTTGTTCTGCGGCCCCAAGGGAGCCTTGATGGGGGGCACGGTGGCAGCAGAGGACTGGTTCTGGCCCACGCAGATCTGGCCGTCTCCGTGCACGGGGAAGTTCTCGCAGCGCAGACGCTCTGGCCACTGGAAGCCGAACTTGTTCATGAGCGCCTCGCAGCCCTGCTTGGCGCTCTCGCAGATGGACCTGCAGGGTGGGATGGCTTTCTCCAGAACCGTGCACACCGGCGCATACATGGAGCAGAGGAAAAACTTCAGCTCCGGCGAGCACTGCACCTTGACGAGGGGGTAAAACTGGTGGACCTCGAGTCCCGCGTCCTCCTGATTGTAGTGACCCACCAGGTTGGGCATGATGGTTTGATTGTAGGCTATGTCCGTGCACAGCGGGATGGAAATCGGCTGACAAAATCCATGCTCCGGGATTATTATTCCATTGTCTCCCTCATACTGCGCTGACACCAGAGGCAGCAGGAGAGCAAAAACACGAAACTCTACAGTCATCTTCTTTTTTCCCCCGAGACGCGATCAACTTGAAGCATATGTGTTTAAAAACTATTCCTAAACGACAGTAAACTCTGAAGGTGAAAATCTGTTCCTGTTGAACTCAAACTCCTGGTGACTGTTTGACTTTTTTTTTTCTTTTCTGTTTTTTTCTTCCCATTACTTTTATCCTCTCCCCCTGTCAAAGCAGCTTACATACGAGACATCTTCTTTGATAAAGATTTCAAAATAAAGTTCTACAAGTCCAACAATTATGTAAAGGCACACGTTTCGTGAATATTTATAGAGATTATGTTACATAAATTAATAAAAAACTAACGTGACTTTTCATTTTCTTAAAACAGGGCCTGTACAAACACTGAGCTGCAACAGATGCTTTTATTTTGAAGACGTCTTTTCCTGTGTATTTGTTGCTTTATAGTGTTGTAAAATAACTTGAATCCACAGTTTCGCCCAATCAGACTTTCGGTTCTCCTTGAAAACAATACTTTTATCAAAAGTCTCTCCAAGTTTTTAAAGTTATTAATGCCATAGAAATTTATGTTATCTGTCAAGTTGGAAAGTTTTTTTCTTTTTGGGGGGTGGGGGTGGGGATAACTCAATTAATCAACAGTGAATAGGGATAATAATAATAATAATAATAATAATAATAATAATAATAATAATAATAACAAGGCAGGGGAGAACAGGGGTGCAGAAGGTGTCTCAGCACTTTCTGATGGCTGCAATACATAGTAAATTAGAGACCTAGCATTCTTTTTTTTTTTTAAGGAATGCATATCATCTACATCCTTTCATGAAAAACTTCCAACTTGATTACTTTGTGATGGAAAGAGAAGGGCTGGTGAAAAGCTACATTTTGCATAGTTAAAAGTTGCAATTCTCTACAGCTAATAAGCAAAACGTGCAAAAAGTAGCAAAACACTGTAAAAGTCTATCTAAAAGTAGTAAAAGGTTAGCTAAAAGGTAGAAGTAGTAAAACAGACACTAAAGTAGTAAAGGCTGGTAAGAAGTTAACATTTGCTTTATATGTAGCAAATGTCTCTTGCAAGAAGTAGCGAAACACTAGCTAAAACCTGAGTAGCAAAAGTCTATCTAAAAGTAGTAAAAATCAAGCTGAAAGCTAGAAGTAGTAAAAAAGTGGGTGCACATTAAAAATAGAAAAGGCTAGTAGAAGCAAAACTTTGCACAACTATCTAAATGTAGCAAACATCTAGCTAAAAGTAGTAACTCCTTAAAAACTGACCACAAGCTAAAAGTAGCAAACAATAGCTAAAAGCTAAATGTAGCATAACAAGACAAAACAGGGCTAGTGTGCTGAAGCAGATTTCGAAGATAATCCTTTTAATCCATAGACCTCAATAAAATTCTTTGGCAAAAAAATAAGAAGTTTTTTTTAAGGTTTATAAAAGTCAAAGCGCTCATCTTCAGAATGAGCTGAACGTTTTGATATTAAACAAGCACAAATCTGATTAAAACAAAATGAGTAGTAGAATAAAATGAATTTATGACTTAAATGGCAAAAACCCAAAGTAAAAGAAACAGGAAAACAGTCAGTATTTACACCATGAGGTAAAATGGAGCCCTTTGGCACTTTTGTACATAAATTCAGACTGTTTCTATGGGTCAGTGGGTCCACAGTGGTCTACAGTGGGTAAACTGCAGGTGGATGTACAGACAAGACCACCTGCGTCTCCTCCATCATGGAAGAGGAGGTGGCAGAAGACGTTGCTATGCGCTCGGATCGCGTGCTTAATGTTAATTGGACAAAATAAATTATCTTCCTTTCTTTTCAGCCAATGTGCGTTCAGGTCACGAGGACAGGGACTGAGGGGGGGCCGTGAACAGCTCGCGAGGTGGAGGACTCGACTCACTTCAAAGTAAACCTTGAAACCCGAGAAAGTTTATCTCTACCCCTAAACAAAATCCAGGTAATTTTTTTGTCGTTTTTCGACGATTAATATAATTCAGATAACTTGACTTGACGTAAGTTAGCTCTACGAGTCGTAACGTGAAAAAGCTAGCTAGCTAAAGCAGCGTCGATTTCTTTAGCTTTATGCAGTTCAACGGCCTTTTTAGAAGTAGCCAAAATAGCTAGTTATATTAGCTTTTAATATAAAAGGGTCGTATTTTACACCTACATACCGTACCGATAAGGTTACGATACTTTTAACCATGAACTTTTTCTGCCTTCCTAGACCAATGAAGTACTGAAGAATCGACCAGCCAGATTAGAACTCAAAATGGCTTTTGACGGACATCAGAGCTCATTGGGAAATCCACTCTTTCAAACATGTCAGTGGCAGGTAAGTAATCATTGTCGGTGTGGTTTTATTCTATTTTAATATATCATGTGTTCAACATTAAATGGCATTAAGTGGTAAAATATTGGGGAAAACTATTCAATGGAGTATTTCGCAGATACCGTTTAGCGCCCCCTATCGGAAGCGGCGCGCAATGGTTTATGGGATTGTTTGGAGGCAAACAAAAGAAAAGTAAATGGTGGGACAGGTAAAGTCTGGATTGTTGCGCATTTAAAATGTTTATTTTGGTTCGTGAGATACCAACTTCTAATCAGAAAAAAGACAAACTCGTCTAGAAGTTTTACCTGCTCAAATGTTGGAATTAGTGCCTAAATAGCAACCTGGAGTTGCAAAATAGAGGTAAGTTTATACTGCTGTGCAATATTTTCACTCTTAATATAATGTAGTAATTACTATAGTATGGCACTATATTAAATCCATTGCCAGAGAAAATCTAAGTATATATTACCTATATTACTTATTAACAGCATTATGAGCAGACGGACTGGGTGATAAACATTTACCGGTAATCTACATAATCTTGAGGCAGGCTGACCTATGATTGATTAAATTCTGAGTAGAAAACGTCATTTTGGCCACACATCAAATTTGGCTTTAATATTAATTCAAAATACGTTTTTGTTTTGGTAAATGCATTTGTTATTGTGATCTGTAGGTTTCTGTATGGTGTATATTATTGTTAATAAATAAACTGTACACCACTATATGGTCAAGTTTTTTAGATAGTTCATTATTATATTTGTAATATTAAGTGGTCAAAATGGTCTGTAGTCAACAAATATGATATGCGGCCCAGATCGCTGTAAACCACGTCAACGTCAGACTCAGACATTCTTACTGTTCAGATTTAGCCAAGTCAAGGCGTGCATATGAAGGCTTTTAGACTCTGGGCAGTTTCCGGACCAGTCGGGAAACATAAACATTGATAAACTGCTCTGGTCACAACACATTTATCTGCTGGGTTCAATTTGTAATGCTCAACATCAATTTTTCCCCTCGCTCAAAGTTCTGTTACATTAAAGCATCAGTTTAGACAAGTAAATAAAAAAAGGACAAGCAATGTAATCTGCAAAAAATTGCTTACTATTAAATCTGCATAAATACGTATTGTGTTACACATGAAAAATAAATAATGTTGGAACTGTTTGTTTTCATGAGAGCTTCATGTTGATTAATCTTTTTTTTTTTTTCAGACAGGTGTTAATTCTGCAGGTCTAAATAGTGGAAGCATGTCACTGCCATTTATTCCATTGGCTTCAAAACCAGAAAAGGACAACACCTCCTACATGACCTGGCCTCACAACTCTCAAGAAGATCCCTATATATTTGGTTTCACCCAGACGAGCATTAAAAACAGGTAAACAGTAACAAGTGGATTTTTTTAATGGCAAAAAGAATATTTAGTAAATTTAAAAATCCTGATTAATTATCGTTTAATACAAATATTTATTTTTGGTTTAAGAAAACCAACCGATAAAGCTGATGGTGACAGTGAGGCAGATCTGCAAGGTCTAGTTTCGAACATTTTGGATGAAGCAGATTCGAGGGATAGCTTCTTCAGTGAGGGGTACGTCAATTGTTTTCATATGTACAGGGTGGATTGTGCCATCTTTAGTTGCGACAGAACAAATATTATCATTAACACTGACAATAAATTATGTATTGTATCTTTTTAAAGCCTACCTACATGCAGTCCTTTTTGGTCTCCAAAGACGCTGAGAGAAGAACTGCTGCAGTATTTTAAGACAGAGGCAAAAACACTCAGTAATCCTTCATTATCCTCAAGCCATCTATCCCATGAGACACTGAGCAAATCACAGCAACAAGTAATGGACAAAATGGGTGAAAATTTAAATCAACAGTCCAGTGGCCTTGCTGGTAGTCAACAATGGGTTTTTAATTCGTCCAATGGAGACAATCATTATTTGCGTCCTCAGAAGTTGCCACCAGGTCTACCTGTTCTCAAAATGATGAACACTAACCCATCCCAGGTGCAACAAAGTAAATACAGCAGCATGTCACCTTATATTGACAAAGGGAATGATCAGCCTTTGAATAGTTTCTCTGAGCTCAGTGAAATCTTCAGATCACAAAATGAAATGAACGGCTCCTCCGATGCTTTTCACGAAGACCAGTACACCCCAAGCAGTATAAATCCATACTGTAATGAGAATTATGTATCAGAAGACGTGAACCAGCTGGTCAGCAGTTTTCAGTCATTCATGCCTTGTGAGCATGACAGCATTTGTCATGAAGAGTTTCCAAACGTGCACAAGCAGACGCTGGGCTTGCATAAAGAACAAGGATTGCCGGAACAGTGGAACATCACTAGTCCTGCAATGTCAACACAATGTTCTCCTGCAACGCAGATCCAAAGACAGCTGCTAGGAGACTTGGGATCAGTGCAGAGGGGAAGAATTGGAGAAGTGAGGAAAAAGCAATTTAAACTTGATGCCTTTCAGGATCTTCCTGATTTCAGCTCTCAACACACAGAGTACACTCAGAAACCAAGGGCCCTTTCTTCACATTTAAACCTCACAAACCATCACCAAAACAAGATGGCAATGCAAAAAGAGAACTTTAATTTAAGTATGAACCAGTACACAACACATCAGCTCCAGCAGAGCCAGATGCAGGCGAAAATCAAGTCCCAACTGGAGAGGGAAAAAAGGAAGATGCAAATGCCTGGATTTCTTGGAGAAGGCTTCTCTAGGAGGCAACACACCAACGCTCACATGACAGAGCAGCCCTTTGAACAAAACCCATACTTTGATTTCCAAGGGAACATGCAGTATCAGAGACTGGATGGAGAAAACACTGTGGTCTATGCAGGGAATCCACAGCAGTTCACACCTAGTAGGTATCCTGTAAATGACCTTAGGAAGTACCCCATTGCTCCCAGAAACACAAACTTCAGCTCTAGATCTTCACGACCCTACAGAAATGGTGTTCCTGGTATCGATAGGAATGCTATAATATCAGCTAACGAGGCTGCTGCTTTCAACTCCATCATCAGTGACATGACATACAGAGGAGAGAACACACATCATGGTATGGTCTCAGCCATGACAGCTTTACACATGATGAATCAAGGAGGACCAGGGATGCAGCTCTACTTCAACCTGGATGAATGTTATGAACAGTGGAAATCTTTGGAGAAGGACAGAAAGCGGGTATGGTTTAGATTTGTTTAGGTATTATTACATTTTATTTTTTACATGTATTGACTTTATAGAATTATTTTATTTCCACTTCTTTTAAATATAAGATACTGATTATAATTATAAAGATACAGCATACTCACATACATCATAGAGGGAATATACAAAATGAATAGAAAGCAGTTGACTAATTACTCTCCATCAGTCAAAAACAATGTGTAGATTTGTTTTTCCTTAGGAAGCATTTATTTTTAAGATAACAAATTCTAAACCAAATAGTTATACATAAATTGTACATGTTTTTATATTTGTCAATAGACTGAGTGTTAGTCTAGTCAAACATAGTTTAAAATTTTTCAGAATATAATTTTTTTATTGTCTCGTTTTAATTTTTCCTTGTTTTCTCTACTTCAGACAGAGATGATTTTTAAGAAGACATTTCCTGGGAAAAGAAACTCAGTGATGACTGACACTAATCTACCCAGAATGCCACCAAACCCCACAAGAGTGGAGCAGCTCCTTATTAACCAGATGAGAGAACAAGCAAAGGTAAAAGCACTGGCATAAATGTAGTGATACTGCCATCTACAGGTGTATTTTGGCAATTATCTCATGTGACGATAATTCTTTTTATTCACTTAACATAGTTCTGCTTATACAACACTATCACCAACTAAAGCCTCAATAAGACATTTTTTTCTAGTAGATTAGGAAGTCTTTTGCCCCAGAATTCCCAGTAGATTTGCAAGTGCTGTGCACTGTTTGACATGCAACTTGTTGTGAAATGCAAACATGGTTCACTAAAATCTTTTGTTTTTATAGTATAGGTGTTTAAAAATATATTTTGTGGCCACATTAGAGAAGACCCAATTACAAAAAGTGAAAGAGTAAATAGCTTTATTTGTTACAGGTTGCAAGCCTTCTCGATACAATGGAGAGTTGCGGCATCTCCCTACATGTGAACATCCACACAGCACTGAAAAATCACCACATGGCTGTTTGTATCACCCAAGTAAGATGCAAAGAGGGCAGTGCAAACATGACCAAAACTCAGCAGCAGGGAACTCATTTCACTGAAGACAGAGGTATTCATTTCTAAACGTACTCAATGTTTGTCACTGAAATGCTCCTGGTCCTAATTTACGTATTTTATTTAGATAACCTGTTGATGACCGTGGCGCTGAAAGACATGTCTGCTGCCACCAAAAGGCTTCGCACAGCACTGTGGTGTTCCCTACAGATGACACTGCTGAAACCTGTGATGATGCAGGACCATCACGCATACGAGGAGCCGACATGCACTGAGAGGTGCTCCTTTCTATTTCAGGGTTACTCTTTTGTGATATAAATCACATTGCTTACAAGCATGACTTAAAGAAGTTGATAAGAAGGAAGAGAAAAAAAAATGTTCAAAAAGTTTTACTTACCTTCAGGTTAATGTAACAATTTATCAGCAAAAGTGTGATCAATACAAAAATGAGATTAGCATTTTGAAGCTTAAGAATGACTGAATGTTTTGACCCCAAAGAGCTTCTTTTTTTGTGTAGGAGTTACATGAAATTTAGTTTACTCTGCCATATCTTAACTTAATTTCAGTTAATTAGGACCACCTCCAAATCACCACCAATCTTGTATACCATCACCGCAGTATTTAAGGACACTATTTATGTGGAAGATTTCAGTGAATTCTTCGTTTTACTTATTTATTGGAATATAACAGAACTTCTGTTCTATGTATTCCCCCCACTAATAATTGAATCACAAGGGCAATAGTTTGAAATTAACATGCTAAATACTTTTTTTTTCCTTTAACGTTCCAATCAATTCTTCTCAACTTTTCTTTGTAACCTTAAGATGCTGTAAATCAGTTTTTTAAAGTCAGTTCAGTTTAAAACGTCCTAACAATACTCAAACTTCTAAAAGAACTAAAAAGTCACTATTTAAATGCATTTATCAAACTCTTAAAAGAAACAGTGTTACAATCATTTATCAGGGACATCATAGTTAAGTTTTTTAAATAGTTTATTATTTTAAAGCTTAATTTAAATTTAACTTGTAAAATGAAACATTTTAAAACGTTCGTTTGTGAAACTTTTTTTTTTAATTGCTGTTCACTTTACGGTTTTACATTTTTGAATTTAGGTAAAACTTCAGGAGTTTGAAACATTGAAAGTTAAAATTTTTCAGTAAAAATATAAATGTATTAATGTTATCAGTGAAATGTGTCAGTTTCTCATTGATCCATGTGTGCATACATTCATTACAAGTCTGGAAGACTTTGTGTCTACAGGTATTTTGCATCAATACCATGCTTTGCTACTGAGGCTTTATGAGGTAAAAGCAGGGTTGTTCTGTTCCTGTAATTGTAATATTTTTGGTATGCTTTTTGTGTTACCTATTCTGTTTTTTTGGGGAAACAAGAATAAATTCCCAAAACACACAAATGTCTGAATTTTTTTTTTTAATAATTTTGAAAAAGGTAACCCTTAAACATTTATGTGATAATACATTATACATTTGAGGTAATATTTAGCAATCTTTGTTCTTTGTGAAACAAACTGAAAATGAAAACAAAGTAGGACAAACCATAACTTTCTTTAGTGAGCTTTCAAAAATACCTGGCTTTGTTAAACAGTAGCATAAAGAGTAATGGTAAACATTGAATTGAGTTGTTTTGAAAACAGGTACATTTTGTTTCAGTTCATCTTTTTGAAAATTTTGCCGAAGCATGTGTTACCTGCTGGTAAAACATGACACCAGTGCAACCATCACAACTGCCATCTATCTTTAGTTAGACACAATTTAAATTGGTGTAAGAGGGAACAATATGCATTTATCTTAGTCCTGCCCAACATTAATTGTATCATTTCTTACACTTAAAAGTTCATTAAGGTGGTCTTTACATAATTAAGTTATGCCTCAAAAAGGCAAAGTATTTCATATTTTTTTGTAAAAAGAAAAGAACAACAACAAAAAGTGTCTTTTGGTTTCATCTTTTGCGTTCACCTTTCTGTGTACGCTTCTTCTCCTTCTCTTTTCTGTCTTGTTTGGCCAATTTGTCTTTCTCTCGCTGCATCTTGTCCATTTCCTTCTTCTTCTGAGCATCTTCTCGAGCCTGTTCCCGCTTTTGCTTCTGTCTGTTGAACACTTGTTCCACGTTGGTGTTCTTGAACAAGGCTAGCATTCTTAGTAAAGGCATTGTATTTTCAACATGAAACGTTCACATAATAATATAATGTGATTAAAAAACAGAAATGATGAGCAAAATCCTCAAAAAGGATACATTTATCACTTGGAGTAAGGTCATTTCCAGTGGTTGGCTCCCCTTCTTCTGCTTCAGTGCTTTTGTTAAGGAAAGAGCTGTCATCTTAAAGAGTAAATACATATTATTATTATTATTGCCTTGTTCCTGGTCCTTTATCGTGATAATAAATGAGGGATAAACAAGTTTGTAGACATTCTTAAGAGCAGGACAACTAAAACATGCACAATAATGGTCCTCGAGGATCATTATCGGGCACTTTTGTATTGGACTGGTAATTTCAATAATACTGTATTACAGACATGTCAACAAACAGTGAAAACCGTTAAGGATATTCCTCCTCATCTGTTATGTTTGCGTATTGAGCAAGTAGAGCCTCCTTCCTCTTTTTCGACTCCTCAGATACCTCCTTCTGTTTTACCACAATCTGGGCTTGCTTTTCTATCAAGGTGGCAATGGCCTGGACTTCAGCTAAAACGAGGAAAAAGTCAATGTATGAAAAATTTCAGGAAAAAAAACCCAACAACATTTATTACTGTAATAAATTAGTAAAAGTATCTGCTTTTTGCAACTACAATTGTAAGGTCTGGAGTTTTAAAAATAAATATTTTACTTATCCACACAGTAAACAATTACAAACACTGCAAACTTCTATTTTTAGTCAGCTTAAATTAGTTAAATGTTTTAAATTTAAACTCTTAACATAAAGTAAATATCATATTTACTATACTTAAGTTTGAACTGCATTGCTGCAAGATTTTCTGTTCTTTGCTTCCCTTACAGATCAAAGATGAAGCAACACTATTGCAAGATGTGATTTTCTTGAGTGTTGCAAATTATGGTAAATACTTTTAAGAAAAAAGGACAATTACCATCATCAGTATTTTGTCTCCCTGATGATTGTCTGGAATACTCTGTCCACTGGTTAATAATCTGCATACATACATCTTCCATGGTATCTTCTTCCTGCACAGATTGATAAAAATCTGAAGTGGGTAAGTGAGCAGACATTCGCCGGTAGTGCACGAGTGGTATGGTCATTTTAACAACATATTGGTTTAAAACGGTATAATACTGTGGGTTAATAATGTCTGAAACTAATATCAGTTTATTAAAAAATGTGACAAAACTACTTACACGCTTATATTTATATAGGTACAGCTGATTTTATTGATTTGAGACTTTTAACAAACTAGCATTAGCTAGTTACTAAAGTTTGGTTCATAAAAACTACGGGTGGTATTCATAATGTAACACGTTTTTAAAGGGAATTTGGCGCAGCAAAAATGGCTGTATCTTTGAGTTATGTGACTTCAGTTTTAGGTAAACTGCTGCGTCCAAAACACATATCAAAACCTATAAATAGAGCTGACATCAGCACTACCCAACCGATGGTCAAATACAGACAGACAGTAGCAGATGTGAAGACACAAACAGCCACGGTGTCTGAGGACATGCCGCTTGAGATATTCACCAGGAATGCGGAGAAAATCCCTTGAAGCGCATCTTTTTTCTCCTCGTCGCTGTCCTCTTCTTCTAAAATCCCCAAAATGTAAGCTCCGTACACCTCACGGTCCACTTCTAATGAATCTAATCGATCGTTTAGCCAGCTTTTAAACTCCCCGGCATCGCTCACTGGCGCCGCCATCTTGGCGCTTTGGGGTCTTTCGTTTGACACGGGGCTCCCTGTGTCAAATGCCTGAGTAAAAATAAAACAAAACTTCTCGAGTAATCAGCTCAAAGTATTTTGCTCAGCTCATTAATAGGCTTTTTCATCGACTTTTCTATTTATAGGCTGCCTACTACTACCAGTATTTATTTAGTTAAATTAATATACATAAGTATATTATGTATACAGCATTCTCATGAGTTTGCTGTGCATTTTTAATTTCTCATATTGGGATTAGTATAACACATTAAGTACCGTAGTTTTAATTTAGATTATTTTTGCAATAAAAAAGGAAAAAAATAAACTGTATATATGATTAAGTTGAACAAAATAATATATGATGCAAAAATCCAATGTCTATATGAATATACAGGCCAGGGTTTCAGATTGATTATTTATTTATTTATTTATTTATTTATTTATTTATTTATTTATTTATTTATTTATTTATTTCAAAAATGAATTGTGCTGGAAACTGGAGTTTAAGTCCCATTCTGCAGTACAATAGTGTAATAAACACCTGAATTTTTATTTTGGCTTTTGGTTTTTATGTGTCACCCCAAGATTATCAATGACTTAAATCTGGCCACACCCTTGAAAACTTTCTGGAGGCACCTTGTACATAATAAAGTTTTTTATTATTCACATAAACGAGCCGGCACATTGAGCTGACTTGGTCATAACCTACAAATGACAGATAATGTAAGTGGAACTGAAAGGCATTTTATTAAACTGTAGGTTTGCTTTCTTACATATAAGAAACATCCTGCTACAATAAGTTAGTATAATTGGTTATAAGTAGTTTGTTATAAGTAGTTTGTGCACTTTTTTCCTCTTCTGTCCTCTGTTATTTTGATATACTGACACAAGTCTATTGAGAAAATAAAATGTAGTTTTCCCACTGTAAAATAAATCAGAACAAATGCATTTATAATGAAAATATAAGATCATTTGCAGCTTCTGGTTAATGCCTAAATGTATTGCCAACTATGATGAATTCAGTTTGTGAAAATTCAACATTTTTTGTGGAAATGAAATGTGATTACGTTCTCCTGCTGCTTGTCTTGTTCATTAAATCGACTTTAACTGCCAGAATTTCAGGCAGTGCTTCATGCCCAACACTGGCAGTCACATAAGTGGCTGGGGATACTGCCACAAATACAAAAGTTTCTGATTAAAAATGAATGTTTGATTGCCTCACGGGTTTACTGAAGTATTTGCTTACTTTTATGCTTTGAGCGTGAGGTGTGTTAGTACCACTCTATTTACTGATTTCTAATTAATGAGCCATTCTTCTTAAAGCCAGTGGGTTGCCAGCAGCCCAACTGCTCTTGAAACAACACAATCATGATCTCAGCCATTAATCTCAACACACACACACGGAAAATAAAGAATCCCTTTAATTTCCTTTATCTAAAAAAATAGAATGGTCTTTTTTTAGAGAAGAATTTGTATGATTATGTTTGTGAAGATTATCATAATGCTTTAGAAGCAATGAATTGAAAGGAAGGTTTTGGGAAAAAGATTGATTATGTGCTATATTTTAAATAAAATGTCTAAAGATATAGGATTGTTTTTGTTGCACCCATGGATTACAGCTTTTATTTGGCTCTATACAGTGAATTCACTGATGCATACACCAGAGTGACTTTAAATGTTTTGGCCACTGGGTGGAAGTAAAAGATTTGTTGACTCCTCTCCTGTGACAGTGATAGGTTACCTTTAGATGCTCGGCAGGAGTTTGGACCTCATTTGGAATATGATTCATTCAAGTTGCTTTGTGCATGTACATTAGAGTCAGTTTGTTAAAGTGTAATTATAAGTCAAACTGTGGAAGTAGAAAATGCCCTGCCAGATGTTTGTTCATTCTCTTTCATTTGACACTGAGACAACAGACAACACCTTCCAGCTGTTTGACTAAATGAAACAATGTTTCCATGTGAATAGTTTGATTCTGTGTTGGGGGGTGGGGGGGCTATAGTTACCCTTCAACTTATAGTTACATCTCTGACATGCACTTCACACACATTAGGTGTGGTATATATTCCCATTGTTTCTACATAATAGTAGAAGCAGAGGCCCTGCAGTAATGAAGTATGATATTTCAACTGACAGTTCACTTATTTTCATTGCAAACAACTGGGTGGAAGTAGAATATGTTTATATAGATCACCTTTAGTTCCCTTAAAAATATATATTCTTACCCTGAAACATAGTAAACATATCAAATGTTGAAGCTTAGATTTGTACCTTTTTTTTGGAACAAAAATTATAGCAGCAACACATCTTAAAAGAGCTGGAACAATGATAATATTGTGTAAAATAAAATGGTACAAATAGAAAACACAACTAAATAGGTTAACTGACACGCATTCCACCATTTTTTGTGTTATTTCCGCGCCTCATAAATCAAAACATTCAGCTCCTTTAGGACATTCCAGCTATGACTATTGGTATTTTAGCAATTTATACTTTTTGAGATATTTAGCCTTTTCAGCCATTTTTGTTCTCATTGAAAATGAATTAAGACGTCGTCATCATCTTTAAAAACCTTTAAAATGTGCATAAGACTTTACTGCCTATTTCCCCTTTTGTTCTTGTTCTATTAAAAAATATAGGGCTAATTTCAGCTTCTTTTTTTCCCTTTATAATTTGAGCTTTTCTGCTCTTTTCAGCTATTCTTCTAATTTCAGCAGTTTTTTTTTTTGCAATCTATACTTTTCTTTAGCTATTTTAAGCTATTAGCTTTTTTTTTCAGCTAAATTCACCTTTTGTGATTATTTCAGCTTCTTACTGCTTAATTCAGCAAACATGTGCTCGTTCTGCTTCGTTGTGCTAGATTCAGTTTTTCCAACTACTTTTTAAGCTACCTGTCTGCTAATTTCTGCTGGTTTGGCTATTTTACAACAAACTATATTTCTCTTGTTTTCTGCAAAAGGCTTTCAGCATTAAGCATTCATGCTGCGATTTTGCAGAAAATGCAACATCTTTACTTAAGATGCCAAACTGTTTGCAGACGGTTTAATAATTGGAGGAAGCAGATAGAAGTAAGTAAATCCTTGAACAAGACCCATTTAAATTCAGAATTAGCTATTCCAAATTTTCATTAATGCTTTAAAAAAAATGTAAACAATGTTTACTACATCCGGTGGCTCAAATACTTCTGTTAACAGAGTGGAGCGTTAGTAAGAGAGAAAGTGCCAATAAAGTAGGCTGGCAGAGCCATATTTCAAACTAAGAGGTCCAGGGTCGATGCATAATGCTCCTCATAGTAGTCTGTAGCTTTAGGATGGCTGTCCTATTTATATTGAGGGGCTGTGGATTGATGCGAAATGACGATTGCTGCGAGGCTGCTGAGTGGGTGGGCGTCCACATGTTGTGTTCCACAGGCAACCCTCTACTTGTATACACGCATAGCAACATAGACACACAGATGCATGCTTGTCTTCACGTCGCAATGCCACCAGCCTTAGAAGAGCCCCACAGCCTCAATGTGCAGTGTCCTCTCTCTGTCAACATATCCTCTATATCAGCACTAATCTGACAGAATATAAGCAGAGCTCCGAACAACCAGGCTGTGCAGAAAAAAAACTAGCTTGTGTACCACCGGGCGTGTTCCCTCATCTCCTGCAAAGCAGCGGGTTTTCTCATCATGTGGAAGCTCAACATTGATCAAGAACTGAAATATTTAGAGCGATTATTTTGTTGAATAAGTTGGTAAATTAGCTGCTGATTTCTTTATACTATAGTGTGTTCAAGTTTAAGTAGTGAATACTATGCTCACCAGATTTGTGACAACTTGCTTTCTCACCTTATATTAAAAAATATTACGTTTTTTAAGTTAAATACATTTTTTTACTTGTGTTACTTGTGGCTTTTAGTTTTTTCTTGCATTCAAATTGACACATTGCATGACTCATAACTTTACTGAACTTAAACTCGCTTAAGGATAAAATGAACTTGTGCTGATACTTGAGGGAATAATCTAGTAATGTGTAATGAGGGGTCCTATTAATGCGTCTATGGGGTTGATGTGCTGGTGGTGGACTTCCCACATCTCCCTCTCATGAGGCAAGGTGCTTTCACTCAGCTCATCTAGCTTTTTAGTTTAAATTGTAGGCAATTAAAATCTCCCCGTGTAAGTGTGGAAAAAATGGTAATGAATATGGAATACTAACTCGGAGACGTCCGCAGAGACTGCTCCTTGAGTTCTGAGGGTTTCTTTTTTGCAAATCATTGGGAAGCACAAAGACCATTTGACAGTGTTCTCTCTCTCTCTCTCTCTCTTACTCCCCCACCCCACCCCCCTTCCACTCTGTGCGTGTGACTCTCCAAATGACGGCCCAGAGGTTTTAAAAATGCAAAGCCCATTCTTTCCAGGTTTTTGAACTTGCGTGACCTCTAGCTGCGAGGAGAAACTTTTTTGTCGCAAGTTTGGCAACCTGCCTGGCTGACCGTGCCAGCTATCGCCGCTTCTGAAAAACAGGGGAGTGACAGGGGGTGGAAGTGGGTGGGGGGGATGAGAGGATGTGTCTAGACAGCCAAGTGGAGGAGGGCAAATATTTAGCCATGCCACTTGGGGAGGAGATGCAGGCCTTCTTCCCCCCACGAACGCGTGCCTCTCCCCTGCAGAATCAGGGCATGTCTCCATCCCGCTCCCCATCTTTCTTCACACTGTGTATTCAGGGTCACGGATCTCATTTCTTAGATAATATTTCAAGCTGGCCACAGATGGGGAATTAAATTGAAGACCTGGCTTGCTATGGGGGCATAAAGGATAAGATTTTGGTGGCTTTGCGGCGTTGAAAAGAAAATGGATACTGTAGATTTAGCTGCGCTTAGACAACTTTTAAAGGTCTCTGAATGAATGCTGGAAACGCTGACTGAGTTGTGAGCTTATTGAATGCAGAGCAGCTCCCACAGTCATCACTTATTATCCACTTTGACACACATCACCTCATTTTAAAATGAATTCTTATTTTTCCTGTTGACAGCTGAATGCAAATTTCCCCCTCCTCCTTCCCTTTACAAAACAGTGTCAGGGTGCTGTTTGATGCTACTGTAGGTGTTTACACGCAAGCTCCCCCATATTTTCCCAAATGCGCTGCCAATCCATGCAAGGTCCCATGGATTTTCTCGCCGCCTAGGCCGCATTTGAATATTTCTGTAATCAGATGAATTGCTGTCAGATGGCTGCCTAACAAGGCTACTCAAATCGGGGGTTACTACAGACTCAAGCGAATCCATACGTGACGGTTCAGGGTAACACCGCATTGCCATGCTGACAATACACTTCCTCCTGTCACCGCTCCATCGCTGGCTGGCGACAGAGGGGAAAGGAAAAGTTTGGAAAAGAGAAAGCGGGGGTCCGGCGGGGCTCGTTGGTTCTGAGAGTCGGCTGCTGCTGCTGACTGGCGCTGGCGCGTGCACCTGCTGATGGGCTCCATCAGCCCTGCTCTACTGGTAGCTGTCACTCACTCACACATCAGACGGGGCTGTGCAGTCTCATGCCACCTGTGTTCTTACAATGTGTTTGTGACGACCTGTCTCTCCGGTCCCCTGTTCTTTCTTGTTTTAGCTCCCTGAGCTTGAAGCTAACAAAAAGAGATTGTTAAAAAATATATTATTGTTGAGAGGTTAACTCAAACTCGAGCATGCTCGCTTATTTTTTTTTTTTTACTGAGAACTGAAAGATTTCTGTTAAATGATAATCAGCCCTTCATCAATAATGAGATGTGTCATTTTATTTATATATGACTTAAGTAATTCATAGGTTAAAAATCTGTAATTTTGCTGAATAAATGAGCTTTTTTAAAATATATTTAAGGAGGTTGTATTTAGATTTTCTAGTTTTACAAGGCAATGCTTTCAGAATTAAACTAAAAGCATAACATTATTTGGCAGAATGTCTCTTTAATCCATATGGTTAAACTAAATTAATCTCATAATGAAGATGCGGTTGTATTTGGTTTGGTCAAACCTTTTCAGTTATATTTGCAGTCTCATACTCAATCTGTTAGCAGAGGTTTATAGTAACAAAGTACTTTTACTTCATTACGTCCTTAGAGTGTGTGTAAAAGTAGCCTATTTTTCATTTAACTTTCCCAATTATTAATGTTATTATTGTTTTAAATGACTTTTACTTACTTTTCTTATCAGTGAAATTCATTTTTCCTTTTACATTTTCATTTTAAGTTATTTTCTGTTAAGGTATTTTTGCTTTATTTGTTTTTTTTTTTTCAAATACTTTATGCACTTTTCTCTGTTGGTGCTCAGTGTATGTGTTGAAGATAACTCTCATGTACTACCATATGAAACTTCAGCTCAATATCTGAAAATCAGTCAAAGCCATTTTTAAAATCACTTAATTGAGGCAGCCATCTCAAATTTGATGTTATTAGATAAATTAGATGTAAATCTATTAATTATTTCATTTCTTTTCATTAAAATATGTCCAATGGGTCACAAGATATTTTGCTAAAACGGGGGACAAACAAACTTTATGTGCACAGAGAGGCGCTTGCTTTTGGTGCTGTGATAATAACTGACTGTGGACCACATGTATGGCTAAACGTGGTGCAGGATGTAAAAAGTATGAAGTGGCCCATCATTTGCCTAATAAATTAAAAGTCTAATTTAATAAATCCAGCTTCTAACATTCAGAAAACTCTCTGTGGGAAGTACAAAGTAAATTTCATTCTTGTGTTTCCTCACCACTGCACATTTTGAAACAATGGTTCGGCTGTTACAGTGTGTGTCATCACAGTCCACAACAGTAAATTACCACTTATTAGTACCGGTACCAGCAGTGACAACATTTATCAAGGAAAACATCTCGTACTCCCCCTAATTGCCCCCCTCAGGGCCCACTGTTATGTGGACCGGTATCGACGGCCAGGCAGTCATTAGGACATCACACTTGAGCTGACGAGCAGAGACTGCAGCGGGCATGTCCTTTCTGATTGGTTAATTTGATGTGAATAGAATGACACCACGTCTAAAGCTGGAGAGGTACTTATAGAGCTATGCTTTTGTTTGTGGACTCCCGATAAGAGCGCTGCCCTCGGGGCTGGCGGCCCAACCGAGTCGGCCTGGGATCTGAATAGCAGGCGGGAAGGCAGGAGGTTTAAAGGACAGTGAAGTTTATGTCATGTTTCTTGAATATCAACAAGTAGAGGAAGTTTGAGTGTATCTGTCAATCTCTCCTGGCCTGTGAGTGAGAATAAGTGACAAAGAGTGCAGGTCAGCCCTGCCATCTGAGTCCCCCCCCCACCCCCCACCCCTTCTCGACAATGGGATCTTGTCTGATACAGATATGCTGCCTGTCTGTCACTTTTACTCTCTGATATTTTGTCTCTTTTGTCTGGGGGCCCCCCGCGCCGAGCGAGGCGGGCATGTTCACCTTCACATGAATGCCTGTTTGTGTTTCAGTCCTCAGATTGTGATCTCGAGTCAGGTTGAATTGTCAGAGCTCCTGCCCCCTCGTTCACAGCGATACCTCCCCCCACCGCCACCCCACTCGCCACCTTACACTTCACACTGCTGACATCCTCGGGGAGTGACAGATAGAAATCAGAGTCTAAGCCCCGCTCTCTGCAGCTCAGCATCCGTTCAGGGTCTGCTCCCAAAAGCTCTGATCTTTTAAAAAGGCTTTGTGACTAAACTCCGAGACACCTCTCAGCTCGCAACTTCCAATTCTCTACTTTCCGTCTTCTACTGTAATATTGAACTTATAGCTACCGTATTGTCTCCGGGACAGACAGGAGACCACACAAAAACCATGTCTTTACCAAAATGTTCTACTGATTAAATCTTTTTATTCATCCTTGTAAATAAAAAACACTTTGATGTGTGTTGATAGAATCAGTGAGGCTAAAGAAGCAGCTGCTTTGGCTTTTGGCTATAAAGGCCAGACTCGTGTTGTCGGAAGATAATCAGCATTGTTCCACACAAATGTGATAAGAAAGTGAGAGAAGGAATTACTCCCATCCCGCCTGTCAGGCAACCCCCTCGCGGAAACGTGGGAATTATTTTGGCAGCAACACTTATTTAGGAACGGTGGTTGTTTCCTAAACTGATTTCCTTAATCCTCCATTTGTTCCCAGCTTTGTGAGCACGGGGGCCAGATTTTTGTAATCTGGGAGGTCTCATTGATGCTTCAGGGACGCATGCACACACACATCAACAACTTGTCCCTCTAACCCCTCCTCGTCAGCCGCTGCCTTAATTAGTCCGAATTAAGACGAATGCCTGGGCCTCCCACGATCAATTGGTATCGAGCGGACCTTCGCTCGCCCCTGCCTGGGGGCCTCTCCTGGCCGGCAGATCATTTATATCAATCGCTTTTGTTTTTCTTTCCTTCCACCCTTTTCCATTCTCCCATTCACCCGGTGCAGGATTCAGTATATTGGCTGGGGTGCAGAATTGATGGCAGGCAGAACGGTCTGGCACGTAAACTGCTACAGTTATACTGATGTTGCAGACTTCAAGAACACTCAGGGACACATTTACTGAGGATTATGAGCGCTATCATGTCTGTTTGTGTATCTGAGCATGTTTTCTCTACTTATTTTTATGCCATCCACTAATACTAACTAACAAGCTAACACTTTTTCTAAAGCATCCGTTCTTTTTGGCTCTTTATCACCAGCCATTGAGAGCAAATGGTGTGTGTTTGTCTGATAGTAAACTATTTCATAAACCAGTGGTCTGATTTGAATGAAACACACTGACAGTAATTATTGAATGGTCATCTACAACTTGTTAAAATTTGAGGATCAGTCAAGCTATCTGCCACCAACTGAGCTTAAGAGACACTAAAAAGGATAAAACCAGTCAATTTTACAATTATTGTGCTAAAATTCAACAGGGTTGTTGCTGAGAATCAGTCATATTTTGCCAAATACACAAGATGGTACTCAGTTATGTTTTTATAATTTGACAAAAACAACTCTATCATTTCTCTATCATTTTAGTCTTAAAGGGGACATATCCTGCTAAATTCACTTTTTAGCTGGTAAATGCATTGTTGTGTACTTGGAGTCTCTAGGATGCAAAAAAATAAATACAAAATATTAGTCTCTCCTGGTGCTGGGTTTAAATTCTGTTTAGGTCATATTTTTTGACCTAGTTTTTATTTTTTATAAAGTTTTCGAAACTATTACATCACAGAATTTGTGATAAGGTCTGGATTTAGCAACTACACTTTGGTGGTCTTCCTTCTCTGGTTCTGGGCCAGACTCCAAGATGTAAGGCTGGATGGACAAGTCTCCCCCTGTTGACGTCTTTTAATTAATTTGTAATAATAAAAACTGTTTCTGCACAGCTATATAGTCGTAAACCCCTCTATCAAACTAGAATGGACCGCTCTGGAAACTGGAGGAAGGCAGGGTGCGAAGCGTCTTGTTTGGATTTAAAGAGACAGCCTCAAACTGAGTTGAGTTGAGACACATCTCAGAAAAGGGGCGTGGCTTGTGGAGTTACAATAATAAAGCACAGCAGTTCCACTTTATAGACCCCAACTGAAAGATGTAAATGTGAAAAAGGAGGATTTAAAAGCATCATGTTTCTTCTTTAAACTCTGGCATGAAAGGCCATGCTTTGATTTAAAGACGGTCTTTGATTTGTGTATTTCTTGCGATAAAATGTTTTGAACCAAGAAAGTGTTCCATACAAAATAAAAGCATTCATCAAAATCCTTTATTCACCTGCTATTTTTTTTATCCTTTACATATTATTTCACATGTATGTTTTTTTTGTGTTTAAACATTTTCTTGACATTGTTGATCTTTTATACTTCTTGATTTTTAGCACAATATGTGCAGAGTCCTGCTGGCTGAAAAAGCAGGACAAACAGGATTGTGCTGCAAAACGGCATTGACCATTGTTTGTCTCTCCCGAAGAAAAGATAAAAAAAAAAACATTGACTTTTTTTTTTTTTTTACAGGTATGCACAATTTCTTGCATACTACTGTGGCTTGCTTCTTTTTTTGCCCGACTCAATACTTTGGATCTGCTAATGCATCTCTTCCACACACAAAACCAGAAGAACTTTTGTGCTGCATTATTCTGACGTTTGCTCCGGCACAACACCTGAGGGAAATTCATTTTTAGGACAAATTAAATAGAGAAATGGTACAAAAGCACACTTTTGTTAGTCTCTTTCTTCAAGGTTAATAGTACAGTGCTGAGCTGCCACTTAGCACAGATTTTTGTTTCAGTTCGTCCTCTGTGTACTTTTCCATGGGTCACCGAGTGTGTACTTTGGTGTACTAAATGTGCAGGTAGTACCTGAGAGTTTTAGATACTGACTGTGCCCTGGAGGGAGACTGAAACCTTTTGCATCTGCTGTCTTTTCATATTGCATGCTTAGTGTACACGCCTGGAGCTTTTCTGATGTTGCAGAGACCAGCAATGGCAGCCTAGCATCTCTGTGGTGCCAATGTTCAACACTTCAGCACGATTTGGCAACTCTGGTCCTTTTTTTTCTGAGCACCAGAATTTTCTGTGGTATATGCCTTTTGTGGGATTTAAAATTGAGCTCTCTCTGCATGAATGGCTTCTTTTGGGTGAAGGTTTTGTGTGCAATTACTTGTGGAATTTGTATGATCCGCCGCCGAAGGCAAAGGCAGCGCGATAAGGTTTTGGCCTATTTCTGTGTCTGTTTGTCTGTACTGTTAGTAAAACATCTCATTAATCACTTAAAGGATTGTATTGAAACTAAAGCATGGCCTCAGCAACAAACACAAAAAGGGTTTGAATATAGATTTGATGTGTTTTTAGCTGAGAGTAATCCCCAACATGTACTCTGAGTACAAAACGATCACACATACATATTATACAAAATCCACTTTTTTAACCTTTATTATATTTTGTTGTGGACTTGGAGTCTCTAGGCAAGCAGAACAGTTGAATTAATCTCTCGAGGTGCTGCGGATAACTTTATAGTCTGTTTAGGTCATATTTTTCAACTTTCAATTTTTCTATGATGCTTTCTGAACTATTACGTCACAGTATTTGCAACAGAACTTCTACAGTAAATAAGGTCTGGATTTGAAGTTAGTTCTTCTCTGGCTCTGCGTCAGACTCTGGTTCCAACATGCAAGGCTGGATGGACAAGTCTTCCCTTGTTGACATATTTTAATTCATTTATAAATAAAATGTTTCTGTGCTGCTATATAGTCGTAAATCCCTCTTTCAAAGTACAGGATTTAAAGGGACAGCCTCAAAACAAGTTTATCTGAGACTCGGTTTAGAAAAAGGGGTGACAGAGGAGCTTGTGAAGTTCCACTGAACTGAATGATTTAAATGTGGAAAAGGATTTAAAAGTCAAAAAAAAAGTTCAATAGGTCCTCTGGATGAGTTTTTTTTCCAGCATTTAAAAGCATAATAGGTCCCCTTTAAAAGGTTGCTGTTACATTTTGGTGTTAACCCTGGTATAAACCACTCAACAGAATTTCAATACATTTTCAGGGAGCGACCTTTATTCCCTTTAAAATCACAACCAGTTAGCTAAAACCTGGTGTGGTAGCAGCTGGAGGTCAGTCTCAACATATACACAATCAGTGTATGTAGTGTATAGTGTAGTTTGCCATGGTACACCATCATTTCTCAACATGAGGTGAGCTTAGTCTAAACCTCTGGCATGAACAGCAGCAGGTGACATGCATTTCTTCAAGGAATTTTGGGCCTTTAATTACTAAAGTACTTCTCCATTATTGGGTTAGGGTTAACACCAAAGACCCACTGTCCTGGCACCCCTGCTCCCTTTTCCTACATCCAGTTGTTCTCTCGGTTTATCTGCCACCTTTTTCTTTAAGCTCCAGCTCTCCAGATCCCTTCATATCGTTCTGAGAGCCCTCATATGTGCAAACACAATCCCCGCGCTATATTTCTGCTTTGAACTCCGGATCATAGGGGATATAAAGGAGTGAAAGAAAAACACAGACAAGAATAGGAAGTTGCTCTATAGCGTTTCTCAGATTAATGGGGGTAAAATGGAGCCATTAATCCCCTCTCATTCTGCGCTGCGGAGTAAATATTAACCTGTGTTTCCGTTCACAGATTTGCTTTATTGCCCACATTTTCTGCTTATCAGATTTTTAATGAGTCACAGAGGAAAGACTAGAGTTCTTCTGGTGTGTGTGGGGCTTTGCTTGATTGGGTGGGCTGGTTGGCAGCCACTTGTATTTTTGCCTAAATTGCCATTGTGGATACTACTGAGTAAAGTGGCCTAAGTTTGCTTTGCTCTCCAGCTCCCTGCTGTTAGCATTACTACACTACCAAAGCTACAGGCAATCAGGGGCCAAGAACTTAAAGAAACACAGACTGAAGAATCGTGACTTTAGCAGGGGAAAAGAGGAAACAAACGTTGTTGCTGATGAAGAAGAATGCAGCGAAGGGAGACGAATGTCTGAGCCCTGAAGGGTTGTACCAGTCTGAGAGATGCTCCCCGAGAGGTCTCCTCTGGTGGACAGTCAACTATCCTGAAACTCTGGGAAGTTCGACAGCAGTTAAAGTTGTTGCAGATGGGACATAAAGTAGAAACAGTATGGCAGAATGCACATTATGACTCTTCAAGAGAAAAATAAACAAGTAAGAGCTGGTACTTTTCTTCATCTGATGTTAATTATTTAAAGGCTGCTGGCACCTATGTCTTTTAACCCCCACATTAAAAACGTTATCTGGACTGCTTTCTTCCACCTGTGCAATATCACTAAAATCAGAAACACTTTGTCCCATAAAAGAATGCAGAATACCTGGTCCTATTTATCCCTTTTTGGCTGGATTATTGTAACTTTTTATTACCAGGATGTCAAAAACATATAAGAAATAAATCTCTAAAATGTCCTCAGTTGATCCAAATACCTCTGGTGAGAAGCTCATATTCATCCAGTTTTAGCTCTTCCCATTGGCTCTCTGTCAACTTCAGGTTAGAAATAAAACTCTTATATTTAATGTACAAAGCTCTTATTAACCACGCTTCATTTTAAAATAAGCTTCTTTTTGTTCATTATTTTCCTAACAGAGCACTTTACTCTTAAACTGATGGTTTACGTGTGACTCCTTTTTGTAAAATGACACATAACAAACTGAATTGAATTATTTGTTAAATCTTTCCTTTTCTGGTTGAGAAATTTGTTTGTTGCTTGAAGTAATTGGCACTAATTTCAATGTCATTTATTTTTCTAATTAATTACAAAAGCAATCTTGTGCTTTCTTCAGCAATGAAACAGATTAAACAGAAACATAGCCTCAATAACAAACCAGGAAAATGTCATTAAGACAATCTTTTTTAAGCTTTTTGATACTCAGAGAGGGATATGAGAGGTATAGCAACCATCTTGTGCGAGGAGAGGACTGTGCTTCAAAGCTTGTTTCTAGTAGGAATGTAACATCTACTGAAATTAAATAATGGTGGGCTTTTTGGTTCGTCTCAGGGGACTGTCCGTGCTGAGAAAGCTCTCCAGAGGTCCATGAACATTATGCCAGCAACAACAATTACAACTCCACAGACAATACTGTTAGCTGTTAAAGCTGAATGTGGGAACCATGATGTTAAATTTAGGTCAGTTAAATAAAACTCAGTTTGCTATTACACTACAAAAACTGTCCATCTGACCAATATAAACCTTATATCCAGCCAAAAAGTCTTTTTGACTCAGATTAAGTCAAATTTTTCTGCCAATGAAGTAAGAAAATTTTACTTGGTAAGATTCTTAAAATACTTGATTTGACTCAATTTTTTTTCTCATTTTAAGAATCTTACCAAGTAAAATTTTCTTACTCCATGATTTCTTTTACTAGTGTTTTTGCTACTTTTAGCATTTAGCTATTTGATGTGTTACAAATGAATTTCAGCTCCTCCAGAAAATCTTAGCACAGACATTCATCCCTTAGAATTCACACATTAATAACAATAAAAAAGTCCAGATAATTCTGAGGTATTGCATATCTATATGGTGGAATGCTCTGTTGAGGACCCACGCTGCAGTCAGTCCTCCTGTCTGAAGCTGCATCTCCTGATTTTGCTCGGCAACTAGAAAGTGCATGCACACCCCGAGACAGCCTGTTCCCTCCCGCTTCATGATGTATTCACAACTAGAACATGTTGTTTTGAGATCCACATGGCATTTTCTTGTTAGTCTGGATCCTGAATAATCAGTTCTAGTCGGTGCTCCCAGCAGCAGCCTGTGGGGCCACAGAGGCGTGCCAGGGGAACCTTGTAGGCCCCAGCAGCGAGGCGAGGGTGCTGTTTCGACGGCTTCGTCTGTCTATCAGGAGATTTGTGTGAATGCTGGGGGCTCGCAGTGGAGACAGTGTCAGGGCAATACCCTTGACGTTGACGTGATTGAGTAGACAGCTGCGACCCGCTCCTTTCTTTACCCGCCAACCATCTCTTTCCCCCTGAGTCTCAACCCACTCCTTCTTACACGACAGCTTCCCAAGAGCGAGCGATCACTTAAAACAGGTTATTATACCTAAGAACATCCTAGTAATTTATGCATGATTGCCTAGCAATCTGAGGCAATTCATCATCCTCTTTCCTATCTTTCTTTTTTTAATCTGTTGGTGTCTTGTTCCCCTGGACTTTAATCTATAGGGCTATTAAGAATGGCTGCGTAATAATGGCTCAGCTCAGGTGACAGTGTGACATTGACACCGTCATTGCTGTGCAGGTTTGTGTTCCTGGAGGACTTAAGGTAGTGAAAAGGGGCAGATTCAGCCTTTATAGCTTGTAAGCAGTTAGGCTTTTCATTGTTTAGTTGATGCAGTTGGGCAGATGGGGAATGCAGCGTGTGTGATCTAAACATAGCCTTAGAATTTTTGGTTTGTTTGTTTGTGTCTTTGATTTTTTTTTTTTTGATTTGATTTTTTTTTCCAAGTAAACTATCAAACTTCTAACTTCTAGTTGCAGACAGTTTTCTGCTGCAAAAATAAATGTGTGCGCAATTGTCTGCTGTTTATTCATGCACGATTTAGATTTTGTCATACAAAAAGTGTTTAAAGTACACATCGCACTTCAGGTAATTTAAACCTGTTTCGTTTTTTCTATGTTTCAGCTTCATGTTTGTGCTCATGTGTGCTCGCAGACGTAATGAAGTATCCACTGTAGAACAGAGCTGTTAACAGCAGCTCGCGTTGGCCCTGCTGTAGTGAAGTTATCCATCTGTGACTTCAAAGCATGGCTAATGGATGCCGACCTTGCTCCGTGTTCTCTATTGGTTCCATTCAGGATCTATCAACACAGGGATGTGTCTTGATTTACCTCTGTCCCAGAACCACTTGGTGCTTGTAGATTGGAGTGCCAGTCTGCACCCTGCCCCTGTTACAGGCCATTGTAATCTGTTTGGGCACAGTGGGAGCTAAATTAGGAACTGAGCAAGAATGAGGCAGCAGAAGGCAGCAGCTCAGCAGACAATCAGACAGGAAAATGGGCCCCAGATAATGACCCTGGTTTATCTTCATCATAATATTTACTTCTTCAATAGGACAGCCTTTCAAGCTATTTATTCACCGGAAAGGCAGCAGTTTATTTTGTATGGGAAATAAAATTATACCTTAATAATGTGGATTTTGTTTTGTGAGGAAATTATCATTGCCGACCACTGAAGGTGAAATGTTAGCCCTCTGATTCAATTCATGATTTCAGGATTTCTGCAATGCTTTGGTCTGAGTTCCTCCTTATTGTAGCTCCACAAGCCCCTCTTCCGACCCTTTCCTGAGGTGTGTCTCAACTCATTTTGAGGCTGTTTCTTTAAATCCAAATGAGGCGCTTCGCACCTCCTCCAGCTTCCAGAGCGGTTCATTGTACTTTGAGAGAGTGAGTTACACAAGCCGTGTTTCCATCCAATTTTTATTCACATTTTAAGCGTATTTAAACAATTTTGCAAAAAGGAAAAAACAAATAATGCGAATCAGACGTGTTTCCATCAACTGGCTTGAAGCGAATCAATTACGTCAGACGCACACGAATAGTAAACAGGAGGTAAAAGTCGCTAAATTTGCAGGGTCCACACATCTCAGGATAATGGAGAGACGTTATCAGGAATGTGTTGCTACTATTGGGAAAGTTGTAATTATTCTGTCATATCATGTTACATGCTGTGGTTAGGTTAGGGTTAGGGTGGGAGGAGGGTCCTGCTGCCAGTCGTGGCTGCAGCCGACCCGAAACTGGTACTGGTACCGAGGAACAGTTGATCAGCTACGTGAGGTACGTCACAACTTGTTCGGCAAAAGTGTTTCCATCTCTCCTGTTGCGAAAACCACCTCAAGCGTAACTTTTATGTGAATCAGAGGAAGTTTTTTTTCGAATCGAGCCGTTTCCTTTTGCGATACTTCAAAATGCGCATCAAGAACTGTTGATGGAAACACGGCTAATTATACAGCGGTGCAGAAACTTTTCTTAATTTTACAAATTATTTAAAAGAAGACTTGTTCATCTAGCCTTACATGTTGGAGCCAGAGTCTGACCCAGAGCCAGAGAATGAACACCACAGTATTGTAGTTGGTAAGTTCAGACCTTATTTTGTGAAGTAATTGACTCTGAAATCATCATAGAAAATAGAGAAAACTGAACGGGTTGAAAAATATGATTCAAACAGAATACAACAATATATATGCATCAGCTGTCTGGGAGAGACCCAGTTAAACTTTTCTGCGCTCCTGGAGCCTCCACAACAAAATGTATTTAATGACTAAAAAGTGGATTTTTCATGATATGTCCCCTTTAATGGCTATTGGTAATATTTTGCTTTTTACTTTAGTAAAGAATTTCAGAAATGCAAAAAGAAACCATGCTGAAAGTTAATATAAAGAGCAGACTTTATAATACAGTACATTAGTCTTTCAGATGCCATGTTTTCAGAACATTTTTATACAGCCAATGTTGCAGTTTGGCATTTGGGGAAATGTTTATATTCAGAGGATCAATAACTCTTCAGCAGAAGTTCAGCATGGAACTTTTGCAAAAGGACATATTGTATATTTTAAATGCTAAATGGTCAAAATTTATAACCTTTTTTTGTGTTGGTTTTACATATCCATCTTCAAACACTTTCACAGAAGTGAATGTTTAGGTACCATGCAGCAAACTGGAATCAGTGCCTTGCCCAAGAACACTTTGGCAGAGGAACGGTGCAGAACGTCAGCTGCCAAACTTGTGACTAAAAAACAGTCTGCTCTCCTCAAGTTTTTTATTTATTTATAAATCTGACAAATAATGTTTAAATGATTCTGTTTTTAACCCCTGTTCTTCACAGTTTGGATGTTTTTACGGCTTAATTGTACTGTAATCATATTTTCGCCTCCATGTTAGTCACATTTCTTGTAAAAGACGGGAAAACTGACACAGATGGTTGAGGTTATGTTATAAACTCACAGATGGTGTTCAGAAATTTGAGTCATTTTTCATTTGATGTGTTACAGAGCGGCATTTTCCCTCCGTTTATGTTAAAGAGAAGAAAGCGTCTCAGAGTCGCACTCGCAGGTGATGGAGTTGCTGAAAACTTTTGGTTTCAGTTTTGGTCTTTTTTGTTTGAGGCAAATGATCTCATCAGAGCAGGAAGAGTCTGGTTCATTTGTTGTGTTTTTCAATAAGAATTGTGCATCCAGTTTTAGTGTTTTAATGTAGTTGTAGTTGCTGTTTGAAGAGCCTCGAAGCCATGTGGCCACATTTATTTAGATGGGAACCTTTTATTGATGCTCAGAGCAGCAGCCAGTTCATTGATTTCTTATCAGGTCAATGCTGGTTGATTTTTACTGAAGGAAGCACAGAGATAAAATACCTGCTCCCTTTACGCTCTTTCTTTTGTGTTTTCCTCCTGTTTAATGCTCAAACTATTAATGTGTTCCTTTCTGGGAGAAAATACCAATAGATGATATTTGGAAATGAACACATTAGAGAAATATATAGGATCAAAGATCAGACTATATAAATATTGCAGCAAATTGCAGAAAAAAACCCTCAATACATATCACACACATTTAGAAAAACCCTCATTTATTTTTTCCCTATTATTGCCTCAGTTTCAGACCTCCTATAGTTATGCAGCACACCTAAGAGTTCTTAAATCATGTGTCAAACTCAAGGCCTGTGGGCCAAATCTGGCCTTTGTTAACATTTTATTTGGCCCCAAAGGTAATACTTTAAATGTGAAATAGTTTTATGGTTTCTCTTTTTAGCACAATTTTTAATTCATCTAATGACCAGGGCCCCCTTGTGCAGTTTTCCAAATCTCACTGCCAATTTACAAACATTCACATACCAAATGAAATTGTTTTGTTTTTGATATTATTTTCACTTTTAGAATCCAGGTTGTCCAGTTAAAATAGGTAACACTATGATCCATTTGAAACAGAATATCAGAAGTCTGCCTCATATTTGCAATCATTGGCTGAAAACATGAGGAACACCTGCTCATGTAAACCAGCAGTTGTGGAGTGAAGCAGTTCTAGGAGGTTCCAGGGGTATGGTTCCCCAGAAAATTTTGTAAAGTATCTTATTAAAGAGGAAGCATTTTCCAGCCATTTGAAGAGCATTTTACTCAATTATTTGCATAAAACATAGAAAACAACAAAAAATCAGTATTTTATGATGCTAGAACATTGAAAAACAGAGTTTAACCTGAATTTTATCTGTTTTCTATTTCCACACTGAGCACCAGGAGTTGATCCTGACTGCATCAAATCATACTTTTATCATGAAACGTCCTCTGTATTAGGAAATAATAATAATGCTATGTTTTTGGACTCTTAAATAGCCTGGGTTACAGGCAGCCACAAGGCAGTATAGTTTTTACAGCCCTGTCAGGTTCTGGCTCCATGTTTCAGAGCTCAGCTGCTCCTCTGTGTGCAGCAGCACCAGGCCTGCTGGACCTGCACACCTGTTAGATGGTCCCATGACAACTCGAGATCTTTCATCTGAGCGTGGCAGGTTCTCCTCGTGCTTGGTCTTTCATCAAACTTTCTCTTTCTCTCTGTTTCCTCCCCCCTGAGTTTCAGCAGTGACTTTAGGACCTCCCCTTCAATTAAAGCAAGAAAAGAAAAAAAAGGACAGCAAAGGTGGAGTCTGTGTGGAGGAATTATTTGAGGGTTTTTTAACACCATCTTCTGTTTTTCCCTGCAGTAAATATCATTTTTAAAGTTGCTTAACCACTTTTTTTAAAATAAAAAGATTGATACAATAAACTTTTGTAATACTGAAGACAGATTATGTTAATTATAGCATCTGGTGGCTCCTTTGATAAACGGTCAAAATTAAAAAGCCTTCAGACTCAGAAAAGGAGCCAGCTGACTTTCTTCACTTTCACGGAGAGACAAATCTCTCCCATCTTTAAATGTTCTCAATCTTCTGATGTCATCCATCATCCAACTTCATCCTCCCACTCATCCTCTTTGACGCGTTCTCATCTTAATCAGGACCAGAAGTTCGACTTTAGAGTGGCAGCCAGTACGTTATGACTCACACTTTCTTCAGATATTCACTGAGGTATCCCTGAGCTCTAAACAAACTAGACGAAGTCCTAAAATAGACTTTATATTAAAGCTAAAAGACTTTACTTAAGCGCCGCAGTGCAACTGTTAACTTTGACGTGAAAACCTGCTGAAATTTATGCCGAGGTGTAAATCAGTTAAATATAGGTGATTTATATGCAGCAAGTTTGCAATGGACCAAAGATTTAACATACTGAAGTTTGCGTTTCATTCATCCAGAGTCACAAAGTTCACTGATCATTATTGCAAGGGAAAGCAGCTGTTTCAGCCTTCAGAAACTGAAGGTTTTCCAGCTGCCATAGGAGGCTGCTGTGCACAGGACGTAATGCATTTTACATTACCAGAAGCAGCAGCTCTCTTTTTTTTTTGCTCTCCATATTCACAAAACCCACCAGTACAAGAATTCAGAGGGTGACACCACCTGAAGTCATCACAGTTTGAAAAAAGGGGAGAAAATGTAAACCATGTGAGAAATCTTTTCTCATTTGGTGTTAAACGTCAAATATCAAACAATCTGTTTAATGGGGATCACACAGACCCAAAGAAACAAAGAATGATGTAAGAATTAAAGAGAATTGATGCTGCAGATGACATGTTTTAGTTATCAGCCTGTTTACAAATTGTCCTCCATATTTACTGGAAATGCGGCGGTGCTGCGTGTTTATAACAGGAAATAAAGCATCTTGTCTTTGCTCCTTAGTCTCAGCGAGAAGAAGAAATAAAAGGGAATTTGATTTCAGGAAGGTGTTTTACCCAGGAACCTCCGAGGGGCCTCTCCTGACAGTGCTACTTCAAAAACTGTTCGCAAGAAGTGAGGTGGGCTGTCACCAGCAAGTCCCTGCTGATGTGTCACTGAGCTTCAGATTTATGAGTATTTATTCCTTTTACCACATTTCCTATAGCCTGTTTGTTTTTTTAACTCTGTGGCTGAGTAACCTTGGAGTTCATATTTACAAAGGGCAAAGACAAAACAGAGTTACCTTCTTTGCTTGTGTGTACACATGTCTGTTAGCAAAATGTCTCATCAACCACACAGCAGGTTTTTATAAAACTCACAGAAATGAACCACTAGATGAGAATCTATAACTCATTATCTTTTAGAGTCAGCAGGATTCAAGATAGCCGCCACAGCCAACTCAACTTAGCAAACTCAGAACTTGGTATATCTTAGTCCAGTTTACACATATTGAGCTAAAATTTGGAGTGGTAGTAGCTGAAACTTAACCTCGCCACATTCTTTGAGCACAATCACACAACAGCTCACAAAGCTGTGTCGGATCGTGCTCATCCTGGACCAACGTGGAATAACTTCTCAGAAAAGACAAATTTAGTTAAACTCACACATGAAAGGGGGCGGGCAACATGAGGCCTTTTACATCCTACCTTTTCACATTTAAATCGTTCAGTTGTGGTCTTTATAAAGATGAATTACAATTCTTTAGTTTGAATTCCTCCTTATTTTAACTTTACCAGCTCCTCTTTCAGCACTTTGCTGGTGTGTGTCTCAAAAGAGCTGGATTTGATGCTGTTTCTTGAGGACACTTCTAGCCCCGCCCATGGGGGGGTTGTGTTTTCTAGTGATGCCGAGACATTTTATTAATGATTAAATTGAAAGAGATCAAAAACAGAAGACTTGTCCAACCTTACATGTTGAAGTCTGACCCAGAACGAGAGGAGGATTAAGATGAGGAAATTGTAGTCGGTAAGTCCAGACATTTGATAAATCTGTTGCAGATTGTTTGACGTAGACCCAGAAAACGTCAAAGAAAATGGAGAAAACTAAACTGGCTGAAAAATATGACTCAAACAGAATATAAAGATAAAATTCAACTTTTCTGCACTCCTAGAGACTCCAAGTCCACAACAAATTTAACAGCTAAAAACGTAGATTTTGCACAATATGTCCCCTTTAAAGAAAGCTAAACCTTTCATTTAAGCATTATCTTGATGTTCTTATAGTTTTAACAGTCCGGATGAAGGTTGCTCTTTATACAGCCACCTTTGAATTGATGGACGTAACAAATACACTGGCGTTTGAAATTTATTAACACATCATCTTTTACTTAACTGAATCTTTTTTTTTTTTTCTGAGTCCCGTCGAACAGTTGGCCTCTCTCTGGCTTTCATGATTGCATTTTGATTTGTTAGCCTGATAGATTGGCTGTTGGTGGCAGCCAGACTCATTTGAACTTCTTCTGACTGACTGAGTGCAGTAATTAATTCCCAACACTGTACTTCTGAGATTATTAATACCTCAGTAATAGACAGTTAATTCTTACATCAGAGACAGGATATTATGCCGATTTCTTCTGTGTTGCAGTGAGTCATTTCTCTGGCTGCAAGTTATTGACTGTCTTCCCTCACTTAAAATTACACCTAGTGCTTACAATATTCCCAACACAAATGGATCTTAATTATTTTAATCATTTCTTCTTGAAATGCTTTTGTTTCACTTTACACCAGTTTGACACCAGTCAACAGATTAGTTTCCTTTTCCAATTTCTTTTCTTTTTTTTTTAACTCTTCTCTCATTTTTTTTCTTTTATAAATCCTCTACTCTCTCGGTCTCTTTTGCCGTTTCCACGCATCAAAAGAGCTTGATGGTTTGACAGGAGGGGCCCTAGAAACTTGCCGCCTCCCTCCAGACCTTCCAGTCTCTGCTCCCTCATTGAACTGTTATCTGCCCCATTTCTGGGCTTTTCCATGGCAACTATGTGCCAGAGACAGAGTGAGTGAAAAGAGTGAAGTCTCCAGTGGAAGCAGCATCTTGTCTCAGACAGCTGTCTGCCAAAAAGACAAAGGAAAAAGAGAGGAAAAAACACAGGAAAAGGAAAGTTTTGGAAAGTTGTACCCCCCCCCCCCCCGTCCCTCCTCCTTTCAGTATTAATAACAACATAAGTGGACGTGTTTCACTGCACAACAATCTACAGTTGTTCTGTCAAATCCTTAACACAAGAAAATATACATCCACATACATCATTTAGACCAAAGCATTGCAGTTCCTCTTTATGTCCACTGAAACAGATGAAGGAACATTTTAACGAAGAGATAAAGATGGGCAGAGGTTCACCACTCTGCAAAATACTCCATATAAAAACAGTGGAACAATTATAGAAGAATGTTCCTCAACTAAAAAATAAATAAAGGAAAGACTTTTAATCATTTCATGTTCAGTTCATTTTGTCTTAAAAAGATTTAAAGCAAATGTGTCAAACTCACATGTTTGACCTGACTCCCTTTTTTTAACTCCCTTTTTTTGTCCTTTCTTTTTTTGTACTCAATATAAAAATTGTTTCTTATTTCAATTGTAAACTTTAAATTTATAATTAAATGCAACAAAATAAACTAATTTAAAGGGTGAAAGATAATAGCAATTGTCCTACCCCTGAACTGTTGGCTTTAAGTAACTGAGCATGTTAGTTAGATACTCAGTATTAATGTCTCAAAATGAGCTGCTGTAAAGTCAGCATCGACCATAAACTAAATCTCCCATATTGCATGTCGATCATACATGGGAATTCCATGTCAGAATGTGGGAGAGTTCAGAATTCAAGACGGCAGCTACTCACTAGAAACTCATCAGTGAGTAAAACTCTATTAGTTTTACTTTTAATAGAATTTCAGTAATATTTATTTCACATTTAGTCAATTGTTCACCTAGTTCTGGTCAGCGTTTAAAAGAGGACATGTTAAAACACATGAAATGTCAAAGTTAACTCCAACTGGCCCTTCGAGGGCCACCATAACACTCACGTGGCCCTCTGTGAAAATGAGTTTGACACCCCTGCTTTAAAGAATCTGTAAAAATCTCTGAGCTGAAAGTCAGAATTGGGAAACAAAACGATGCATTTTTTTTTAGTTTAAACATTTTAGGATTTAACAGTGCCCTCTTCTTGATCAGTTCCTAAGCAACATGACACGTCTCGAAGCGGCTGACTGACAGTACTCAAAGTTTCACGCACGAGACCCCCCTCAGCATCAGTAACCTACATTTCACTCTATTTTAAGCCTAATGTCAGATATAAGGTCTCACTAAAACATAGGAGTTCTCCACTCAACATGTATCAAATACAGATGGCTTCCCTGGAAAGCCAACGTGTGCCGATGATTCCTCCTCCTCCTCCATCCCCACTCTCAGCCAGGTTCGTCACTCGGATGTGGAGCGACTAGGCGGTTTTAAAGTCAGGTTACCCCCGCGTCTTCTGCAGGATTACACGAGAATCCCGATGGTTTTAAGCAGTCACACTCTGCCACTCAAAGCCAGACACTTTTTGTTCGGAGCGTTTATTAAAGGAGCTTGGGAGTCTGCGGTGACAAGTGAAGCGTTTTGTAAGAACGGAATAAGGAGGGAGGGAAAGAAAACCGAAGTCAGCAACGAGGGCTTTCCTTTTTTAAAACTTTGAGTCTTGAGGCTTTCATTTTTCTGTCGCCTCTCGGTTTTAAAAATACAGTCACAACCGTAACCGAGGGACGCAGTGGCCCTGAAGACAGTAAGGCAGCAAAAAGTCTGTGGCAATCTGAGTGGCAGTGGCCATGACTGTAGAGGAAGGGTGGGATCATCTTTATCCCAGTTTTAGTGTTTGTTTAAGTATTTATAATTTTAATTCAAAATAATTACAGATGAAAAAGGAGGAGTTAGGAAGTAGTGTCTCATTATTTAAAATAAAGATGATTTTTGTAAAAGCATTGGTGAAATGGTTGATATATTTTTTTTACAAATAATTTAAACTTGTATCTTATTCCATGTTTTGGCAACAAAGAGCACGGTGCTGTGGTGGACAGGCTTTACAAGGACACATCAGGTTGCTGCGTCTGCTCTCTGGATTATTTTTAGCTTCTTCTTCTTTTTTTTTTTTTAGAAAAAACACATACAGTCTGCCATAAAAGAGTTATGACAGCAGAAGGAGAGAAAGACCAAAACAATAGAGTTTTAGTGCAGGCAGCTGAACAATAAGACAGAACTTACAGCAAAGCTCTAAAAACTGCTGCGAGGAGCAGATTTAGGTTGATCACCACAGGGAAACGCGCTCAGAGCCACATATTGTTTTCACACAAGGATTTTATACATTGTCCCGGTGAAACTATTGATCACAGTCACTATAAAACAGTGAAGTAATTGACAGTATTTGGGGGGAGGGTGTAAAATAGTAATTCTTCCGTGTAAAAAAAATAACACAATATTTTTAAAAACACTAATCTGTAATTTGTAGTCATCTTTTTAAAAAAAATGTTATCAAAATAAAAAGACCAGGGGGATTTCTTTCTTAAAGAGTTCACCTTTGATGTCACTTTCTCTTTTACTTTAACTGAGCCAGAAAATGCGAGTTATGTGACAAAATGCATAAAATCATATTTCTTATTCCAACGTTTTTAAATATAAAGATGTTTTCTTTGACCTTTTGTATTTGAAGGACATGCACGTCACAGGCACTTTAAAGTTTTTGTCATTTCTGCACTTAAAAACAAGAAATCAAAACGCTTGCATTGGATTTACTTAAATAAATGATGTCAACAAGTTCTACTCAACTGAATTGAATAAATCTAAAGCAATTTTTTTCATTTCTTTTATAAGAGAATGTGAAGTTATTGTGTTAGATTTACTCAATTCAGTAGACACAAATATTTAGATTTTTTTTAGCCAACACAATCAATTATCTGTGGCAGCTATGTTAAATTAGGTAGACACTAAAAAAAATCAGTTGTAAGTACACAAGCAGTCATTACTTTCTGTGAAATTCAATAAAATCTGTCCAGTATTTCATGAAATATTTTATTAACAGACAAAACCATTGCCATCCTCCTGTGTCTGTCAGCAGTGAGAATAATACAAACTAAATCTTCATCAATCCAACAAAGAAAAATATTTTTTGTTGATTTTAAATTCGTTGCAACAGGCAGCTCTTCTCACATTGAAAGAAAAAGACAGGAACATCAGAATCACAGCAGCATTTTTTTTAATTATGTTTTTTTTTTTTACTTTTGTCCACGTCTCTGTAAGCAGAGCAACTCTTACAGCTTCCTCTGTCAGCTTTATTGTGTTTATCTATCCTTGGTGTCAGTTCCATCAGCGGAGCGGTCGGTGAGAGTATGGATCCACTTCATTACAATCCATCATTTATGACAAGTGAACACAGTAATCTGTTTTAAACAGCAGGGAAGGATGCTGATGATGCATGGCAGGAGAGGCTGTAGAGTATTAGGTGTGTGTGTGTATTGATCATCAATTTGCTTCATTTTAACCACAAAAATAATTTCTCTCTGAGAGTCTTTAAACGATGATGTTATGTATCACAAACAGCCGGGGAATCGAACCCTCGTGTTCAGGACATTGCTAATAAAGCAGTTTTAGTTGGCATCAATAATGTTTGTTCAAACTCAGGATTGTAGTTTTTAATAAAACAAAGCTCTACTTGTTCACTGATCTGTCAAATTTGTCAAGTTTTTAAGATAATCAGAACAGAGGGTGCAGATGCATTGTTTGAAACTATAAATTTAAAATTATTTCTGTTTATTTTGTTGGTTTTTCAGCACCGTTCCTCCGATCATCCAACCATCTTCCCCTCCATGTGCTCTCTGTGGCAGCCAGCCTGTGAATTCCAGACCTTTCTTTGGAGATATCTGTAGACTTTCTTGCAGCTTCCAGCACCCGTTGTACGATTTTCCGTCTGCCTGCAGGTTTAAGGGAGCCTGCCAGGTGCTTCTTGCTCAACCATATGTGCCACTTTTGTCCTGGGAGGGTAACAGAAGAGGCTATCTGGAGCAACCTCTGAGAAAAAGTCCCTTTATGACAAAGTTGGCTCACCCAAAACTAAACTCCCTTTTCTAATTCTTTCCATTTTTTTTCCTACAAGCCCTGAGTGGAGTTGAGATAGGGGGGATGGCAGGGAGTTTTTCATTTTGTCCCTACGGGTTCAGAAAAACAGAGCGTGTTTCAGAGAGCCAGTTGGCTTGGTGTGGCGCAGTGACCACATCGCCATCTTCGGCTCAGAGTCTGTCAGTCAGTCACAGTCTGCTGCTCTGCGGCTCCAGCGGTCAGGCAGGAGTTCATCCTTTTCTGGTGACTCCGTCTGAGTGTTTCTCTGACGGCCAAACAATTCCTTTAACCCTGAAACCAGCCCCCGTCTCCTCCTCTGTTCCCGATCCAGGACTGTGATTCTGTGCTGAACTTTGTCACGTCGTGGTTCCAGCTGCTTCCTTTGCCTCCAGGTAAGGCCTGCGAGCACAGCGATAGTTCTGTCTGCGCTAACTTGTAATCAGTCGCATCCAAACACAAATCAGCAGCATAAATAACAGCAGCTAACTATAAAAGGTAACTCACTGGGCTGCAGCTGTTGGAGACTATTTGGTTTATTTCAAATATATGGAAAAAGTGTAAAAAAAACAAGATTTTGTGTTGCCGTTGCACTGAGTTTTGATTGTGACTAATGAGCTGTGTGGCTACATTTTGAATGGCAGGTTTTTGAAAATGACAGCCTGTAAGCATTTAAATAATTATAAATACTTATTTATCATCAGCATGAGTTTTAGACCTGAGGAGAGCTGCTGTGAAGGCGTTAAACAGCTCCACTACTTTTGAGATGGACTGTAGATGTCAAAAAAATCCGATGGGTTCAAAACATTTCCAACAACTTGGTCCCTATTTTGATGCACCAGTTGCCTCGATGGAGTTGTAAAGCATTTTGATCTTGATAATAATTTGTCATAAATATTTTTGAACATGTTCAAAACTCAAGGGACTGGACTGTGCAGAAATCCCTGCAAGATATTAGAGCAGGGATGAGCAACTGATGGCCTGCGGGCCACATCTGGCCTGCCAATGAAGCCAAGTCAAGGTATCTTATGCTCACAAAAGTAAGTGTTTATTTTTTGTTTGTATTCATGTTCATTAAACAAGAGTACAACTGTTATACATGCATTTAAGCATTGAATATGTTAGGTTACTGCACTGTGTGTTGGTTTAATACACATTTATTACATTTGGGTAATTGTGCAGCACTTTGTGGCCCTCTGGTATTGTCAACAAAAAACTGTGGCCCCTTACATCATTTAAAGGAGACATATCCTATTTTATATCCTATCATATTTTAAATCCTTCTTTCTATATAAAGTGGAACTGCAATGCTTTGGGTCTGGATTCCCCTTCACTGTAACTCCACAAGCCCCTCTTTTACTAGCTTTTTCAGAGCTGTGTCTCAGATCAACTCATTTCGAGGCTGTCTCTTTAAATCCAATCGAGGCGCTCCACACCCCGCCCCCTCTAGCTTCCAGACCAGTCCATTCTAGTTTGATAGAGGAGGTTGCAGTTATCTGGCTGCACAGAAATACGTTGGAGCCAGAGTGTGACCCAGAGCCAGAGGAGAATGAAGATGATGAAATTGTAGTTGGTTAGTCCAGACATTATTTGGCAGTTTTGTCGCAAAAACTGTGACAAACTAGTTCAGAAAATGTCATAGAAAACAGTGAAGTTGAAAAATATGACTCAAACAGAATTAAATTCCAACATTTTGCACTCTTAGAGACTCAAAGTTCACAACAAAATGCATTCAATGGTTTAAAAAAATGGATTTTGCATTATATTTCCTCTTTAAGTAGTTCATTCCTGCATTAGAGATTCCCTCAAAATTCTGTTCACCAATGTGAGATGAACCCTAACTCTGCAAATCCTCAATTTGTAGTAACCACAAGTCTTTAGTTTCTGTTGTTTTTAGTAACTTTACCACGGCAGCTGCACATTTTCCCACAGGTCACTGTAGCCCAGCGGTGTCCTGAAGTCAGCGGGACTGTGGGATGTTTTGTGACAGACGTTAAATGTGAGGAAGAGCAGCTCTCATCACCCATCACCTCTGCGAGATGAAAGGCCCCCGAAAGCAGCCAGCCACCCTGCTGGACAGTGCTCAGCTGTTAGAAGAAGTGTTTGACAGGAGTGGCAGGTACTTGACCTTCTCTCTTGCTTTTTTTTTTTTCAAACTCTCACTTCCTCTTTTTTTTTTTTTTGTCCTCCTCCCCTCCACACCCCCACCGTGTCTCACACTCTTTTGTTCAGTGTCCCTGCTTCGCCACAGGCAGGCCACTCTCGCCCTCCAACCTCCTGGGTGTTGTCAGAGAGCTAACAGTCCCCGTCCACTTTGTTGTGTCTATTTGTTGTTTGATCATTCCTGCTGCTTTCAGAACGAGGTGCTACTCAAACCCTTGTTGATCTTGTCGGCGTGCTGTCTGAAGCTCTGGGTTAATTCATATTTAAATGTTTTAGCAATAAGAGAGAGACGACTTTAGGCAAAAGTTTCATGAGCATAAATCTTGTTATAGATGTGGAGTTATGATGGAATCTCAGAAAGGTCTAGGCTAAATCAAGGGACACTTACAATGACTACCTACTGTATTCTTAGCCCAGATCTGCATGTCTTGCCGGGGACAGAGTTGAATTTTTAACAGCCTTGATGCACGTTTTCATTTCTCCATCAGACAGTGTGCCATGTATTCATCTCTCCCAACAATGGTGAAATGTCAGCATACTTCCAGGCGGTGCTAAATTAAACATCCTTTGCCTCTGAGTCTCCAGCTATAGACCCGTTCTTACCGTCTCCTCCCACACTGTTTGCTATTTTCACAGATATGAGTTTGTCCAAATAAGGAACACGGCCCTCCGTGTCATTTTGAACCAGCTGAAGTGTTTTAACAGTTCCGATAAAAAATGATAAAACACAGTCACAATCCTGGACTCTTTCAGTGGCCACATCATGGTCACCTCCCAAAGATCCCATGTGAGACGGACAAGAAAGTTAAAGACAAGACTTTTAAGATGGGGGAGTGGGATATTTTATTAATAAGAAGCATTAATATTCCATCACAATGGGACAATGGTGTGTCTCTTTTTGCAGAAGCATAATGAATAACTGAGCGCCTCCATGGTACCTGATCCGTCTGCATGAATATTCAGGTGCTGGTGGCGTTTCGTTGGGAGGGTTGAGAGCTTCTCTGCTCAGATCCAACTCCGGCATTTTGCCTCCTTCGATACGGCGTTTTTCTACCCCCTCACACACAGGCAGCGCCGCTAAGACCGGCCGGAGCATCTTGGGACCAGCTCCTATAGATCTGGTGCTTGGTTCTCAATAACACTCCTCCACAGAGGCTGGATTGATTGATTGCACTACTATGGTTTTGTGTGGGTTTTTTAATTGATTGATTAATTGTTGGCTTGGGCGGAGAGGTGATTGATTATGAGAAGTGGGCTGCAGTTGTCAAAGCCCACTGGGTGAAAGGTGAGCTCTTGTGGCTCCTGTGGTATATATGGATAATTTATCCAACAAATCCCACTTTATGTTGAGATGCTTGGTGGAGCCCCACTTTGTCCTTGCCTCAGTCGCATCTCTAGAGCTCTTTTTTCCTTCCCTAAACAATATTATGTTCACATGTGTTGTTGCCTGGAGCGCCGTATGTCCTGTTCTTGCCAGGGAAGTGTTCAATAATGTCAGATCTGTAGCATTCAGCAGATACAACTTCCCTAGAAACCTTAAAGACCTATTTCTCTGAGAGCCCACGCAAGAAAATGGGAGCATTTCAAACATAAAGAGATAAAAAAAATAATAAATCAAAGCGAGTGCAAAAGGCAGGGGAAAGGGATGAAAGTGTGACCTCACTTTAGACGTTTCATTCAGACGTGACAGAAAACAACTAAAAGACTAATAAATAAAAACAGCTTTAAAAAGAGACTATGAAAAAGGTGGATTGTAAACAATAAACAGAGGACATGTGACTCCATCCATCCATCTTCTTCACCGTCTTCTCGTCTCCAGGTCACGGTGGGACTGGTGTCTATCTCCAGCGATCAGTGTGTGAGAAACGGGGGACACCCTAGACAGGCCGTAAGTCCATCACAGGGACACATGGAGACAAACGAGACAAAGAATAATTTCTTCTCTCAGCCACAGCTACAATTTAGAGGCATCACAGTTTTTAACACTTATTTTTTTATATATATAATTTAAAATTGAAACTAGATACGGTGATATATGACCCCTGCACGTACGCAAAGCACCAATACACCGGAACAGATTTATTGTTTTGGGTGGGGGTCAGGGGGGTGGGAGGCTCATTGGTGGGCCTGATGGATAGCTCTTCAAACAAACACACAAAAATAAAATAAAATAAAATAAAATCTGAAGCTCCTATGTAGAATAGTTTTTGAGTTATTAGGATTTTTGTATGTCCAGACACCCCCTTTTTTAGATGGAGCCCCTCCTCAAATATGGGGTCTATCATATATATATATATAAATATAAATAATTTGGGTTAGAACAACACATGCATTTCAGACTATTTACAGTCAAATTTAATTAGCATTAAATTGCTGTGATACTGATTATTTTGTGTCTGTGGTTTCTCCAGGCATACTTCCTTCCAAATTTAAGTTTTTCTTTTTTTTGTTGATTATTATGTAAGATTTTAGGTAAACTGGAGGTTAAAGAGAACAAATTTTAATCAAACAAAACATGTAAATACTAAAATTAGATATAAAACAGACTAGAACTGCTTTGAGTCAGATCCTGTTCTCCGTCGAGTTAGAAAAATAAACCAGTTTTCTGTAAAAAAAAATAGTTTGAAATTTCAACATGTTTTATAAAAATAACAGGTTCAGCTGGTGATGTGACCTGGTCCCATTTAAAATAATAATAATAATTTCAGTTTAAAAAAATCAACATGAAACCTTTGTGTTTGTCCTACTGACCTTTCAAATAAAAAATATTTATAATTCTAACTTATCCATTAAGAGTAGGATTTTATCCTTTTAACCTGTTAAAGAATGCCACACAAAGTATTTTTTTTGTATCTTTACTGTATATAAAACTGAAAATGGTGACACTGAGAGAAGCAGCTGAAGGGCGGCGGGACATATAGTAATGAATCTTTCATGCACTCTGGACTGAAAGTTTCTTGGAGAGGTCCTAAAGGTGCTCAACCCCTCCTTCCTTCACATTTCCCACTGATTTCCTTCTATCTGGGCAGCCCAGGGAGAGATGTATGAGTGGGCTCCACATTACAGCCATCTGCCTGCCACAAACCCCCAGATGTGGCTGATTATAGTAAAGGAGACAAAACATATCTTATTTTACAGCTAAAATAAGACAGAAAGAGCAACGATAAGATAAAACAATAATGTGATTTAAGTTTTTATTATTTTTTTAATAAAAAGTGATAAAAATGCCTTCCCTCTGTAACAACAACCTGTACTACCAAAATATGGATCCCTGCTGGTTCAGCAGATGCTACAAACTGATGCAGAACAGTGTGAAACGAAGACGTTGGCCATTTTTTATTCTTTCTGAATGAACGTTAGTCATTCAGGAAGAGAAGTTTCGAACGACAAAATTTTTTCAACATGTTTCAACTGCAAAAGAAAGCACTTTTATAAAGAAGTAACAGTGACACCGTTTGACTGTATTTTTAGCCAATCACACAGCAGTAGCGCAGATATGTTATTTTGCAGTGCGAGATTGTGCATAATGCTATTTTCAAGATTTAATCATCATCTTCATCACTTTATTTATACAGCACATCTAAAAACAATGATGTTGACCAAAGTGCTTCACAGACACGGTACAAATAAAACTGTAAACAAACTAAAAATTGATAAAAAGACACAATTACAAAATCCTGTCGTAACTCAAACTGAATTTGATTTAAAAGCCAGTGTAAAAAAAAGAAAGTTTTAATAGAGATTTAAAAGTTTACATAATATATCCCCTTTAAGGAATGCAAGACCTTTAAATCCTAAATTTACATTCTTTATTTCTGCGTCACACACATGCAGTTCAAATATTCTGTCAACAATAATGTGAACTGTGTGTACCCCTTCGTGGTCTGACCTGAGCAAACTCTGAGAGGTCCCGTAAAGATGACTCTGCTGAACCCACTGTCACTCCATCTGAATCCTGAGGAACACTTTTAAAGAGCAAGACTCTCACAGCATTAATGTGCAGCTGGCCAGTTCCCCGACGCCAGCTCTCGAGGTCCATTTTAGGAGGAAAGTTTAAAGCAAACAAACGTGAGCATGATGTTCCCAATGAGTTACATTCCGTTTCAGTTTAATTTGATCCAGTTTATTTGTAAAGTGCCAATCCATAACAAAAGTCATCTCTTGGCGCTATAAAGAGTTAACAGATCCAATTAAAATCCAAATACAGTCGATGCAATTTATTTCTGCACTTTCTAATTTGTTTGAAGTAAATTGTCTAATTAGGTTCCCATCAATACAGTCAGATTTAGTATATTAGGATTATAAAATACCAGTTGTTTAGCTAAGGCAAGAAAAGGATTGATTTGATATTGAGCGTAGAGGAGAACTTCCTTTAAAGTAGCTCTTTTGATTAGTTTTGTTTTTTTAAAGGGGCATATTGTTTAGGCTGGCACACATTACTGCATCACTAAGGAAGTAAAGTTTAAAGAACTGCCTTCTCTTTTTTGGCACATGACATTGAGGACAAATGTATTTTATTTAATAAAAAATCAGTTTTTAGAAAGATCTTAGGCTATAGCGGTAAATGAACTCATTGAAGTCAATTAACTGTTGAATCGGGTTCACACCAAAACAACTGTACATCCAGTGATTGCTTTCTGAAAGCTTTAAAATCTGTTCACTGATTCATGAGATTTTCTGCTAACTTTACAAACAAAGAAACAGAGACACAAACAGTATCATTATTATTCTGCGATGGGTGATAATAAGAACTTTACACTGATGTGTGAACTGTATTCTAAGATCACTGGCATTCTCATCCTGTGGTGTTAAAACAGTTGAAATCTAAGCAGAGTTAGTTGAAACAAACACAATCTCACCTCTACAGGGTTCTATAAAGCAGAATAAATCCATTTAAGGATCACAAGTGAAGCAATTTATAAACAGGATGAAAAAGATGTACCATTTATTAAACCAAATTTATGTGCCTTTTTATTTAAAGTTTTCACTCTTAATATTGCTTATGTTGATTTTAGATTTATTTACAATAGATAGATGCTAACCACGTTATTTGAATCACTGAATTCCTTGCAAGTGAGCACAAATTTATAGTAGCAGGACGGCTCAGTGGTTAGCACCAACACCTGGGGGATCTTTCTGTGTGAAGTTTGCATGTTCTTCTCATGCTTGCATGGGTTTTCTCTGGGTACTCCAGTTTCCACCACACCCCGAAAACATGTACAATTAGTTTCCTTAAGGTCCACAGTAAATAAATAAATAAATAAATTGCACATTGAGAAACATTGTTCTTAAACTGTTGGACTCTTTGCTCATGTAGTTGCTCACAAAGTGGAAGACCTCGATCCCATCCTTGCTTGTGAACGACTGAGCCTTTCGGGGATGCTCCTTTTATATCCAGTCATGACACTCATCTGTTTCCAGTTAACTTGATCACCTGTGGGATGCTTCAAACACCATTTGGAGCATTCCTCAACGCTCCCAGTCTTTTGTTGACATTGTCCCAGCTTTTTTTTTGGAACCTGTTGCAGACATCAAAACCATTATTATTATTTTAGAGAAACTTTACAAGTTCAAATGCTGCAGAGAAGCGTGTAAAACAGCGTTTGTGTGAACTGGACAACAATCTGCTCATAATCAGCTGCAATCAGCAGCTGATTGAGAGAATAAGCTGCTCTCGCTTTTACACTTTCCTGCAGCCGCCTGTTTTCCATACATTGGAACGACTAATTACCCGTTCACACAGCTGATGACAGTCCTGACCCCCCCACCTCGGACCCTCCTGCAGTTCACACTTGTCAGCGCTTCATCGACAGCTTGTGGACAGGACAGTTTTTTTTCATGACGTGAGTCAAATCAACATATTCTTTAAATATCACGGTCTCTGCTCTGATAGTTGATGTACATAAATAAAACAAACTCAATGTTTAAGTTTTTTATTCCAACGGTTTAGAAGAAAGAAACAAGACTTTATTAAGTTTGTTTTTGCTTTTGTGTTTAAATTGATCATCCTGATGCTTTGTTGATTTGATCTTTTCAGTTGGATTATCTTTTTGTTCTGGTTTTTGGGGATTTTCTGCTTTATGGTTTCTGCTTTTAGATTTGTAAAGTTAATCTTGGTTTTTGTTTCATGTCTGTTCATTGGTCTGACTTTTTGCTTTTTCCTAATGATCAATGTTTTTTTTTGTTTCTCTTTTTTATTTTAAAGTTTTCAGTTGTTTCTTTAAGTCTCTCTACATTCTTTTCATGCAGAGCACAGTTCATTTAAACCATGCTCTGCATCTCTTGTGGACCACATGATGACAGCCTCCAGATGAGATCCAGGTGAGTTTGCTTTTACAATAAAAAAAAGATGAAAATAAATAAATAAATGAACAGCAGTATAAACATCTGTAGTTTGAGTTTGTTTGCTCCTAAATCTCTATTTGTTTGCCTTGAGGTGTAATTATGTTACTCTATCATAAATAGTTAAAATTTATCACACATATCTGAAACAGATGATATTTAATTAATGCATCATTAATTATCCATTCTCAGAAATAAAAGACAGATTTTAACTTTAGCTAACATGCTGTGGAGTAAAAACATATTATGGAACCAATCAAAGCTCTCTCTGCAAACTCCAGCTCAAGATAAAGAACATGATCATCAGGAAAATATACTGCGAGTGAAAAAAAAAAAGTAAAAGTACCCCCATATGAAAGTACAAGGTTTTTGATACTGATGCAACAGTGTGTAAGCTACATTTTACTGTTGTAGCTGTCCGAGGAGGAGCTAGTTTGTGACAGAAAGCTGGGTAGTTTATTTCAACAGCAACCAGGAGGCCTTATTACTCCCCAAGCATTTCTTTAAAATCCCATTTTTCCTCACAGGGTCCACTTTTCTCTAAGAATTCTTAATTAGCTTCTATTACAGTTTATAGTGTCTTGTGTGCAGAATGTTCTGAACAACTTGAGCCAAGTGTGAATAAGGGCTGATGTTTTTAAGATGTGTGTTTGTGCTGAAAGCGTTAACGCTTTAATATGCAGTCTTTTTAAATGGAGCTGGGCCTTTTTATTTGTTGAGTTTTAGTTTGGAGCAGGTAGATCCTCTGCCTCTGAGCATCTTTTGAGTTCCCTGTGAGGTCCTGCATCAGATGCATCGACAGAGTAAATTTTACAAAAGCTTCCTGCTTCCATTAAAGGCAGAAACTAGAGGATTACCTCCAGGGGCAAGGCTAATGACTGTCATGGCCACAGAAAGCCGATTTACTGAAACTGTGGCAGGAAAGCGTGACGCCAAAATCTCCTTCTAAGTCCCAGCGTGAGAGGCCTTAATAAAGGAAACACTCTGCTCCTCCACTGAAAAGTGCAGAATTTTTTTTTAAAAAGTGTAACAAATATATGTTATATATGTGTCCTTTGAGTTACAACAACATTAAACTAATGTGGAATCAAGACAACAGGTGGAAAATACAGTAAAAAAAAAGGTTAGGAAGCTAAAATGTAGCACTGGAAGACAAAAATACAACAAATATGGTGAAGCCAATTTCAACAAGAACAAACTATATAGAGATATAATGTCAGGAAATTTGTGAATAAAGTTTAATATGTTGAAATGAATAAAAGTTGTAAAAACATAAAAGCCTGTCACTCATTTGTTGAATGAGCTACATATTTTATTAAATGAATGGTTATCATTTTTACAAATATGTGTTTCCAATACATTATTGTGCTTACAAACCTAGTGTGAAATGTTTAAAATAGCACCTTTAGATATAATATGTACATGAACAGATCTGGCTCACTATGGGGCAAGAAACCAGACAGTTTAGTCTCTTTCTCGTCCTTAATTAATGCATAATAAACACTTATTAATGATTTATAAAGTGTTTACAGATGAATTAATAACCTATCAATTAACTATTTATAAGGGGAAACTTATTGTAAAGTGGTACCAATGAAGGTTTAAAAAAACTTTTACATAAATAAAGGATCTGGTGATAAATTCAAAACTTAAAGAAGATTTTTGTGGCACATTAAGGAGCAATAATGAGCATTAAACACATCACTAAGAAAATAATCTGTGTTGGCTCAAACAAAAACGATGCTTCACATCAATGTCTTTTAGTGATATGAGAAGCTTTTTAATTACCTGGTCTATCTTCTGTTTTATACTCTTCCAGCTCTTTTCTGTCTAAATAAAATGGTCATGCACAGACACACACACACACACACACACACACACACACACACACACAATACTGGAAATTGATTCGACTGGTTCAAAATGTACCGGGGCAAAGGAGAGCACTCATGGAGAAGTTTGTACAATTGATTTCTGGAGGGCTTGAGATGCAAGATCGTCTCTTTTCTCTCCTTCTGCTTCACTCTTTCACAGCCTCTCACTCTTTTCCATCTCTGTCCTTCAGTCTGTGTGTGTCCGCCAGCTGAATATATGCATTTTGTGGATAACAGTGAAGGGAAGCGAAAAGGGCACACAGTGCATTGTTATACTGAATCTGTGGTACCTCAACTGTGTAGATTTACTGTAAAAGAAAAAAAAAAAAAGACAAAATGCCTTTTTATTTTTGTAGGAAACATCTCAGCTGACTTAGCAGCAGGACTTAAAGCAACATGTGTCGTGTTGCAGATTAGGGGGTTCTCACGTGCTCCCTCATTTGCTGCTGTTTAGTCACACCTGGTGTGCAGCAGCGAATGCCACTTATCCCAATTTCAAAACTTCTTTCATCATTCTTGCAACAAAAGCGGGATGAAGAAAAAAAGAAATTCCATCAAAAATGAATCACACAACTAAACGACGGTCGGTTGATGAAGAGCTCGAGAGAATCGGTGTTTTCGTTGCAGGAATGGCGCCTCGTTGCTTCGATTCCCGAACTTGACGTCATTTTTGCATCAGAATTTCACGGTTGACGGGCTGTGTTGCAACACGGGCATTTTTCAGTTGAGAAAATGGGGTGACAAAGTAAATAACTGTCTGATTCAAACGTCAGGTGGAGTAAAACTCCACAACATAGTATTTACTGACACCGACAGGACTTTTTGTGTCTTGTGTTCTGAATCTCAGGAGAAACATTGTGACCTCACACACATGCTTATCATTAAACTTATATAAAAGTTAGCAGTAGCTATGCATTCATGCCTTTTAATAGTTTGTTGTGTCTTTGGTCATGTAATAAATCAAAACACGCAGCAGATAGACTTTGTGCATGGTGTTTTTTTATCTCTCATTCCAGGGACTGTAAGTGAAATAGCTGACGTTTGTTTTTCACGATTTATGAACTGTATATAAGGAGCTGGAATGTCTTTTCGACCATCTGATGTCTGACTGCATTTCCTCTAAAATCCTTGTATATTTGTGAAGGAGGAAAGTCTGGCAAAGGATTAGGGGAGAACAGCAAACTGCCAAAATCTGCACAGCCTGTCAAGAGTTTGGGAATGAAAGAGACAGGAGAGGGAAAATGTCAAGGAGGAGACTGCAAATGAGGCTTCTTTCAATAAGAGGGGATCGATGGGATGCAAGAAAAGATGCCGTGTGCATTGATGAAACGTGTCCGTGGGTAAACACGGGGTGGGGATATTTTGGAGACGTTTGCGATGGGAAGAACGTGTGATGGAAATGAGAACGCGTGGCTCAAAGGAGGCTCCAGGTTTTTCATGTTGGAGCTGCTTTAGAGTGTTTTTTTCTGCAATTAAACTGGGTCACTTGTACTGGATGGTGTAGAGAGTTCAATAAGACATGTTTGACACAAAACAAATTCAGATAAGTGCCGTTATCTTTAAGACCAGCTTCTTTCACGAGGAGCCTTGATGATTATTATTCGTGGCCGTTTTATTTAGTGGGGATTCTCAACAGGCTGGGTAATTATTTTTAGGCTGCTGCCCTTTGTGCTGTTCAGTTCCCCGGCCTGGGCCATTTGCAGGAAGATGTGATCGTTGAGGACAGCCCTTCAGCAGTTGTCCATGTCACTGGGCCTTGTGGGGTCTGCACTTTTCACCACAAGACCCATCATGGCAGATGAGCCCCGACAAAACACATGCACTCTGTTCACGATAACCTCACCCTGTTTATGGTTTATTTTTATGTGCATATACTGCATTTAAAATAGAGACTTGTGTTAAAAAAGAACCATAAAAAAAAATCATTCAGCCTTGATGTCAGCCGTGGTGCTCAGCTCCTTTTCTCTGTGCTGGCAGCACATACGTTAGGAAGCCAATGACCCTGAGGTTGCGCCTGATCTCCTGAGAGGTTTTCCCTCATGTAGTCATGATGTCATTAGTCACCGATGGCTTCTGAAAAAAGGTCTAACAATGGCTGAATGCAAACTCAATGCAAGCTTGAAGACAAAAGACATTCTAATGTCTTTAAAAGCATCGTTTTTTCATTATATAGGATTATTTCTTTAGATAAATTCTCAAGGTAAGAGTGTGATAAAAAAGGATATAGCAAACATATGACTCATCACATCAAACTGAGGATAAAGAATCAAAGTGGCATTTAGAGAAAAAGGCAGCTTTAGTGCATTGGTTAAAACAACTTCAATAAATGCATTCTGTCATAATAAAATAAATAAATACAAAATAAGAATTTTCGAGCATTTATTGAACGGTATTTGCAGAAACAAAAATGAGCAGAAGAAGCCTTATATTTTTATATTTCCCCAGGTTTCCTCCTAGGATTCAGACTAAATATCAGTTATTCTGATTATTCTCTGGAAATGCTCATGATGTCAGGATAATCCACAGCTTCAAATGCAGGAATCTGAAAATGTTAAACCTCAATTTGATTTGATGGGTCACATATTGATTTATGGGAGGAGTGTTCCATGTCATGGGGAAATATTTGAATCGCTGGCCGTTGGGACCGCTGTGGATCGGTGGTCAGTCTCGTATTCCTGAGGCTGAGGGTTTGAGTCCAGGTTGTGTCAGGAAGGGCGTGTTGAGTAAAGCATTTGCCAAATCTTTCATGTGAGTGTTCTCACTTTGGCAACAACTGCAAAAGGGAGCAACCCCAACAAGAAAACAAAGAAAAAACATTCTTTGTGACTTCAGACTGGCTGAGGGGAAGGTACTGTTACAATGGAAACAACTGGGATTTAAATTAACAATAAGACAAGTTTTTTTTGTTTTGTTTAATCAGAGTATATTTGATATGAATTCCCATTCTGCTAATAAAAAAATATTTTCACAAACAAAGATTATGAGCTGCTGCGACACTTTTTTGGTACCAACTGTGTGCTGAGAAATAAAAAGGGACAATCCATCCATCACAAGAAGAGGAAGAGTATTACCCACCTGTCTCATGATTGTCCTGTGATGATTCTATCAAATAAAAAGTCAAGGGGCACATATGTTGGCTTCTGATTACAGTGCAATATTTACTTTGATAAAAAAAAAACTCAACTTTATTCTGAGCCTCCCATCCTGAGCTCATTCTTGTATTTAAAAAAGGCACACCAGTCATTGTTATCACTCTTTGTTGTGATGTATTTCAAACATATAACACTAATGTAGAAGCTTGTATTGACTACGGGGTGGGTTCTCGTTTTGCACAAGAGAAAGATTTGTAGCCATGTTTAACACAGGTAACACCGGCATCCTTTAAAGCTAAAGTTTATTGAGAGGAGATGGAGACAGCACAAAGAAGCCACACACCCAGAGGTCCTCTCCTCTCCATCTACTGTCTGCAGAGGGGCTCTTCACATGGAGGCACATCCATCTTCTTTTTACCCTAAATTACATGCCGTCTGTGATTCTCACTCCCTGTATAAATGAAGTGGGTGTAAGAGGGTGGGAAAGTGGTAGGCTGATGGATGTTATTAAAGGTGTTGCATTGATAATCAGCGGAGAGCGGAGACAAGATTGAGGATGAGGGAGGGGGTGAAAGAGGCGAAGAGGGCTGCAGGAATCAGGATATAACAGCTTAGATCTCTCTGTTCACAAAGGCAAGGTGTCTTTGAGACAACTGAGACAAAAAAAAACAAACAAAAAAAAAAGAAAGGCAGAAGGGCCCACAGAAAACGGGGCGAAGGGAACAAGATGGAGAATGTTTGTGTGGCTTAAATGTAGCAGAGATGTCACTTTGGTTTATCTCCATCAGTGAATCTGACTGACCACATGTGAGCGCTGAGTGAAACTCCATGTTTATAAGGGGATAAATGTTAGGAAGCCTCTGTCCCCAGCTACCTTTCCTCTTTCATTTCACTGCCTAGCCTCTAGCTCTCCATTTGGGAAGTGAGAAAGTCTTTATTTATAAATCATGGAGCTCCCATATTTTCTACTTGGCCTGTCTGGTTACAGTAACCACACTTATCATTGACTCTGTCCTCAGTGAGCCCCATCTGAGCTTCTTCTGTCGTAGTTCGTGTCATAAACAGACTCATTTTTTATTCACTTTGCAAATGACCAGAGGTGTGTAAAGTACTCCAAAAGAAAAAAAAAACATGTAAAAATAAAAATACCTTAACAGAAAATTAGTTTCACTGATAAGAAAAGTACTTAAGAGTCATAAAACTGTTTACAATAATCTGGAGTGAATTCACTTAATCAAACTGGTTCCACTAAACCAAGTTGAGTAAACTGGTTTTCATTTACTTTTCATTTTAACTGACAAAAACACAGAAAGTTATGTGCAAACTCTGGTGATTATAAAGACTAAAATAAAGACAATTACTATAAATAAATAACATAGTTACAAAATAACAAATTATAGCAGAGGAACCACTTTTCCATGTCAAAATCTTTTTTTTATTATAAAACTTATGAAACTAATACTGTATATATAAATATTACAGGACAGCATTTCTGGTTTAAACATGTTTGATCTTCATTCAGTAAAGTTACTTATGGTGGGTGAAGTATTTAAATATTTTACTAAAGTAATAATATTGCTGAAGTAAAGTAAAAAGTACAGTGTTGAAGGAAATTTTGTAACTGATTAATTGAATAATAGATGCAGTATTGTATTTTATACTTTCTGATCATTTCAGGCTGTAAGTTTAAAGCAGACAGAGGGTTGGTGTGTGTCTTATCATGTGTTCTTTCTTTAGTCTAAACAAGATGAGTTACGTTCTGACATCTGACGTAAAAAGTAACATCTCCAGGGATGTAACCAGGAAGTGAAATACATTATAAGCTCAATTTATTATTATAGTAGTGAGGAGTTGTTAGTGTGCTGCAGACTGCTCAGAGCAGGGCAGCTGTGTTTTGATTGACCCAAGGTCTCTCAGAGGCCTGTGTTGTGTGCTGTACTATGAACCTGAGTCAGAAGATCGAAAATAAAGTTTTAAAGAAGAAATCCCAGATTCCTGTGTATTCGAACAAATCATTTTGAAAAACGAACATTTTTCCTACAGTGTAGTAAAACTACTTCTAAAAGTGCATTTAAAAAAGGTACTCAAGTAAATGTAACCAGTTAATGTATATATTATCTTCAAACAATGAATATAAAGACAAAAAACGTAAACCTAACAGTTAATTTAAAACAGGTCCTGAGTTCAGTTTCAATTTAGTTTATTTATATAACGCTAAGTCCCAACATGTGTTGAGCTTTGCCCTCTCTTTGGCCTCTCTGTTTTGTTCTAGTAACTGTAGCACACACGATCAGAAGGCTAACTTTTCAGATCCTGGAAGTTAAGTTGAACTGAGGAGGCTGAGGCATGACAGGAGAAGCATTTGGTGCTTGTAGACAAAGTTTTAAACACATCCTGCTACACTCCATTCTAGTGGAAACACATTGAGCCTGTAAGCTTTGGCTTGATAAGATCTACGTAATGTCACTTACAGCTGGCATGCAGACTTCATGTAATCACACAGCTTAAGACAGTCAAGCAGCTACGACTGCACACAAACTAACAAATGTATAAATCAAAAGTTGTTAGATTTTTATTTGGTAATTGTGTTTTGCTCAGTATGTGTTAAAAAAGACAGCATTCATAATAGATCTGTGGAATAATCTTCTGAAAACTATAAGGTTTGAACCATTCATGCCTGGATCTACTGTCAGAGGAAATACTCTAATTAACCCACATAAACTGGTCACTGACATGATTCAGCATAGATAAATGCATCCCAGATAACATTTTGGATAGAAAAACCAGAGTTCAGCATTTAGAGAAAAGGTCACAAGGACAGGTTAAGAAAAATCATCTGAACGTAACATGAGTTCAATGTGTAGCAAACAGAAAGGTACAAAAAATGGAACAGGAATGGTAAGTGGCGTGGAAAATTGTGTGCTGTCAGATCAATCAAAATCTCATTTACTAACGCATTCTGCATTGTAAAAAAAAATAAAATAAAAAAAAGGCTGTCCCAGACATGTCACTCTGAAAATGTTTGATGCTTTATGGAAGTAAAAATAAAAAGGATAAATCTGTGGAGCAAACTAAATCTTAAAACAAGTAGGAAAATTGAAACTGCAGCTATTTGTTCCATTTAAAATGTTAGAAATGACCCTTTGGACTCATTTTAGCCAAATACATGAAGTAAGTTTTCACATGCTATCAGAAGGCGAAGGCAGACAAGGTTTTTGCTTCATGTTTATTACAAAAATATTGCATTAACTACTGAAGAATTTTAACAAAACCTGCAGAAATGAATCACTGATCAGACCAGCCTCAGCTCCATCACTTCTCTGACATGAATGGTGTTGTGGAATAAACGTTTCTTTATCTTTAATTTTTAATGTTGGTGTAGATATTTATGAAATTCGACCCTGGATCCTAACATGTTTTGGGAAAAGGTTTGTTACAAGGATTGAATGAACAGATTTGTTTTATTCTATCAGAAAGAAAGCATGTTGGTTGCATCTCACCTGTCTGCTGCGAGGGTGTCGCTGTTATCAGGTGAAGATAATCTCATGTTTGCAGAAGTGAAAGATTTTATTATTGTTTAAGATTTTATTTCTTATTTTTATCCTTTATTTATACAGGAAAATCTCTTGAGACTCATTGTCTCATAAACAGCGTTTATTCCACAAACAGTGGAATAAAAGTCTCTCTGTCAGTAAACGACACAGGAAAAGACGATGACACGTTGTAATCACAGACTGTCATTATGATGTAATGCTGAGTGTACCTCTAGTCTCTTTGAGCCTCTCCTCTCAGTTTCTGTCTGTTTTTTTTTAATTTTTTTTGCTCCAGAGGAGATCAGATTAGCAGCAGTCCTGAGGGAGTTGTTACATGGGTTTAACTCGACCGGTTGCCTCCGTGATTGTTTATAATGTCAATCCACAGGTTAATTATGAATCTCTGGAGGGAGGAAAACGCAGAACTGAAAGCGCTGTGATGTGGCTGAAAATACACTTTTAACTCCTCACATAGTGTCTTTTAAAAACTAAAGCTGTTACAGTACCACGTACAGTGATCAAGATGTGCTTGTTCTTTAGTACACTCCTTTTATAGATATTTTTTAGAAACACAAAAATGACTATAATTCAGTCAGTTTCATATTGAGCTCAAATTTATTGTGGTAGCTGAGAGTCATTAACAACACAGACTCAGAGCTGTATTACATAAAGATCTCACATTATTACATTAAACTGCACACAGTCATTTACCTTGATTGACCAAACTCCATCATTTCTTCACATAAGAGGAATCTTAAACTGTGGCATAAAAAAACAATGTGCAATGCAAATTTGTTTAATGAATCCCAGGCATGTATTTTTTTAGTTTTTCTGTAAAAGATAAATTTTGTATTTTTGAGTATCATAAATTATTGCTAGTTTTGGTTTTTACCACAAATCTGTACTGTAAGGAAATATTGATAACACTTAATCATTAATAAATGGGTATAAAAACATTATTAAATAAAAATGATTCAGACTTAATAAGCTATAAATTAACACATTTATTAATGCTTTACTCATAAAGGCTAATTATTTTCAACATGCTCATTTTTCATGCTTAATAACTCATGAATTAACTATTTTATATACTCCATGTACATATATATAAATTATTATTTTAATGTATTTTCACACAATGCATTAGACATGTATTAAGGGTTAGAGAACATTTGAACTGGCTGTCTACTAAGTCTGCAGTGCACTGATAATTAAACCAGTTGTTTGTAGTTAAAACTGTTTTATAAATCCTTCTAAAATGACTATTTATGCTTTTTAAGTATTTACTAATGGTGGTCAGAGGATCCGATAGCACCGGTGCATGGCACAGATACAGTAGTGTGAAAGTACAGTTAGAAATGCATACATATACACACAATAAATACAATAGTTAGTTAATGAGTTATTAAGCACCTTTATGGGTAAAAAATTAATAAATATGGTCATTTATAGCTTATTAAGTCTAAATCATCTTTAATAATGATGTTTTCAATGTTAACTAACATTTCTTAATAATTAATTAAGGCTATAGCATAGTTATTAGAAAGTGTTAGCAAAATTGTTTCTTTATTTGGATTAACATAAGCAAAGCAGATAAGAAGTTTAATATCTACAAAGTGTGTGGCAGATAAAGGGGAATAGTTGGGTAGAATGGTTGGCTGATTGAACATGCTTGTTTAATGTCACTGACACACTGACGTCTCTCCGAGTCGCCCATTAGCTTGAACATGTGATGAAACGTATTTGAGTGTGACTGAGTTTTGTTTTTCGAAGGGGAGCATCGGCGCCTCATGAATCAGCCGAGCGTGATGTGTCTGCGCGCGGCAGCAAGTTGGCAAAATGTGTCTGAACGGCAAATCCTGCAACACCCTTCTCTCCAAATGTCAGCCCCATCCAATTAGATAGCTGAGTGATGTCATTGCCCACAAGGGGATGGCACCGATAAAGTTCTGTGTTTGTCATCGGACCATTGTTTCTGCTTCTTGTTTTTCAGAAATAAAAAACCAAACTTCACAGACGTTGGTGCTTATCGTGGGTGCCAGCAGAGTGACAGAGACGACCTGTGAGCTGTGTCATGTTTCACGCTGCAGGATCCCTTGTGCTTTTTCCTCTGAGTTTCTTGGGTCATGTCTTTACTCGGTATTCATTTGCCAGCAGTTTGGACCTCCTACACATACGCTATATTTACAACAATGTCTGTGCTCTGTGGTTGACTTTGCTTTGATTACCAGCTGCTTTGCTCCCTGTCAAGCACCGACATTATCTGATTCAGTTGCAGTGATGGAATTTGTACGTGTCATTCTTCTTCAGGAGCATTCTGCGAAATGAGGGAATTAAAGGCCTTGCATTCTTTGAAGGAATGTATATCGCCTGCAACATTTCATGTTGTAGTGCAGGGGTGTCAAACTTATTTTCATCTAGGGCCACTTGTTGACTCTCAAAGGGTCAATTAGTTAAATCTGTCATTTCGTGTTCAACTTTGACTAAACACGAAACTTCACGTTCCTCATCTCACTGGTACAGCTAAGCCTCACTAATAAACAATAATTGAGCTCTAAGTGCAAAGAAACAGTGTTTTAACAGGTCCTCTTATAAACACTAAAAAGTACTACTTGTACAATTGACTAAATGTGAAATAAATAAAACAAAAATACTATTAAAAGTAAAAGTAAGAAAGTTTTACTCACTGTTGAGTTGTGAGTAGCCATCATCTTAATTATGAACTCTCCCACTTTTTGACAAGAACTTCCCACTGGAGGGGCGTTCCAGTTTAAATTTAATACTTGCCCGTCCATCCGTCCCTCTTGTAAGTGGGAAATTCCGATTTCTCAGTACAATTGGGCCGCAGCAAAAGTTGGCAAAAATGAAGTGAAATGGAGTTTTTACATGATGAATTTTGCTAGCTGCTGGCTGATTTTGCATGCTGTGTACCTCTATCCAGTGGTGGGATGCCATCATTTTGGAGGTGAAAAATTCAACATGTATTATGGGAGATGTAGTTTATGGTCAACGTTTGAAGCTTTTGTGGGCCACATAAAATACAGTGGCAGGCCACATTTGGCCCGCAGGCCTTTAGTTTGACGTGTCATAGTGGTAAATTAAGATTATTTTATGAAATAACATAAAGCGAAATCCTATTCAGTGTCACAAGACATTAAGCTCGGGTTATAGTGAACACCTATCAGCTCGAATTTTAGCTCAAAATCTGTGACATTAACTGAGTTACATCCATTACTGTGCTGACTAATACCTGTTAGCTGTGGAGGCCATCTTGAATTAGATTGACTCAAACACCTATTGAGTGGTGGCTGTACATCCAATGGTGACTTTCTGAGAGTTTCATTAAAATTCATCTTGTGGTGTATAAAATATTTTACTAACAGACAAGAAGGTTTGACTCCAACATTTAATATTAAAGTCTTAAACAAAGATCTGCCAAATCATGCAGTGCTCAGAGTGTGTTTGGGGTGTATATCAGCTAAAACTACTAAGTTTTAGCCTAATATTAGCAAAATTGACTGAAATATAGCAAATTGTGTGTTTTATATAACTTATTGACTGTTGCATACATCCTAAATTGGTTCAGCTCCAAATGTTTATCAGATGTAGAGATACATCTAACAATTATTTCCTGAAAGTTTCATTACAATTAATCCAAAGGTTCATGAGATATTTTGTTAACAGATACATGAACAGACACATGCATATGTGAACACACACACACACACACACACACACACACACACACACACACACACACACTTGTATAGCTATCCTTGTGAGGACTTACACCCGCGTAATGTAATTTATACTGTCTAACCCTGACCACACGTGACAGCATTATTATTGATGGTATTGGGCAATAGTTATTGCTAAATGCACATAGGTATATATCTGTGCTGTTGTTTCTATAAGCTGTTTTCTCCATGGTTGGTGTTAAAACGCAGAAACACAACTGCTTTGTGTTGCCTTGGAGATTGATCTGAAAAATAGTTTAACATTTGCCACTCTGGAGTCTCATTTTACAGAAATAGAAAGTGTCAGGTTCATTTACTGGGAATAACCTGTTTTTAGGGTTGGTTTTCTCACAGTAAATTGTTAAATAATCTACAGTATATTTTTATTGTAAAGTGTGGATTTGGAATGTTACAGGACACAGTTTACAGCTGTGAAAGTGCTGCTCTTTTTGTATTAAAACATTGAATAGAAGAAATGCAAAAATGATAAAAGAAGAGGTTTTTTTTCCACGTGTCTACACATTGAGCATATATTTGTTTAAATTGTGCTTACTTGAGTTCCTGCTTGCTATAACCATGTTTAAACCAAGGTAGGGTCACTTCTGAATGTTACAGAAGTCACAAAGCTCATCCTCCAACATTCAGAAGGAAAAACTACACAGTTTGTGAACAGTAGTTCATTCCTTCTTGGCTGGTTGTCAGAACAGAGACGGGGGTTATTGGCTAAGATAAAAACGTGTGCTCATGCAAATCCATCCTCATCCGCCACAGCATTTCCACACTTTAATTAATCACACTTAGAAACCTGCTTCTGGTATTAATTATGCCAATCTGCCACTCCAACAACAAGAAGATAAGGCAAAGAAGGAATGTGCAGACTCGTGCTGTTTTTTTTAAAGAGAGAAGTTCTTAATTGGTGAATTTCATAAATAACATACGGCACCGCTTGGAACTGGAGGCGAATTCTACAGATGCTACACTCAGTCCTGCCCTTCTCTACACGTTTTATGCCATTTCAAAACTCATTAGCCAAAGGCCTTAACTCAGAAGCATAAAGAAACGCTGAAAGAAAAACGGTTGAGTTCTGGGTTGAACACTTCCCTTGACTGGGCTTGGGTTACATTTATTCCCAGAGAAACTATAACTCAGAAAGATAGTGATTAAAAAAAGGGCAGGCTTTAAGGGACTGCTGGAGGTTTTTAGCTCCTTAAAAGGAATTTGATGTTCATTCCACCATGTTAACAGTCCCACTCTCCAAAGGCAGGGAAATGTTTTGTAAGGGGGGCTTTTCTATGGGTCAATGGGTAAAAACAAGGAAAAAAGTGAGAGTTTGACATTAAAACTGAGTTTGTCTTTAGTTTGTCCACTTTGGCAGCCACCTGCTCTCTTGAAACAAAGAGAGGAATATTTGGACCAGTTTTTAACAACTAATATTCATCATGTGTATAGTCCTGGACATGCAGAAGTGTTCTCTGCAGGTGCATGTGTGGAAATACAACTCAAACACTCCTGAATCGTGTTGGACATGTCTGCAACATGTCTGTGAAAATTTGAGATTCATTTGTTCCTCTATTTTTGTACTATTTTATTTTAATTTTTTTAAGTGATTTTTGGTCAACCGTATCACCGAAACGGCTGCACCGATCAACATGAAATTGGCCAGGAATGTAGATTTATCCAACCTACACTGTACCAGCCAATGGTTTTACAATAGACAATGCCAGACAATCAGGAAGGAACCAGGTGACTTCACCAAAATGCCTCATTTATTTTAACAAATACAGGAATAAAAAAATAAACAAAATAAACAGGTAAGTTAAAACAACAAAAAAAGAAAGGAAAAAATGGGATATTTCTATATGAAATTTTTAGATTAAAAGTTGTCACAGTTTTTTTAATTCATTGTATTAAATGCATTTATTCTAAAGCACAATTCTTCTAAATGTTAGATAAAATCTTTTGACTGTCAAGATAGTCATGCAACAAGTAGATTAGAGATGGTTTAACTAGATTTTCTTTTCTATTTTCAAGTTCCTATAAAGTGATCACATTAAAAACTTCCCATGTGACAAGTTCACAATCTCACAACATGTCAGAAGAAGCTCTGTGTCCCTCTGTGCTCGTGACTCACTGCGATGCAACTATATTATATACTATTTGACTTTAGGATTAAAAAGCAATGACTTGTACAACAAGCTGAAGTAGACAAATGCAGCGAGTCCCCGAGGGGTCACAATGTGTCCATCAGCTGTCGGACTCTGCCTTAGCCTCTAGCTTTTCCCATCCTCTATCAGCTCGCCTCCCTTCAAAGTGTCAAGTCAGTAAAAAGTTTCTTTAGACAGCGGAAAGTCCACTGAGTGCAGCTGTAGCCCAAGGAAGATTTATTAAACTGTAGTTTTCATTTCTATTAAAATTGAATGAGACACAGAAAGAAAAGAATAAATAAAACTCAACTCGAGACAGGCTGTCTGATGACTGAAAACTTCACCATTGAATATTTTCAGCTGTTAGAGGTTAAAGTTTTGGGTTTAATTCTCGTTTCTTGTTCTTTTGGCATCTTTTTGTTTCTGCTTCCTGTTCATTACTGATTACAGATTAGATTAGAAGAGACAGCCTCAAAACGAGTTGATCTGAGACACACCTCAGAAAAGGGGTGGGGCTTGTGGAGCTACAATAAGGAGGATTTCAGACCCAAGCATTGCAGTTCCACTGCAATGCAGACCCCAATTAAAGGATTTAAACTTGAAAAAGAAGGATTTAAAAACATCAAATGTCTCCTTTAAGGTTTGGCATCAAAATTATACAGAAGTCTTTTGTTCAAACCTAAACAAAGTTGATTTTTTTTATTTACATCAACCAACCTTTAGACATTTTGTTAAAATTTAAAACAGATTTGTTGTTCTTTTCCACCTAAAACCTTTACTGCTCAAACACAGTTATATCTGCTCAACATAAACACAAACAGGTTCATACGGCTCGACTGTTTTGTTGGCTATAGTTGCAAAAAGGTATGACCTAATGTCTCGTTGCATTCAGGAAATAATTGCTGGGAGGGTAAAAAGATCCATCAAGTTCCGTTTAAAGAACCCAAGGTCTTCATACCCATTTAGTGAGCTCTCACTTAAACCTTCAACAGACAAGAGTTTTTTTTCTGTCTTTAAGTGGAAGATGTCTTTTGTCATTTGTCCTTAACCACCAACGTGCTCAAATCTGTAAGAATTAAAGATTTGCAGCTTAAAAATAACATCTTGAGCAGCATGATGTCCATGTATAACAGGGATGAACAACTTAAATGATGGAAGGGGCCTCAGTTTTTATTGGACACCACTAAAGGGCCACACAGAGCAGAACACTTACCCACCCAATACTTCTTATTGATATTAGTAATTGTGGTGACATAACCAGCTTAAAACTGCTTGGAGATGGTTTTATAGCTTCTCTGTAAAATGAGGAGAAGTCTTCTTAACAAATCTGTTACCCTATCTTTGTAAAATAAACAACTAATAAAATATTTTTGAAATATATTTATTTGAGTGCTAATAAAGCAGATAAGTATTAAACAATTGCTTTTATTTGAATGATGTTAGCGGAGAAACAAAGTTTTGTTTCAGCACATTTCTCCATGTCTGAGTTCAGATACTGTTCTGTGTCGCTCATTAAAGAGTTCAAAGTCTGGATGTGTTTATCATACGAGTGCATCACTTCTTACAGAAGCTCGTTTGCGAGGTGAGATCCAACTTTTGATTGACCCTTGGCAACAGTAGCTACAAATGGTTTGTTGCAAAACTGATTTAAACCGGTATGAAAATGAGATCATCAGAAAACATATTAAGATCATCCTTTTTATTTGTTAGAACTTAAAAGAAGGACAAGGTTGATCAATCTGAGATTATCAGAGTTAAATTATAATCATCCCAGTTTGGCAGTAATTTCCCATCTTTTCAGTCTCTTTATGTTCCTGTAAGTGTGACAGTGTGTTTTTTATCTCGCTGTGGCTCGACGGAGCTGCTGAATAAACTCAGCGTGCACCTGTGATGCATTACCACCATGCCATGTATCTACCTTGTGTGTCGTCCCCCCCATTCTTCTCCAGTTTGTCAGTTTACTTTAGGCAGCAGACCCCAGGTGCTAAGAATAATCCAGGATTGCAACTGACCTTGTTCCCCGTTTGCCTTAGGATCCCACCAGTCACCTGTCTGGCCCGCTCTGCCTCACAAAGATTCACTTGGAAAGGATCCATGTTTAGTATTCTGCCCAGTTTTATGGCAGAGAAACTGAGATGTGTTTCCGGAGAGACCCTGTTTACTTACCAGTCCTTGTTAAGTAGTTTGTCAAGCTTCCTGCCACCAAAGTCAAATGAGGTTTTTGGAAAAGACAAGTCTATTCTCCCCTTTTTGCTTTGTTTAATTTCAGTTTAACTGCTCGCGTCTCGTAGCCTCGGTTCAAGGCTCACATTCTCTGAACATGGCCAGTTGAAACTGAAATGTGAAGGTTGAAATATACTGCCGAAATTTAATAAAAAATAGACAAAGTGGCACAAAAAACTGTTTTTTTTAGCTGCTTCTTGTTTGCTACCAATTTTAGAACAAAAGAACAATTTGAAAACGTCAGAAATTTCAATTCAATATCAATTCAATTCAGTTTATTTATAGCACCAAGTCACAACAAATGTCTCAGGACACTGTACACAAAAAACAACAAATCTAAAGAAGCCAGCAGATTGTGTTGATTTTTCACTTCTCTCAAATTGAGCAATCCAACAATCTAAGCCTATAGCAGCAGAACTAAGGGATGAGTAAGGACTAACTCAGGAAATCTAAGCCTAACAATAGGATTTATCAAAAAAGGGAAGTCTTAAGTCTAGTCTTAAACGTAGTTAGAGTGTCAAACTCATGGATAGAAACAATGATTTCAACATTTCTGGTTCGTTGAGGGTTCAAGTATTATGAAGGGTTTTAAGGATGTTGAAGACAGTCACATTTATTTTCAATGAGAACAAAAAATGGCCTAAAAAGGTAAATCTGTTGAAAAACCAGATTGTCCTGGAGGAGCTAAACATTTTGGAGCTGAGCAAAATTGTTGAATGAGATACGTGCAGAAAACAGAAGAAAAATGGATGATCTCAGTAATGTGAATGGTTAATAGCATTCTGCAAAAAAACAAACAAAAAAACAGACAAAAAAAAGGGAAGGTGACTGCTAACTGAGAACAGCTGGGATGATTGACAGGCAATATAGGAAAACAGATGAAAACTGTAACCAAGAAACAAAATCATCAAGTAAAACTGACAGACAGAGCATAACAAAACCCAAATATTTATAGTGCCTGAAAATGATTTAACTCCATTCGTCATCATTTATTCTTAGTTTGAAACTTTGACATGAGAGGGGCTGGGAAATAAGTTCTTTGAGAAATACTACACCTTTAATTTATGATCACTAACACAATTGTTTTAGTTTTTTGTGTTTTTTTCCCAAACAAATAAGTGATCTCAGAATAAAGTCAGAACAGAACAAGAGAAAAGCTTAGAGGAGAGGAGGAGGAAGATATGGTCCAGCTAATGAACATATCTTCCAAAGAGACAGAAATGAGTAAAATGTCAGGCTGCTTTCAGCTGAAGCACTTGATGTTTTCCTAATTAAACTCAGGTGCAAAAAGCAGCTTTTTCCCTCGTCTCTTAAGCATGTAGTCAGATAGCCAAGTAGCGTGGCCTGCGCAGGCGTTCTGTGGATCACAGCGTTCTGATTGACGCAGACGTCCCCCTGCGCTGTTTACACCATGAAATTCATCAGTCACCAGCACCTGCACCAGGAACAGACTTGTGCCTCGGTTTGATCTGTGGCAGGAGCGGGGGAGGGATAATGAAGCTGTTATCAATATTAGGGGTTATTAGACCTTGAGTAGTTTTGAAGGAGTTCATTTATCTTCATTCTGACTTTAAACATGTCATTCAGAGATCAGTTATATGCCTCTTATTGCCCATATGAACCCATTCAAATAGACATTGAGGAAACTATCCTGTCTGAGTGCCTCATGCGTGGCTATAAAACACTTTATAGTTTCTTTAATTGAACCACTGTTCAGGTTTTTACTGAACCGCTGCCTCGGATGCTGCAGAGTTCATAGAGGATCGCGTTGAGTTGTTATACAGTAGGTGCTGAGTTTTACTGTGTTTGGCCAGCTTAATGAAACCTTGATTTCCCAGACTCCCTCTCTGTTTCTTTTCTCATCTCTGTGCCCAAAGTCTCAGTGTCGCTGACAGTGCCAAGAGCTGCCATTTGGTTCTGTTTGTACAGTGCCCAAAGCCAACTGAATCAACAAGCTGACTGATTAAAATGAAAATGGGCCCTCACTCTTGGTTCTTTATTTCTGTCTTCTGCTTTTCGCTCTCTCCCTCTCCCTCTCTCTGCTTGGCTGCTGGGACCATGCTACATAGATTTTCTTCTCTTTAATGGCAGCAGTGAAGCTCAAAATCTCTGCCACTTGGAATAAGAAGTTAAAGAAATGTATGCTTTATATGCAAGGAAGCTGCTGTTGGAGTGATTTAGATTCTGTTTAACTGGAAGATTGAGTCAACTTGACCCAAACAAGTAAAAAAAACACATTTTTTAATAACTACACTCTATTTAGCCTCACTTAATCATTAATAAATGGTTAATTAACCTTAAAAACATCATGATTTAAACATCATTTGTACTTAATAGGCTATAATTAACACATTATTATACATTACAGTATAATTTATTGATTTGCTTATAATGATTAATTAGTTTCAAAGCCAATATAGTCATTGTTTATTCATGCTTAACTCGTAAATTAACTATTTTATATTGTATGTATGTATATGTATATATATATATATATATATATATGTAAATGCTCAAATAAATGTACTTTCACACCATGTGTTAAACATGTATTAATGGTTAGAGATTGATTTCACTCTCACTAAAAGGTTAACAATTAAAACTTTTAAGTAATGCATAATGTAGGTCTAGTTTTTCATTATTATTTGTTCTACAGTTGGGAAATATTATGATAGAATAAAAGAAGAATAGAAGTACATGTTTGTGTAAGGTTTTTTGAACAGTATTAAATATTTTTTCACTCAGCAAAACGTTGAACAATAAAAATCAGTTTAATGTAATATTTTAATTTTGGCAACTGTTTTTGTATGTTGAATAATTTCAATGTGTTGCTGCATCAGGAGTATTAAAAAAACACTTTTAAGTCTAAGATGGTACAATGGTTAACCTGTGTGATTCTGGCCACTAGGTTTCTCTGCTGCAACACACCTGATTTGAATGAACATTTAACAAGCTTATCTTGAGGTCATTTAATCACTCAATCAGGTGTTTTGGAAAAGAGAAACAAGTAAAACGGCCCCGATTGAAGCTAAATGAATAATTTTACATTAGCTGTTTCAGATTGTATTGTACTTAATTATGACATCAAATATGAGTTCAGGTTTAGTATAACTGGCAAAGATTTTGTAATGCTGCTGCTATACAATACACAGCCCTTGAATTATACAGTGTATTGTCACTGAGAAAGTAAAACTTAGATTTCCAGATTTACACAGATGACTACCTCTAATATAAATTCAGTGGTTTTAACAATTACACAAAGCCTCTTTAATGTTGCCTCTGTTCGAGGGGATAAAACAGCCCACTGCTCTTCAGTGACAGCAGACAGTTTCACAAACAGCTTCATCAGACTCCAGAGTTCTGACTGTTTCGGCTACTTGCTGCTGGATGTTCAATGATGCTCAGCACACTCCTGCTGGGGTCGTGGAAGCTTCTCACCTGAAACACAAAGTTGTTTCACCAAAAGATACCAAAGTTTAAGTCTTTTTTATTAAATTTGGACATAGCATTTAAAAAAATATAGATTCTGCTCTGTTTTTCTTTAGTTATTTTTATGAAACTCAACAGTCTTTGTTCCACCGGTGAGTAGAAACGGTGCGGTTTCTGCCTTTAAACGTTTCTGGACATTTCCAGATGTTACTGTTTTTTTTCTTTTTCTTTTCTTTCTTTTTTTTTTGAAAACCAGGGTGTCAGACAACTTCCTCCTGTTCTTTTTTTTTTTTTCTTAGGGGACACAGTTAAGGGGTTAAAATCTTTAAACACAAATTTATGGTCTGAGATATTTGGAGTTTTGTGTGATAGTGCACTACTATTGGTGATAAGATTGATCAAAACCTTTCAGCTGCTTATTGGTATTAAGAAAATCAAACAGTTTGTTACCATCAAGGATTTAAACAGATCTAGGCAAACAAAGCAGACTTCATTCTGCAGAACCTACAAGAGAATCTATCATTTTAAATTGTCTACCTGCTGCCCTGATTTGTCTGTTTTATGAAAATACTTGTGTTAGACAATCCTCCAAAGTGATGACATCATATAAAGCAGATTAATTGTGTTCTCAACACATTTGAAGAATATTCAATTTCAACTTCAAAAAATGTTTAATTTAGAAGAAGGCCTTTGTTACACAGTGATGCTTTTGCAAATCTTCAGATTTCTTCTTCTGGAATTTTGTTAAATCTGTACATTTATTGTAATAACCAGAGGTCAATAAAGTACTTGAAAAAAAAAGAGCTAAGTAAAAGTAAAGATACCTTAAGAGAAAATGATGGTAAAAATAAATTTCACTGATGTTAAAAGTACTTATGTAAAAATCAAAAAACTGTTCAGTAAAATCAGGAAAGTGAAAGTAAAAGTATTTTTACACATTGTAAGAAATAAACTGTTGAATTTACTGAACCAAACTGGTTCCACTAAACCAAGTTGAGTAATCTAAAGAAAATATGTGTTTTGCTTCATTTTTACTCGGTTTAGTGGAACCAGTTGACATGACAGTTCATTTTTTCATGATGAGTTTGAACATATTTAATTTTGTAACGAGTAACTAGGTGTTACATTTTAAAGTAAAACAGTATCATTTTAGCATTAAATGTAATGAAATAAAGTAAAAGTAACAGTTTTTAAAATATTTGGTACAAATCCTCAAAAATAAATTTACCGTAAGTACTGTAACAAAGTAGGTGTACTTAGTTACTATAAACCTGTGATAATATCTAAGGTGGTCATGATTTTTTTGCATTTTTATTTTCTTTTATTTCAGTTTTTTCTTTGGTAATAATTTAGTCTATTTTTTATGGTGTTTCTTTGTGTCCTGTATGTCATTGGTCATCTTTCCCTCAGTCATCCCAGTCTTTAGTTAACCATCTACATTTGTTTATCTGCTCATTAAACCCACCTGCTTGTTATTCCAGTGATCACACTTCCTTCTGCAAAAGCCTTCTGCTTCTCAAGTTTCTTGTCAGTTTATTAATCCTTTTCCCCTCTGATTTCCTTTTGAGTTTCCTATAATATTTGCAGTTATTTCCTGCTAATATCCTTTAAGTTCTCACTAAGTCACCTGCATTTTTGAGAATAAATATTTAAAATGAACTCCATACCCTAAAGAAAGTTTTTTAATCTGTTAATAACTATTAGTTTGGCCATTTTTCTGAAAGTGACAGAAGCTGGGAGCCATTTTGGTTGCAGAGTTTTTCGTTTGCCACCAAAGTAAAGTCACGCTGAGCTTTCACACTTGTTCTGATCTTTGTGTGATACCACGGGCCACAATGGGTGACATCCTTAGTAATCAGCACCTGCTGCCTGTGACAACAGAGGTATATGGGCAGATGACATGTCATGTGTGCCCATACTGAGCCGTCGTGTGTGGGTTTCATGGCACAGATGATAAAGGTGTGAGTCTAGACGTGGAGGAGAGGAGATCGCAGCAGGGGATGGCGAGGCAGTGGCTCACATGCAGAGTCGGTGGCTTGTGTGAATGGCTAATGACGAACAAAGTCATCCACCATTCTCATACGGGATAGGAAGTCATGGGCGTCAGCTAGCACCCTTCCAGATGCACCGAAGCGTGAATGTCTCCTGTTGGCAAACTGCTAAAACACCTCCTACAGCCTGAGATGATTTGGCTTTTTCTGTGTGTTGCTTGAATCTTCCTTATTTAGGCAAGCATTAATTACACAGCCCACTTTTATAAAGGTCTGTCTTAGTTTTTCAAAAGTCAAACTGCACATGAACTGAGTGATTTCTCTGTGAAAGTAATGCTCTTTGGCTTCAATTTGAGGATTTTATTTAAGTTTTCCAGCATTTTGCTATTCATATTGAGGCCCAATTGATCCTTCTTTATATTTTCTGCTCACTTCGAGAGTGGCAGAGAAAAATGGATCTTTGTCTTTTTTAATATACGTCAGTCTTTACAAAAAAATGTCTATTACAAGGTAAAGCTGTTTTTGTTTAATATGAAACAAGTCTGGCCTGAATTGCTGCAGTGCTCATTTATTCTGCAGTGTCCGATCGCTTTGAAGGCTTTGACCCCTTTGATACTATATATCAGTGGGTGAAATAAAATAGTTGTTTGAGTTCTGAAGGAGTTCAGACACTCACTCAGGCACAAATTCCCCCACAGACACGGTCTGTCCTTGAGCATTTAAGAGCATCTCATCGAGGGAAAGAAATTTCCTTTTTGCCTCTGTTAGAAATTCTCATCAGACAGAAAGAAAATGGTGCCTAAACATCTCATTGTGTTTGTCTTGCTTTCAAATTATTATTATTATAATTTTTTAAGTTTCTGAAGGCTATATATAGCAGGTAGCTAAAAAACTAAAATCCTGTGAGGCCTGTAATGTAATAAAGGAGCTGAAGGTTGGATCAGAAGGTCATGGCTCTTGTCAAACATGATAAAAGATGGACAACATTTCTCAGAATTTAACCATCAATTCTGGTATTTCAAAGCCCGGGACAAAGACACTTAGTTCTGCAGTCTTGGCCACCATAGCAACAAATTACATGCTCAAAAGCTCACATGTTTGAAAAATACTGGAGCAGTAATTTCACATTTTAGTATAAAATAAAATACAGGGTTGTGTTTGAAATCAAGATCCTCACCTTCATCCTGGTTAAAGCAGCTTGTGTTTGAGTGTTAGCTGGTTAAATACAGCTTTAAACTTCACACCCATTAAAACACTTTGCTCTTGTAAATAACCTAAATGTAAACTCATTATGTGCTTTAAAAGCATATTTCTTGTAAGCATATAACAATGTTTTATTTATATTAAGTTTGGAACCCAGAAATATTGTAAATGTTTTGCATTTCTTGAAGAAAAAAAAAAAGATTCAATATCTTTAAAATTGTCTGAGAAAGCGTTTTTGTCTTGGTTAAGCTGAACGCTTCACTCCGAAAATGATTCTGTTGATTCAAATGTAATTATGACTTTTTGAGAGTTTGCATAAAACCTATCCAATGATTCATAAAATATTTAGAAAATGGAGCAGCAATAATTCCAAACATTTAAACACAGATTCTCATCTTCAAACATAATAAAAAGTCATGCATTGAAACATTTGCAAGGAAAAAATAAAGGTCAGTAAACAGAAACAGAAATTGCTTTTATTTAAATTGTAAAAAACAACAACAAACGAGCTACCTCTAACTTTAAAGTCCTATTATTATTATTATTATTATTATTATTATTATTATTACTGTTTTATATAGTTTAGCTGTATCTTTACCTTTGTTCTTCTTCATGTTTGTGCATGCCGTTTGAAATAAACTCAGGAAATGTGGGTTTTAGGTACAATCACTGGATTTAGAAATATATTTGTATTCCTTGTTTAGCTGTGTTTCACATTTTAACTATGATACATTTAATTTTAATTAGTTAATCAGGAAAATAATGAACACTACAGCAGCAATGCAATGAATAACTCGGTAGTGAAAATTGTAGAGTACCTCCAGTCATTCTTTATTCCTCGTGTGGTCTCGGCTGCCTGACTGTTATTGTGCTCCATGCAGTAAAAGGTACAGCTGTCAAAAGGCCAAATGGAGGCGCTAAGTTCAGTGCAAGGTCAGCCTTGAAACAAGTCACTGTAAAGTGACAGAGCTGTCATTAGGAGCGGCGTTTCAGTCAGACATTAGATAGAATCATTACAGAGTCATGGTGAATGTCATATTAGCAGAGCTTGCGTTAAAATTTTATTGCTGATGTTGATGTTCTTTGTTGTTGTTCTTTTATCACTCTTGCAGTTCCACAGTCACGCTGTAGAGGCATCTTTTTATCTTTTTTTTTTTTTTTTTTAGTATCAAGGCAGTAAAATGAGAAATTTTTAAGGTTCAAGGAAGAGATGTATGACTGTCAATAACGGTGCCTAAAAGCTGATGCATAAATATCTTGACCTGCTTTATGTGAGCTCAAACAAGTCAAATCCTGCTGATTAGTGGGTATCATTTTTGAATGGTAGTTTGTTGTGTGTTCTAAATCCCAGAAACACATGCAGAGTAAATTTGTAGTGATAATGAATATCCATCTGCTTCATGTTTCCAACTGCAGTTCCAGGAATAAGGCCAGCTTTCTTTTTTAGTAAAGTACTTCAATTTTGACCTTTTGAAAAAAAAAAACAGTCTGTCTGCCCGTGACTTTCTTCAATTTTATTTTTGGTTTTATAAGAAACTCTTTAATAAATCTATTTTGGCAACCCAATCTGCTTTTAATTGCAGATTTGAGGCACAAAAGGCAATAAATCACTCCCAAGGTTTGTTTTTTTTTCACCGCGGAGTGTTGCCGTTTTATATTTAGACGTTTCCGCTCTGCACCCAACATATGTTGCCACTAACAGAGACAATAAAACAAGGGGTTTAAAGATAACCAGAAAGCAATCAACATTTGGCAGCAGTTGTCAACCGGTGAATGATTTATGTCCGATCGAAGCTCTGTTTCAGCCCTTCTTCCTGCCAGTCAGAGGCTGGCGTGTTGTTGAGAAGCAGAGGTGCTCCTCGCAGTTTGATTGGAATGGCGTGGAGTTGCAGCACATGAAAAAAAAAAAGAGCCAGTGTCACCTTGTCACTCTCAGGCACACCGCCAAACTGCTGGCGGGGGGTTGGAGCGGGCATGTTGCCGAGGAGGGGTGTGTGTTGAGCACTCTGTGGTGATGAATCATTGTGCTGTTCACCCCCCTCTCTTTTGCTCACTGGTGCCCCACCCCACCCGCCACCTCACCCCATCACTAACACTGTAATTATCCGCCTGCAGAGGGTGGGACATCTGCAATAACAATAGGGTTTGGATCATTTGTGAGTGTTGAAGACAAGGGTGACTCACTGCAAACAGGAAATGGTGTTGGAGAAGGTAATTTGGGTTGAGATTTTTTTTTATTTTTATTCTGTGTTTCCATGTTATCTTCATCTCGTGTCATAATCTATATGGTGATTCCTGGTCCCTGTTTGTTGGCAGCAGGTGCCCCATCCTTACATCCTGTCAACACAATCCTACAGAGAACCTCTGTGCTTCACCTGAAGCTCGCCACAACTCAGCGCTCTGCCCATTAGAGGTCCCGTCCTGCTGCGGTCCCTGCATCCAGCAGCTGATCTGTCCGGGGCTTTATGTGTGGCACATCTGATTAGAGACTGAAGTCACCCAAGATCAAGGCCTGTGCTGAAATAGATGCTCCCATGGCAGCGCGGCTGTCACAACAGCCAAAGCTCTGTGGTGAAGACGAGAGGTGGGTGGAAGTGACCCTGAGGGTCTCTGGGTGTTGCTGACACACATGCTCAGTTGCACGAATGGCTGCTGGTGATCAAGAGTGATGGTGATTGTCTCTGATATATTCTGTTATCCAGCAGTTAAACTTATTGGCTCACAGAAAATATAAACAAACACATTTTTTTCTAAAAGAGTTAAAGTTTACTGATCAATATTGTGCATTTGATCATTTAAAACTCCTTATATATATATATATATATATATATATATGTATTATTCTGTTTGCGAAGCAGATTGAAACATGCATAAAATGCATAAAGCGTGCTGATTTTTACGTTAAAATATGGATTCAAGTGATGCAGTTTTAACTGTTGTTTCCAGCCTTTCTTCCACAAAATGAAATAATTTAGTCTGACTTTCACATTTGTCCCTGGATTTATTGCATGTTGTTGCATTTCCCTCACAAGCTTCTCAGAGCACCGGAGCAGAGCGACATACAGTGCAAGTCTGGCGTTAGCCTCATTCAAAATGGCTGCCACAACTAAGCCACTTTACACCAACACGGTTTTTAACTCAGCCAGTTTTCCAGATATTTAGCTATATTCTGGTAATGGTAGTAGCTCAGAGTCATACCCAACATATAATCTGAGCACTAACTGATTAGTTTAAGTGAAAGGAGGAGGCATGTTTATTTCTCAGAAGAATGCTAGGCTAATTGTGATGTTCTGTTGGTTTAGGAATTACTGGTCAATAATATATTTAAAGAGGTTTAATCCAGCATATGATGCTATTGTTGTATTACAAACAATGACCACTTTAAATCATGCCAAAAACATAGTTTAGAAAACCTTGCGATCGCAGCACAACACTAAACATTGCTGCTCAATCTGTTGCTGCTTGACTTGTTAGAAAGTGGCGGTTCACCTCTGAAACTTATTTTTGTCATTTGTTGGCTGAGATTATCCACAACAGACCTCACATTCTGCAACTTTTTCAGATTTCACGTTGAAAACAAGTTGTACTACAGAGATTTCCAAAGTTTTATTTTTTTATTTTTCCTGTCAGATCCCAGTGAAGTCACTGAAGAGCAGCTCTAATTATAACCTGAGGGTGCTGAGTTTAAGATCACCACCCACCCAGCTAACTGTTGTTTTGGACCTGGGGACATCGTTGCATGTTATTTGTCTCATGCCTGTGTTTTTATCTTACATTTGATCAGAAACTGTATTTTTTTTTAAACCAGATCTTGGCTTTGTGTTCTCCTTGTGTGTGACTAAATGATTCCCCTCAGATCGTCACGGTACTGAGGTCTAGTTAAGCACTTCTTTAGACAGCTGTGGTATCTGTCCTGCCTCAGTGGATTTCCCCTGATTTCTGTGAAATGAGACAATATAAGAGAGCAGCCGACATCTCATTTGAAGACTAATTAGGTTATTCAGAGGGCGGGTGAGGGTGTGCGCTGCAGTAATGGTTTAATATGTGCTCTTTGAGCTGATGAGCATCAAGTCACGTCTACATCGCACGAACAAATGAACATACATCATGTTATGTGTTTTGCAGCTTTCTGCATATCTCAGCTTTAAAATCCTCACATCATATTTCGAAGTATTAACTATAGCCTATAACAACCCAGCTTGTTTGCTCACACATAGTGGATTTTAGTGAATTGGGGGAAAAAAGACAACTGTGAAATGTGTTATGACAGCAGAGGCAGAAACATCTGTGATGTCAGAAGAGTGGAGATGTAAAAAACAATCTGTTGTGTTTGTTTCTGATTGTTTTTATATAGAACACCCATTTTTATCAAAATGACAAGGTTAAATGAAAGTTTTTTTTTAGGTAAATGAAATATAAAATTGCTTTATTTGGAGATGTTAATTATTACCCACTTTTAAAAGACAAGAAGCAATAATGTATTTGTGTATCTGTTTGTACTGTTAGCATAATATCTCATGAACAAATGGATGGATTTTAATGAAGCTTTTCGGGGTGGGTGGGGGGTTAATTATGTAAAATCGACTTTTTGAGACTTATAATATGTTATAATCTAACTCCCTCGTGAAAAACATACTCAGAGTGTTGCTTTGACTCATTCATGCATTTTTAAAAAATCCTTGATTCTCCTGTGGAGCTGCCTAAACGTATGCTGATACAAAGCACTGCCTAATTACCCAAAGCTCCTCCTCCTCAGTCCCCAGCTGAATTCCTGCCACACACAGCTCAACCATATTAGCTAAATCTATATTTTCTTAGCAAAAAGTAGCTTAACATTAGGGGCGTACTAAAAAAATCAATTCACATCAGAATAACAATTCTCATTTACACAGATTCACAATCTATTGAAAATGTATTTTATTACATTATATTATGATGTTGTTGTTTTGTTTTTACAACAAAACATAATGCTTCTTTGAAAGGTTGCAAAAGGCACAAAGCATTGTTGTGAAGATGTGCTGAAGTGGGAGTGTGAGAAATGGTAAGATGTTCTTAAAGAGACAGAGGCTAATTTCAATTCATTATAGGCTATGATGCAAAGTCAAACTCATTTTTGATTAATGCAGCATTTTCATAACAACTGAAAGAAAGCATAGTTACTTGATTGTGGTAAAGAAATGATCTATGTGTCTGGGCCCCTTTAAAAAATTATTAGCTAAGAAACAACTGCAGCCATTTGTAAGATGGGTTTAAAAATGTCTGTAGTTTTTCACAGCACTGTATATTTTATGGCAGTTCTTTCACATTGCCAGTCAGCTGAGATGAGCACCAGTGGAGAAACATAAAAAAAAGACTTAAGGGAGACAAAAAAAAAGAAAGAAGAGAAAGCAGAGCCAAAAAAGAAAGAAAGAAAGAAAAGAGGCAATGATAACCTCATATTCAACACTCTTCTGTTAAACCATCACTCTTTGTGACTCCTGTAATTAACACACAAAGCGCATGGATTGAAAGAGCCAGCTTCAATTGGTCCCAGTGAGACTCGGGTCTCAGCCTACAAATAAGATATTGCCGCATGGACAGTATTTTACTGAAAGCAGAGAATAGATTTGTCTCCTGGCAGACACAGCAAATATTTCATCCAGGGTTTGCCTGCGGCTTAAAGCCTTGTTGGTATTAGTGTGCTTAAAACTTGTTGGAAGCTTACGGTCCACATGGGAATATTTTCACACTATCACTTACTTCAAACAACACGTTCAGGCACTTTGCAGGGAATTTCCCTCACATTCTAAGTGACATAACAGAGGAAATCATTTGAAAAATGATGTGACAACTTCATCTGTTTTGTTTTTATTTTTTGTCTCATTGGTAAAAATCTGTAAATTCATTTTCTGTGAGTGTGAAACGTCTGCCATGCTGCAGAGAGCGAACGACTGCGTGCAGCAGCTTTGGGAAGTAGAGGCCAGCCGGGGGAAGTAATTGAATGAACAGCAGATCACTATTTGGCTGCCTTCAGTTCATTGGATGTACAGGAATGCTTAGACAGCGTTGGCTGGGAGCCCGGCGAACAGGCGACTGCATGGACGCTGGAGAAGAACCTGTTTGGGTCGTCTTCGCTTCGGGGCTGATATTAAAAGGCGAGAGTTGGTGTGTTCTCACAAGAGACTGTTTTAACATAATTACTGGATTACTCTCATCATTGCTTAATGACTTGTAAAAAATACTGAAAGGCTTAGTGTCTAAAGACGGCTTTTGGAGAGCAGGTGATTGTTTTGAATTCAAAAGCCTTTACTCATAAGTTTTTTCTATTATTACCGCTCAACACCAAGATCTTTCTTTAAAATTTAACTATTAACTATTTGGCATCGACTCTTATGGTGTGTGGTTAAAAAATGCAGAAGTCATAATGAAACTGTAGCTACACACTACAATTAAAACGTCTTTAGAGCCAACCTAATTCATGACGGCTGCCACAATCTGCTGGCTTTAAAAAATACAGAAATAGTTTTAAAGGAGACATGTCCTGCTTTTAAATGCTTTTTCTCATTTAAATCATTCAGTTAGGGTCTGCAGTGTTTAGATCTGAATTCCTTCTTATTGTAACTCCACAAGCCCCTCTTTCACCTCTTTCCTGAGCTGTGTCTCGGATCAACTCGTTTTAAGCCTTTCTCTTTAAATCCAAACGAGGCACTTTACACCCCAATGAAGACCACCAAATTGTAGTTGGTAAGTCCAGACCTTGTTTTGAAATATGTAATAGTTCAGAAAACATCATAGAGAAGAGACACTGTTGAAAAATATGACATGAACAATATAAAATTCAAATTTTCTGCACTCCTAGAGACTCTAAGTACACAACAAAATGTATTTAATGGCTAAGAAAGTGGATTTTGCATTTTTTAACTCAGTCAATTTTAAAGATATTGTGTTAAATTTTGGCGTACCAATAGCTGAGAGTGACTCCAAATGCTACTCATTACACAGAATCTTTAGAATAGAATAGAATAGAATAGAAAACTTTATTTGTCTGACACCAAAGGTTTTTGTCTTCAACAGGGCTCCATACACACATATAACAACATTTCAAAAACATTTATACACCAATTATTTTACTAGCTTGATTTGTTATGTGTGCCAGGTTTGTTTTCTGTTTGCCAGTGAGAAAGTTAGAACAAGACGTGATATTGAAGGTGAGGATAGATTCAATAGGTAAACCATGATTAAAGGTTTTTTGCTGACATTAAAATTCCTTAACTTTCTAAGAAGATGTAGGCGCTGGAGAGCTTTTCTGTAGATCGTATCAGTGTGAGTTCGGAAGGACAGACAGGTGTCCATCTGTGTCCCTAAATATTTAAAACACTATACTTGCTCAACCGTCTTTCCCTGAATGATCAGAGGCTTATAAAGCTGTGAAGTGGTTACTGCTCTAGTTTTCAAGCTTTTTTCAAGCTTTGCTTGATGCTTTTAGCATTATCTGCAGCCTGTTTGATAGCAAAACATCTTCTAACCATTTGAAGGTTTTTAATAAAACTTTCATAAAGTAATCATGGAAAATACCTACAATTAATTAACTGTTGAAAGTCAATTGGACAGATTTTAAACTGTCACAACACTGTGTGAGATCTTGTGATATGGCATGTGATCCCAGTTGTTTTAAGGTTTGACCACAACAGCTACAAATCCCTCCCTTTTCAGTATAAAAGCCTTGGTTAACAGGCAGAGGGCTAAGTGTTAGTCCTTTTATTCAGAACTTTAACATCCTTATTCTTCATGTTTGCTCCCGTTGAAAAGAACAGGACGTGTTTTCAGCTGTGGAGGAACTAGTTTACTTATTCATCAGAGTTTTCAGGTTCTAGAGAACACGAGGATTTCTCCAGGATGATAAATGGCCTTCAGAGAAGCAGGTGGATGGAGAAAGGGAGGAGGTAAATAATGGAACAGTCTGACAAACAAAGGAAGCTTCATGATGCATCGTCTGAACACAAAACAAAGCCACAGGTGCTCGTGGATGTTTGCGAGCTCGTGTGTGTGTGTGAGCAGAACGGATTGTTGCAGAAAGTTTCTCTGTCTCCCTGTTGCTGCCAGACCCCTGTAGGAAGCTTTCACCTGTTTTTAAAGCGAGCCTCGCAGCACCACCTCGGCGAAAAGACTTCCTGGATGAAGATGGTACATTTGGACAGGGATGGAAAATAAAATAAATAAACATATAGAAGAAGAAACTCCCCTCCAGAGTGGAAATGTAACTCTAATGCAGCAGGAGGAGGTGGACAGGAAAGCTATTAAGGCTAAGCGAGGGCCTGGGGTCCACTCAAGTTTTACAATTCTACTCCAAGCTGCACTGTGTGTGTGTGTGTGTGTGTGTGTGTGTGTATACCCCCTGGTACATTTTCTGCCACACACACATCCTGTCAACTTTCCGTTCCAGCTCCGTTCTATCTGAACTCTTTCTCAGCGCTGAGCTGAGCAGTCTCAAGGAATCGGTTCATTTAAATGTACATAATTTGCTCTCCAAGGCTCACTCTTGGTCCCACTGTTCCCCCGCGGCACCACAAAGGAACAGCCCGGGAGAAACAGACACGGAGAGGGGAATTCATCCTGGACGTATCCAGCAGCCTGGACAGAAGAACAGAGTGGGGAAAGCCAACACTCAGAGTGAGAGCTTCAGGTACACTGGACATTTATTCCCTGGAGGCTCTGATGCCAACACGTGTTTTTGTCCAGTGCCGCTTCCAGATTCTGTTAGCTGGAAGAGTGCGAACACTAAGTTGTTCATCTATCTCAATAAGTAGGAAAAACACTGGAAATAATGTATACCTCATTAAAATTATATGTAACAACTACAAATCTGCAACAAATGTGGATAATTACTTAATGATTCAGTCATTATAAAGATTTCTCTGAATCTCCTAAGCATAAATTATTGACTTTTAAAAAGATTTATTGTACTAAATAGTAAAAAAATAAGCTTTTTGTCTAAAAAATGTAGTGATGATGTCATTACATCATGTGGGCGGAGCCATGTGTCTTTGGTAAACCCTCCCCCTTTCCCCCTGAGCTATACTCCACCTCTTTGCCTGTTTTCTGTAAAAAATCGAAGCAGGAGCCATTGTTTCTGTGGTTAAGGATAAAAAAATAAAGATATTATGGGAAATACAAAACAATAACATTTCTAACAGCCCTTTATTAATAAGAATAAGTTGAGGATGACTCTCAGTAACTTTCAAACCAGACTTTAGCTGAATTATTGAATTATTGTTGTTTTTGTGTTGGCTACGTTAACTAGATGTTGTGACCAATGGGGTTCATCTAAAAGGTCAACCAGTTATAGACATACTGTATATTCAGTTATTACTGTCTGAGAGTTTCTTTTAAGTTTATCTACTGGTTTGTGAAATATTTTGCTAATACTATAGACAGGCGAAAACTCCATTCCAGCTGTTTACCACCAGGAATCTGCATGTTTGCACATGAATTAGTAAAAAGTGAGTTTATACATAGGAAACAGCCTGAAAGACAGAACAGGGTGAAAAGACAAAGACAGAAATGAAAAGGATTGAGAGAAAGCGAAAAGCAATTTGGCCTTTGTCAAATCTGACACTTGGCCTTTTGCCGATCAGATGGTGATTGTGTTGACAGTGTTGTACAAGACAGTGTGTTGTCAGAATGTGAGATGCACACTGTGTAGTTACTGCAAGGCATCGGAATATCATTCATCTGTTTGCTTGTTTCACTGTGTGAGGGTTTTCATAACCTGTGGATTTAAAAAGCCTCAGTCTTTACACCCAGAGAGCAGAGGAGCTTTGAACACATGTCTGTTTTCCAAGAACAAAACAAACAAATCAGACAAATCCCTGTAATTGATTCGACTTTTTTGGGGGGCCAAATACTGAGTAAACAAATAGAGGGATAGGAAGGATTAGACAGCTGCTTTTTTGTTAATTTTATCAAAATGGTTACAAGGGGAAAAAAAGGACAAAGAAAAAAAAAAAAGATTGTGATGTATTGCACTTTACTGTGAGAGTGCTGAGTCAGCGTTGATGCTATTGTTTCCCTATTTATTATTTCTATTGCATATGTTTGCAATCAAACAACATTCTCATGCTTAGTGCTAATTTAACCATTCATATGGAAACACTTTTACCTCCATCAGGAACAGTGAACTGTGACCTTTCTCTTTATTTGCAAAAAAAAAAAAAAACAATTTCCCCATAAAAATAAATGAAATTTCTTAAATTCTTCAAGATACTTCCTATATCATCTTGTTTCATTTTTCATTTTTGCTATTTAAGCTTTTAGCTGATTCTACTAATACTAACTTTCAGTTGCTAATTTTAGCTCTAGGTCACTGTTTTGCTAACTTTCATTTTTAGTTATAGTTTTGTTAAGTTTGGCTTTGCTAAATACTCTGCTTCATCATACTTGTTATTTTTAAATTTGCCTAGGCTCCATTTAGCTTTTAGCTACTGTTTTGTTTGCTTTAAGGTTTAGTTTAGCTAATGACTTAAACCCTAAAAAATAAAATAAATGTGCAATATCCTATAAGGCCAGTGGATTGTAGGTTAGCCTTGTTTGAAAACCTCAGTCTATATGTTTTAAAATCTATTTTTGGATGTTTATGCACAGCATAAAAAAATAAATCCTTGACTTTCAGAAAATCAAACTCTGAAGAATGCGAAGACAACGTGGGGCACATATGGCTTAATATTTAAGTTTAATATCTCTGCTCCAGCCTGACAGTCAACAAAGAGAAGCAAGCACTGGGGTCATGTGATTGTATTTAAACAAACCAGTCAGAGAGCAAATTGCTGCTTTCTCATCCATCTGTCAACTTTTAAAGCTTTTTTTAAACATTACTGCCAGAAATAATACTTAGAATAAACTGGACATTACAAAGCCCTGAGAGAAAAATGCATCTTTAAGAGTCAAAGTGTGACTGACATGGTGGAGTATCATAACCTTGGGTCAAATTTGAACTACAGTTATCGAGGATTAGCTATTGGATTGTTTTAAGCTTTCAGTTTTATTTAGTTTTATACTTTTTTATTTTATCTACTCTATTTCCTTTTAAATATTAAGATTATAATACTTATTATTTAAAAGCTTTCAGCATGAATCACAGGTTTATCATCAGATCACTAAGATACAGAATAGAATAAGCACTATTTATTGAACTAGATACATATGTTGCTCAGTTAAAAAAATAAAAGTAAATAAAATGTGTTGAAACGTTTTTGAAAATACTGCATGGTTTAGACGAGCAAATGTGTCCCATGGGTCACAAGGCAGAGATTTAATTAAAGTGGTGACAAGTCATTAGTACTGAGAATTGTTAATTCTACTCAGATTCCCGTCAACTTGCCACATTTATAACACTACCCCTGATTAGATGCCAGTTTAAATTATCTCTAACTGGAACCTAAAATGCATCTCATTCAACTTAAGTATCGTCTGGATTTTAACTTTGTACTGAAACTTTAGTTCTTTTAAGTAATTTTAGTATTCTATTCTATCAAATCTGTTGTATTTTGGCTAAAAAGTACAGCATGTCATATTTTATCATTTTGATAAAAGTTGAGTAGGTCCTCTGGGTGTTTCTCCTCCAAGAGACTTCTTCAGTCTGAGGAGCTACAGGTAAACTTAGCCTTATAAGCAGTATACCTACATAGAGGATAAACAAGTTTAGCAATGATAATCCAAACTGTTTATTCACATGCAAAAGAGGACCATCAGCCTAACAACTGATTGTGCCCTGATTATCACCGATTGTTCACAGAGGACCATCAGCTGAATAATCAATTGATGGTGCCCTGTTTATCATCTATTCGTTACATGTCAGGACCATCAACCTAATAAAACGATCAATTATTACCTGATTACTGCCTATCATTCACAGAGCACCACGAGGACCATCAGTCTAAAGATTATTAAGAAACTGATTATCACCCACTACTACCATTTTGCCAGAATTTTAGTCTAAGTTCATATATTTACAAGAAAAAGTTGTGAATGTCTTAATCTAATTTGTAAATGACATTACTATCTCATAACAGATGTCACACTTAAAAATGTTGTGAATGACTCTTGGCTTTTCATACAAAAACTTAGCTCAACATCTTCAAAACTGACTGAGTATTAGTCATTTTTGTGTTTGATAAAGTTTATTAGCTGTGGCAGCTATCTTGACTGATGTTGACTCCAAATTGAAATAATTTGTTAAAACACATTCAGTGAATAAGAGTTTAATATTAGATATTTTGCTAACATGGGTAAAAAGATTATTGCTCTTTTGGCTTTAAATGGGATGTTGATAAAAATAAGGCCTAACATCATCTCTAACTACCCACCTTACCAACTAAAACTAACATTTAGAGTTTTGTGAATCAGAGAAGCAAAAAGACAGATAATTTCTGTATTACATGTGTTTTTTTGTTTTAACCTGGAAGTGAGGTTACTGATCACCACAGACTCTGTATGTTCACGACACAACCCCCCACCCACCACCACCAGCACTCCATCTGTGAAACATGTTGGTAGAAAAGCTAATTTTGATGTTTCTGACTGATGCTCCTGTAGTAATTATGGTCACTGACAGAATCAAGATTTGAAGGAGTTTTCTGATTTTTATTTTATTTTAATACAAATCAGGGCAGTTTTCTCTCTCTCTCACTTTATTTATTATTATAATTTTTTTTGCTTTAGCCTCTAGCACACTTAAGTATGCAGTCACGCGAGGAGCACACGCTCAATTAGCTGTAGCAAATAATCTGGCCTTTGGCTGAAACACTCCAGTTCTTGGCAAACTTTGCCGGCTGTCATGGCAACAAGTGACACTCTGACATTTTCAGTTGGGTGTGTTTATCACCTCGCTTTCTCTCCGTGTATGCCTCTGACATTTTGGAAGGGGTGAATCTGGCACCAGGTTCAGAAACAGCTCTGCTGCGTGCTCGGAACACTTCATTGGGTTCTTTACAACAAAAAAAAGAAAAAAGAATTGGGTCTTTTTAATTTTTTTTTACACTCATGCACATTCATTTATGTATAAGAATGCTTCCATGTGTTTCACTTAAAAGCTGATTTCTCAATCGAGCTGTTTTCCCTTCATTTGAAGCCAACTGTTGAAATAAAATCCAAACAATTAGTGAGTTCCATGTAAATGATCCATTATGGAAACACTATGAATAACTCTGTCTTGTTTGCATGATTCATCTTATCTCATTTTTATGCGCGTGTGAAAGACTTAACAGTTCTTGTTAATGTGTGTGTGTGTGTGTGTGTGTGTGTGTGTGTGTGTGTGTGTGTGTGTGTGTGTGTGAGTGTGTGTGTTGAGATGTGAGTATGCGGTCCCTGTGCTTAAATCTCAAGCCCAGTAATTGAAATTTGAATGGAACAGTAAAGTTGTGGGCTCATGGCTCACGGCCTAATTTGGCAGATGGCTCACTGAATCTCTCCGTGGAGTCATTCCCTAAAGTTTGTGTGTGTGTGTGCGTGCGTTCCATGTTTCTGTGTGTGTAACTCCTCGGAGACAAAGCATCCTCTTAATGATTGAAGTTTACATCAGGATCAGCACATAAAGTTTGAAGCCAGAAACGGATTTTTGGTGTTGGTTTGGTTTTGGTCTGCACAATTCCCTCCCTTCTCCTTCACCTTGCAAAGAGCTCATTACCTTGTTTGTCTCTATTTCCAGCCAGTCACCAGGTTAATGTCTTCAGTTAACAAGGTGTCAACCTGAACATTTGTTGATTTAGTTTTTCTATTAGAGTACTCCTTCATTAAAAACCAGAATGAGTTAATTGTTTTTTTTCTTGAGACTGAACTATGATAACTGTCAAAACACATTTACATAAAACCTGACTGTACTTTTTTAAGTCCAAAAAGTAAAGCCAATATGTGAATCTCTCATTTAATAGTTTATTGTTTGAGTTTCCTGTTTTAATTTGACACACACATGGATAGGGAAATTTTTGTTTAATTTAAAATAAGAACTGGGTAATATATAAAAACACAGTGTTTTTTTTCCCTCATGTATCTCCAGCTCTTATTTGTCACTTTTGACTTAAAGGAGACATATCAAAATCCACTTTTTTAGCCATTAAATACATTTTGTTGTGTACTTGGAGTCTATAGGAGGCAGACAATTTGAATTTATACTCACTTGGTGCCACATAGATATCTTTATGTTCTGTTTAGGGCATAAACTGGCATCAACCAGTTCATTTTTATCTAATTTCTTTGATTTTTTTTCTGAATTATTACATCACAGTATTTGCAAGGTCTGGACTTACCAACTACAGTTTGGTGGTCTTCAGTCTCCACTGGCTCCGGCTCCAACATGTAAGGCTGAATGGACAAGTTGTTGACATAATTTAGTTAATTTGTAAATAAAAGATTTCTGCGCAGCTATATAGTTGTAAATGTACTTTGACATTATTTCTCAAAGTACATTGAACCACTCTGGAAGCTGGAGGGAGGCAGGGGGTGAAGTGCCTTGTTTGGATTTAAAGAGACAGCATTAAAACGAGTTGATCTGAGACACATCTCAGAAAAGGGGTGATAAGGGGCTTGTGGAGTTACAATAAGGAGGAATTCAGACCAAAGAATTGCAATAAATATGAAAAAGGATAATTTTAAAGCATGATATGTCTCATTTAATAAATGTGTAAAACATATAGGCCTTCCATTTGTTGAAGAAATGCATGTCACCTGCCCCCTTTCATGCCAGAGTTTAAAACTGAAATCATTTTATATCATGCAGGTGTTTTGATGTAACCAAATACTTTAATGTCAGTTGTCATGTAGAGTAGCTCTTTTTCTTGAAGGGTCACATTAGTCTTTTTTGTTTTTTCAAAAATGAACATCATACTCATTGTAGATGAACTCAGTTTGAGGAAACCGTGATTAAATTTGATCAGATTGATGAGCTAACTTTGCTGTTACAGCTCCGTTCTCCAAAATGTCACAGTGGTTCATGCAAACCCTATTAACAGGACGTTTCATTTGAAGAATGTTTTCATTACAGTTTGTGTTCAAATGTTAGCATTTGAAGAAAATTTCACTTCAAACTGAAGCTGCTTTATCACTTCAATTATACTGTATTGTGCGTGATTTTCCTCACCCTCACCTTTCTGCATCTATTCTTTGACAAACATAGCTTTTCATTGACATTATGCTGTTGGAACATATGGCAATTATGGCCAGATAATATCATTAGAAGCACAGCTATTGTTAACTTGTTTTAAAATCTCAATCCTCAAAATGTCACATCCCTAGTGATAATGTTATGCTTCCAAATAGCACAATAAACAATTCACTGTTAGAGCACGTGTCACATGAAGGTGTGAGGTTCTTTAACGCATGTGACTCTGTGCGACTGCAAAAGTCTTTTAACTCAGCACAAGAAGCTGGTGTTTTTTTCTCACCTAATTTATTGATTAATTACAGCTCAAGGATTACTGCGACGTGTTTGTGTTGGAAGTGTTCATCACGACCTCTCTCCCCCCACAAACCCGCCCCCCTCCCCCTTCAGCTTTATCTTTATTTAGGCAAAGTTGTGCCATCAGGAGCGGGGTTGTGTGTGTGTGAGCGTTCCCCCCGTGCACCTCCCAGCGAAAGCTCCACGCTGACAACGTGTCTGTACGTGTTAATCACAGATGTCTATTTTTTCCCCCACTCTGGCCTCCTCCAGACCTCCCGTGGCTCTCCCCCCCCTGTTTCCCTGCCCGGAGCAAGTGCAGCACACAGGTGACACAAGGCGGCATGACTAGCAAACCCACATCCATCAGACTGTGAGAAGCAGCAGGAGAGAGCAAACTGAGCTAAATTTGGGGGTTATTATTCAGAACAAGCAAACTGCTCAAAGTTATGCAAGAATCTGGTGGCTTATGTATATTTTTTTAGAAGTTTGGCACGATCCCCCCCATTTTTTTCCCCGTGTCGCACCGTCTGCGTCAGACTCCTTATAGAGTTTTCGTTTATTATTCACAATATTTTCATTTGCCAGTTAGAGAGTCTGCCTCTCTTGCCTATATCTGCTTTATCTGTATGTTAATATCTGATATACTGCAATGTAATGGCCTATCTTGTTCGAGTGGGAGTAGTATGGAGGGTAATATCTGCTTTTTGACACATGCCCTCTGCAATTCCGTGCTCATCGTCTTCGCAGCGGTTCCCTGCTGAAGGCCCTGTAGCTCTGTCTGATGTCCGCTCACGCAAACACAACCGCTCTCCATGGACACAAGAAAACCCACTTGCACTGACACACACACACACACAGATTTGCTGCAATTAGAGTCATATGGTGTGAGCTTACTGCCTCCCACGATTTTACCCAATAAGGTCATTTTGTAGATGAAGAAAACAAATACTTCCAATACTGCAAGGTGCCTATTTTGAATTTGCTTTTCAGCTCTATAGTCTCCTTTTTTCTCAAGCAGTTGATCTAATCCATTTTGTGCTCTTGCATTTCTATGGTCTTTTCCCTTTTTTGCAAAACTGTTACTTTTCAGAGTCTTATTTCCCAATTGTACAATAAATGAAATATGAACCCATTTATACAAACTCAGAGATATTGCTGCAGATGATGAAATAGAACAACAGCTGTACAATTTGCTGAACAGAAAGTGAACGCAGCACTTATATGTGAAGCAAGTGGGTTTTATTTTTCACACGTTTGGCACCTGTTTGCCTACAAAGAAATTTGTTTGTCTGGGCTACATAATTGAATACCAATATTGTAGCAAGTACTGCCTCTTAGCAAAGAAATGGTTTGATCTTTGTTTAAAGTGTGTCAGCTTTTTAGACCTATTAGTAGTTGGATCGTCTTTGGGACGTGTGCGACGCACTGGGGAGGCAGCACTTTAAAAGGTCACTAATGCACTCAGCTTGCTGAAGGGGGAAAACAGCATGTTGGATGTTTGTTTTTGCTTCTTTTTTTTTTTCAAATCTCTCCTTACAGTGAGTTCTCCAGAGATCCTCGCCAAAAACATGTGAAGAAACCATATTACTTTGACTGTGAAAAAGGAAGATAAGGGAGTAAGTGTGAAACATTTCCATCCTGTCTGCTACAACTCGCAGCACGAAAAGGACACAGATGATCAGACATTTGCAGAGAAGAAAAATAAAACCCCAATTCTGACTAAATTGGAACATTTTGTAAAGTGTAAATAAAATAATGTTTATTCACACAAATGTTTAAATTGAAAACTTGTATATATTTTTTTCACATCATCCCAGCTTTTTCAGACAAGTTTTACAAGGAGAACGGTGTGCGAGATAACAGATGTGGTCCATCAAAGCCAGCTAAAGGAATCGGGGTCAGCAGCGTCGGAAGCTCTGAGGGTCAACTTTCGTTTTGCTGCAGTCAGGAATATGTTGATGCAGTTTTAAACAAGCATTGGGGCAGTGGAGCAGAGAACCGCGGTCACAATGTAACATCGACTAAGGGTGGGCCTGCAGATAAGAGCCTGGATGGCTCAGTTCTGCCAACATCCCCAGTTCAGAGAGTGACTGCAGAGTACACCTGGGCTGGCAGCTTCAGACCATTCAGGGACGACTGGGAAAGGCTTCTTCCTCGGCTGCAACCCAACCTGACAAAGGGAATCATGTGCAGTGGAAGGAGCAAACAGAACAGGGCTGACAGCGTTAATGTGTGACTATATTATACAGAAGTTTGTGTGCATGTGTTTGTGTGTGTGCGTACACGGTAAAAGCTCTGGCTTGGCTGAGGAGGAGTCGGGCCTACCAAAGTGCTGTCTACTATTTTAATCTATGTGTTTGTCACAGCAAGTTAAAGGAGGGGCATGGTATGAAAAAAAAAAGTTTTGAAATTTTAAAGCATGAGAAGGTCAAACAACACAAAACAGATTGTGTTAGAGTCTACGGAGCCCGCGAGGGGACATGGGGGATTTTTTTTTTCTTTTTGCATTGCCTCGCAAAAGCCGTGTATCACTGTTCTGCCTGCTGGTTTATTAACAAATTCATACACTCACCATTAGCGAGTTAGCCTGCTGCTTTAATTCAGCTCTGGAATGAATATATCACAAAGCCACACATTAAAGTATATAATATGCGGATATTTTAATGCTAAATTATGTCAATTTCTCAAACTTGTGGCTACACAACCTTTTTCGGTAACTAGATATTTCAAAATAAAAGTCTGATTTATTTCAGTTCATATGTAACACACTTTTGCATGGGAACACAAAAATTATTGCGAGGTAACTCAAATGTATTGCGTGGGAACGCAAAAGAAATAAAATCCCCCCATGTCCCCTCGTGGGGCTCTGTAAGAGTCAGATATGTTGAATACGAAATTAAAAACACTAAATTGTGGCTGTAAATTCCTCAAAACATATTCATGTGTGAACCTGATGTTAAAGGTGAAATCAGCCAATATGTCTCAGTCAGAGCCGGACCTGCCTATACGCGAACTAAGCAGCTGCTTAGGGCCCCGCGGCCACTAGGGGGCCCCGAGACAGAAACATGGTAAACTGATCTGACCATAGAGTTAACACTGAGATGGGCGTAATGGACGCGGGGTACGCATGGAACATGTTCCTTCACTTTCCGCATCTGTACCCTCTGTCCCCCACACTTTTTTT
>JARVGW010000194.1:20127276-20141411 GCA_031762495.1 Anablepsoides rubrolineatus
ATGATACATACACATGTATCTATATCGAACAATAAAGATTTTTAAAATTTGTTTTAACAACTTGTCTTCTGAAGTTGCTGTGTTGAAATGTCAGTAGATCTGTGTTCGACTACTCCACATAGGCTGCATTGTTGAGCAGATCAACAGAGAAACCTGCTGTTTCAACAACATTTAATGTAAAAACTGTACTTTTTAGGTTAAACAAATGTTCAGAATTAAGTCCAATAAATTACAAGTTATGATGGGCCTGGAAATTTCTCTTTTTTGTATCAAAAAATTATATTATCTAAAATAACCCAAATGAATTGTGAATTTTCTGTCTTGTTGCACCCCTAATATTTATATCTAAGTTTTTATATAGTCATTTTGTTTAGATCTCCGGAGCCACATGCTCGTAGTGAAATGGTGTCATTAGATATGAAAATAATAAACATTCAACTGAAAACTTCTTCAGTTTTCTGCACATTATTCAGGCTTCCAATCTGAACAATTGCTTTACATTACTTTAAGTTTTCAGCTAATGTGTTGCTTCAATATGTTTAGTTTCTTCATTAAATTTCAGCAGCCCTTCAGCATCATGCTGCATTTTCACACAACAAAAAAAAACTACTTTTTTGTTTGTTTCTGTTTCTTTTTGTCCACTTCAGTTACTGAAGCATTATGTAAGCAGTGTGAATATTGTAATTTTTTTTCCCTGTAATAGATGTCTTTGTCTTTGTCAGTGCTAAGCTTTGACCTCCTCTTCTGCAGATTAAAAACTTGCCACTGGAACAAAAGATTCTGCAGAGGCGTAGAAAGTCAAATTTAAACAGCACATGTAAAGATTTCAGGAACTCAGTGACCACTGGTTTGTTGTACGGTTACATGAGAACAGAAATACTTTATTTTGTTTATTTCCTTTCCATTTTATTTCCATTTTGACTTTTCATTTTGAAAATGGTACTGAACTTGAAAGGCTCTAACCTGAGATACTGTAAGAAAAATGTTCAGATATTGCATCTGTGAAAGACAGACTGACACAGGAGGTCATGAAATCAAACTGTTCTTGAACCAGAGCAATAAAAAGAAACATTTTATTGCTAAAGGTGCTGCATTTCTGACACCACACTTTCAATCAGGTCGTATGCTGAAGTGTTCAGTCAAACTGCATCTCTCCACAACATCTTAGGAAAAGCTGCATGCAACGATTCTGCAGAATTCTCATTGTGAGTGCAGCTACAGTGTTTCTCTCAGTGGGAGAGGCGCTATTAGCATGCAGAAATATTACCAGACACTCATTATCTAACATCACACAGTTGTTTCAACAGGTTAAAATGCTTAACATATATCACTTGCAGCTGTGCTTTTTATGTCCCAGCAACTCCCCCAGGCTAATCTTTCTCTATTCTAGATTTCTTGTGAAGAGTTCTTACAGGTTTTCTGCCACTCGTTTCTTTCCCAGAGCTTCACAACAACACAGCTGTTTTTTTGGGGGGGTTTACTTTCAGCTCATTGAACTGAATATGTGTCAGAGTAGAACAAGGCTGACACATCTTCAGCTTTTTTTTAAACATATCTTATCAATGAATATATGAAGATGAAGAAACAGGTAAAATAGTAATAATAATAATAATAATGGTGCCATTGATAATCATCTAGAGAGTCTCCTCCTCATCAGGGGTGGATTTTTTTGTGAAAGGTTGGCAGGGGTTTAGGGTTTTTATTTGCACATACAAATAAAAAAATCATCTTGATTCAAGTTTGTTTTAAGAAATACTGACCTGAAATTTTGTGGGATCGTAGCTAAAACATATCTTCAAAATACCATGCTGATGGCTAGTCCCAATTTAAGCTAACCGCTAATGTTAATTTTACAAACAGCTTTATTTCAGCCATTTTTAGTCAAGCGAAGCTGATTAGCAGTGGCTTCAAAACAATGTTTACAAAATTCTAAATGTTATTCAAAAATGTAAAATAGCTACCACAGTTACAATTTAAATAACTGTAATTTTGTCATGTTAAGACTTAATGGGCTGAAATCGGTTGTAGTGTAGCTAAAAATAATCCCGAACACATGCTGATTGCTAATCCCAACTACGCTAACCTAATTTTATGAAGGGCTATGATTTAACCATTTTAAACAGCTGAACATTTGTGACGTAGTCTTTAACAAAACCTGAATTCAAATACAAAATATAAGACGTCCACTCAAATTATTTTTTAATTGGCAGTTCAGCCATTTTTAGAAATATGAAGCTGAAATTTGGTATGGTATAAACATTTTTATATTTTTCCTTCACACACTTTACACTGATGGTTCTGGTTCCCTGTACAATCATGCTGACTTAGTCAAAGCAAAGTAACACCCACACGCCAGATTGAAAAAAAAAAGAAATCCATGCAGCAAAGTTGAAAGACTTTCTATTTTTAGGTCTATATGTGTCAATAATGCTACAAGAGTTTTAGGAACTTTTACAAAAGTTTAAAGAAATATTTGCTCAAAATGTTACATAGACTTAAAGCTTCTCGGTTGTTTTAAAAGCTTGAAATGTGCAAGTTTTCTAAAAGATCATCAGGATTTTGAAACTCTGAGAACAGGCTGTGAGATACAGGAGTAATATATAGAATATTGTAATTCTTTTATTGTTTATCCGCATGATTAAATCTGGCACAGCTCATATCGATGTGCAAACAAAGCCTCTCTCTGATTCAAAGATGCCAGCGTCCAGCGCATATTAATATGAAAAGCTATGGCACGAGCTCGCAAAGTCAACATCATCTTATTAGAAGGTTAGCGCCTCGGGCTGCAGAGGAAGCAGCTGATGACGACTCTAGAGGATTTGTCAACTGGGATATTAATGAAATTCTTTCAAAATATTTGCTTTTCTGGTAGGCACACAGAGTCAATGTGGTAATGTCACAGATGTGTCATATAGTTCAATTATTTTCTTTTTTTGGTCTTTAAAATAGAAGATTAGGGGTTTTTTTTCATAAATTTTCAGGTCTCCTTTTTTAGTTTTTTTTTAAGCTGTGGAGAGAAGAGGCAATACAAATATAATTTTTCTGAGGCAGCGACTGAACAAACAAACAAAGCCCTGATAAAAGTAAAATCCCATAAAATTCTGAAATCATTCCAGCCCTTTCTACAACAATATTTTTGTTTTATTGTGCTTTTTGCTCTAATGGGTTTCACGGTTTTCAGTGATGCGCATTCATGAATCAAGGCTCTCCCTATCTATTTTGACAAACGAAAAATAAAAAAAAAACAGAAAATCTGCTTCAGTTATTTTATTTTATTTTTCTTCCCTTCTGGGCTCTCTCTCTCTCTCTCTCTCTCTCTCTCTCTCTCTCTGCTGCACAAGAGGAACTTGTTAGGGATATGAGCAAAGGGTTCAAACGCAGCCAGAAACGAGGAGGACAAACATCCGTCTGGCATTGTGTGACCTTGACACAGAATATGTAGAGGAACTCTGACAGGACAAACAAAGCGTGAGGCCGCAGGCGCCTGCCTCAGCAGTGGTAAATGAGGTGTCAGCGATGTTGTCTTCCTTGTGGCTGCTCGTGCATGTTTGCATCTGTCACATCGTCAACATGATGACTTTGATTGAATAATATTCTAAAAGAAGAGAGGAAAATTTCCCTGGCAACTGATTAGTTAACTCAGGCTTTTGACTGTAAAGCGTGAGTTCTCCTAACTTGTGGAAATGTAGCCATAATGATGCCTTGGATTTATTGAAAGAATGCCTATCACCCGCCATCTTGATATATCGAGAAAAGATACAGCTATAGTTATTTTGGTCAAACCATAAAAAAAACAAGCATCATTTCATGAGTTCTTGCAACATCTTGCAGGATATATTAGAACTTGGAGTTTGTTTTGTGAATATCATCTACAACAACTCCATATTTTTGCTCAATCTGTAAAATTATAATTATAATATAAAATAATCCCATTTGTAATCAGCTGTAGCGGCCATTTTGAATTGGGTTGTGACAAAAGAGAACTAGTTGCAGAAACTCAGTGAAATCAGAGATTCACCAAAACCTATTCATTGGTTTATGAGATATTTTGCTAACAGGGCAAACAAGCACACCCACATGTCGACACGGGCGACAGATTATCGCTGCTTTGCCGTCAGCTGCGGGGCAATAAAACCGTGGCGTTCGGTGAATAAAATGTGCCACGCGTGAGCTGACAGCACAGTAAGAGTCTGCCACTTCTTTTTATTCCACCAGACTTTACATTCAATCAATGTTATGTTTCAAAAAAAAAAGCATTTTTCTACATTTTTTATTCAGCAGCTCAGTGTGCAGTGAGGTGTGTTCAGTCTCCGTAGCATTAATTATAAAGATCTTTTTTAAACTAACTTGTAAAACTCATGATAATTTGATGTTTTATCTGTTGTATCAGGCATCTGAGGAGACTGAAACGCCTCACTGGGACAGTTATCTTACAAAAAGCTTTGTCTCAGTGACAAGGACGTGTCTTATGGCTTGTCTGACGAGGATTTGTTGACTTGGTGTCGAGCCTCCATTTTGGATCAACGAGTCTATTGGTCCTTCTTAAATCAAAGTGTACTGCCGCCTAATTGTGTTTGAACATTCCAGCCGTGAACCGCATGCTTAATGGCAGCTTAGACGGCTTCAGCCTCTGCTATTGAGCCTGATCCAACATCTCACTGCCACACACACATTTCTCGAAGCTTTTTTTGTGTGTGCAAACACATACACAAGGGGTGCAATTTTACCAAACTAATGAGAGCGGGATTCTACAATGGGATGTTGGAGGATTGTTGTGTCACAAAGCACCATGTGTTACAGGTTCATTTGCTGCAGGAACCTAAGTGAAAACATGATAAGAAAAATAAAACGGTAACAGGAGATTTGCCATCTGTCAGACGAGAGAAGAGAAAGGTCTCCTGAATTAATTTCACCAGCTGTTCTTCTTGTACCTGCTCAGCCCGCTTTACAACAAAAGTAGCACTGCGGTGCAAATCTCTTACTTTGCTCGCTTTTTTTCTTTTGGGAAAATGATTCGAACGTGAATTCTTGTGCGTTTGCCACAAATTAGCACTCAAAGGTAAAGTGATAATGTTTTTAACCCATGTCAATGTGTGCTCATGTGTTCTTTTGTTTGTAACATTAGGTCGACGTCTAGATAGCAAAATATGAGTGAATCAACATGGAAATATGGTCAAGCATGATATTGAATCCATGTTGAAATTATACAGAAAGTGGTCAGTGACTTACTTGTTGAAACAACTTTTTTCAACCATAACTGATATCATATCAATGTTGATTCAACGCCGATTAAACGTTGGCTTTTCAATCATTAGAATTCAACCATGAAACAACATTGATTTTAACATATTTTCAATATTGGTTATTTGGCAAAAATTGGATGATTGATGGCTGATTCAATCGTTGACCTTAACCTAAAATCAACTTTTTTTGACCATAATTTAACATTGACTGGCAAACTTTTGGAGTCAACCAGTTTTAAGATGGCCGCCACAACCAAACAATATTAACTTTCACTTATAACTTTGGAAATAACTATTGGATTAAATCCTGTTTGTTTGTTTGTTTGTTAGCCAAATATTTCATGAAATTATTTAAATAAAACTTCCTAATCATCATAGATGTACTTCTACATTAATTTCACTTTTAGAGCCAATCCAACTGAATATAGGCACCAAATTCTGACTTCATAAATCACAAAATTCACTAAAATTCAATCAGTTTTAAGGATTTTGTGAAAATAAAGCATATGGAAGTTGCTGAGAGTCTTTTACAACACATACTCCAAGTGCCACTCATTAGCATTAGCTAAATTAGCATTAGAGCAAACTTTGTTTGTTAGTAAAATATATCATAAACCATTGAATGAATCTATTATAAACTCAGAAGCAAATCATTAGATGTATTTCTACAGCTGATTAAGGTTCAGTATGAATCAGATTCAAGATGGTAGCAACAGCTAATTGAGCTTAGCATACACATGACTGTTTATGAATATCAATTTAGGAATATTGAGCTTAATTTAAATGTGGTAGTAGCCGAGAGTGATACACTACGGAGGCCAAAAGCAGATGTTTTCCACATGTAATTTTTGTCCATGGTTTTCTCGTCATTACAAGAAAACCAACATATCATTATCACAAAATAACAATGAGCGTTTTCTTGAGATAACGAGTTATTTCTCAATGGTTTTCTCATGATAACACATTATAGTTTTCCTCATGTGCATCATTCAGGAACCATAGAGATGGCTTGATCCTCTCAGCTGGTTTAAACACCCGTTGAGCTGCAGTCGGGCCAGCAGTCTCCTTAAATTATGAGGGCTGATATGAAAGTTACCTGTACAAGACAAACAAACTGCAAGTTCAGCCTGTGTTATGATATAGTAAACTTCATCGGTGACCAGCTGAGGGGACCAGGCCATCTGCATGGTTTCAGTTTTGATACACAAGAGGAAAATCATAACTTGTTATCTCGAGAAAAGCAATCAGGAAATTAACTTAATATCTCAAGAAAACGCTAATCGAGAAAACTATGGAGAAAAACAAATCTGCAGAAAACGTCTGCTTTTGTCTTCCGTAATACACAACACACATTCTGAGCACTATTGCCTCTTCTATTATGAAAGGCAGCAGGTGACATGCATACCAGGGCTGTAAAATCATCTCAGAGGGACAGACTATCAGAATCATAAGTCAGTTGTGAAAAAAAAAATCTAAAAAAAGCTTCTGGAAGTAGCTGTCAAACGAAAACAGTGGAGAGAAAAGGGGCATCAACTCTGACCTCCAATCCAGTCCCTCTTTTCTTTGCTCTGCCTGACTCATCACACTCAGTTAATTACTAAGGCTTTCCGCCTCTGGCACTGACACCATACCCTCCATCATTGCTCATGGCACTGTCTGAAACAAGTTCCTAACAGAAAAAAATTCCAACCTTTGTTCACAGAAAGGCCCTTTTTACAGTTTAAACCTGAGGCGCAGCGAAAAAGATCATTCACAACAAGAGGTTTTACCTGCGTTCTGAACCCGAGGAAATCTGTTGTAATGTATATATCCTATTGCCAATTTGTTCTCTCTCACTGGAAATTTCATCACTTTCAAATCTGAGAAGGGTTAGAGGTCTTAAGCACTGAGTTATGTAGCAGAGCGCTAGAGAAGCTATTGACTTGCAGCTCCGTGTTAAGAGGGAGAAGGTAATTGTGGGTATCACTGAAGCCTGAATTCTGGGGACATCTAAATGTCAGAGGCGTGGAGAGACGCAGGGAGTGAGATGTTTGCACAAGAGGACACGGGGCACTTGTCGATCTCCCATATGGCCCTCATTATAATGAAGAAGCCTTGTGAGTCAACACCGTTGCATCCTTGAGTCAGCCATTCACAGGAGACAATCCATAGCCTTTTTTAGACTGCATGTTTTTGGCCCCTCAGCACACAAGACATTATACATTAGCAGTAATTTATGAGCTGCTTATTCCTTAATGCAAGCACGGGGAGCGAGTGAGCCATAATGGCTCTGTATTTAAGGAGATATATGTGGAATTTTTCTAAAGTAATTGACTTACAACAGGCAAGTGGTGGGCAGTTTATCAAGCAAGTTTTGAAACTTCACCAGGAAATGATAGATTTTGTTCAGCGTGCTTGCAGACTACAGCCTGATGTCATCTTGACATTTCCAATCTGTGTGGTATTTTCTAACAACGCAGGCCAATCTTCATTTAATAGCTCTCGCACCTAATTAGGCCGGCTCTAATGTTCTACTCGGCAGAGTGTCAAATCCAATGTCCAATTACACAGCAGATCAAGGCCAAAGGTCCGCCTCCACTACCTTTCGGGCTGATTATAGAAGAAGTGCCATGATATACAGAACATTGAAAGAAACAGGTCTGTCAGAGGAAGGAAAGAGACGCGCAGAAACATTTCCACTCACACACATAGGGGATCAATAACACAGGCAAAAAGGCTGAAAGACTAAGGTTCATTTTCTCAAACCCTGCTTGTCTCTTTCAGACAGAGTGTCTCTGTTACACCGAGCAAAGACACAAAGACCTCTCAGTGCTGAAGTCAAACCACAACGAAGAATCACAAGTCTAAACATTACCAGAATGCTAAAATCAATCAAGAGATGGTAAAACCCCAATTCTAAAAAAAAATTAAAAATAAATAAATAAGGGAAATAGTGTAAAATACAAACAAAATGCAATAATTAGCTACTTTCAAAATGCCACATTTTAGAAAACATAATAAGCATATAAAATGTTAAAACTAAGCAAATGTAGTATTTCTGTAAAAAAAATATATGGCTGCAATACATCCCTAAAAAGTCCAGACAGACAGGAGCAATAAATGATTGTCAAAGTAAGTGGTACAAAAAGGAAACAACCGGAGGAGCATTTTGCTACAAAATAGGTTAAATGGCAACAGGTCAGTAAGAGGACTGGGTATGAAACAAGCAGTATAGAGAGGCAGAATCTCTCAGAAGCAATTAGCCTGCAGTCCGTATGTAAAACTACTGCAAATAAAATTAACATGACAACTTTTAGAAATGTGTTTATCAATAAAAAATTGTGTAAAGACTTTGAATATGCTATCTTTTTATTTTCATCAACAAAAAGTGTCAGGAATTAAACCATGGACGCTACATCTTCTGTTCTAAAAGGAAAGCCTGTTACTAGTTTAAAAGCCTGCCTCTCTTATGCTATGGGGGTGCATCAGTGCCTCTGGCTTCAGAAACTTTAACATCTGAAAAGGCTTCATGTTTTAGAACAAGATATGCTCCTATTCAGAAAAAATTAAAATAAATAAAAATAAAAAACAGATAAGACCTAGAATTGATGATCAGCTAAAACCCTTTCAGACAAGAATGGGACAGAATTCCACTCCAAAAACTCCAGTGGTTATTAAAAAAAGGGGGGGGGGGGATGCTTTATGATAAACATGACCCTACTCCAGATTTTTAAAAACATGTTGCTGCCATCAAATTCAAACTTAGAATAGTTTTGTTTGTTTTTCAAAACCAACTATTTGGGTTTATTTATTTTTGTGGCATACAAGTTCAGATTTTTTTTAACCTTTACAAAAAAAAAAGAAAAGTAAAATCCCCCTTTTTTATTATTAATATCTATTTGTCAAATTAATGTCAGTAATCAAACTGAACAGAGCAGACCTTCACCAGATGGCTCAGCTCCCATGTTTAATGTTGGAATTGTCACCAGATGCTAAACACCGCGCGTGGGCTTCACCTGGATATGCTGCAACAGGATAAACAATCTGTGTTCATGTGTATCAGAGCTGAAGACCCCCCAGTGGGGCCTTTTGGAGCAGATATGGACTGGGGCAAATGGTTTGACAAGGAAATGACTTGTGACTGTGCTAAAAGCAGATGCAATACCTAACGGTAAAGGAGATAGAGAGAGAGAGACAGAGAGAGAGAGAGAGAGAGAGAGAGAGAGAGAGAGAGCAAGTTAAAAGCAAAGTTTGAGCACAAGGCAGTGCACCCCAACTTAATCTTTTCCAGTGCATCGCTTGAGAACAATAAACAATACGGATGGCTCTGTCTTAGCAAATAGATTCAGAGATGTCACAATCCAATTCTTCCCCCATTCCTTTAAAAAAAAAAAAGTTAGTCTTTTAAGATGAAAACTTTTAGCTTCTGAGGAGAAGTGAACATCTGTGGGCTATAGAGGAGAGTTGGAGGGCAGTACATGGTTGGGGTGGGTTGAGCCAGTGGGTTATGGTGTGTGTGTGTGTGTGGGGGGGGGGGGGTGCATGCACGCTCGCGTGTGTTTGAGCATGTGCAAACGTGTGTGTATGAAAGGTGGAGACTGCAGTGGTAATTGCAAGGGAAGAGCCATGTGCACGAAGGACGTTGAAGCTTATTAAAGGAGGAGACAGAGTGATTATTCACTATGGTCCTCTTGAGAGACTGACGCTGAAGTCATTGCTTTTAATTAACTCTGAAACGGTTTTGCGGATTAATAACAATATTAAGAAGGGGAGCGGCGAGGAGAGGCGCAAACACATCCTGGATCTGAGTCAAGCTTTTTAATTACAATTAAATAGACAAGATGGCACAATAGCACAATAACCATGTCTTTTTACTTTTTTTTATTTCCTATCCCCTCCTCTGTTGTATGCATTTAAATGTGTCTTCATTGTCACTGCCATGTCTTTCAGAATCCATCCAAGAGACTTTTTGAAGTGAGGTAGCTAATTGGTGCACACGTTTTTTTTAAAGCAAAGAAAACAAGCCATGAAGAGACCAAAAAAAGTTTAAGAAGAGGAAGTTGGAAAGTGAATAAAGTGTGGTGTACTGAAAATAGACCTCTGATTTGTGCTGGTCTGGCTTGGAAAGTGTCAAAGTTCTGTGCCAAGTGAAAAGAGGCAAAAGAGGAAGCAGAGGAGAAAAGAAGCTGCCTGTGAATACTGGTTCAGTAAGACAGAGCACATAAAATAATAAAAAAAAACTGCAAAAGGTCTCAAAACTTAACACTGTGGCCAAAAGATGATAATATACAAGTTGTTGTTTTGGCTGCTCTCTTGGCCACAGCGAGGTGCATGAAAGATTTGGCAACTCTTTTACACCGGATGTCCCTTCTTCGATGCAACCTGGCTTTGAACCTGCAGGCTCAGGATTAGAAGACCGCAGCCCCTGACCACCGTGCTACCGCAACCCCTCCGATGATAAAACACTCGTATTGTTTTCAATCCCCTAGCCACCGTCATCCCAACTTGCAGTGTAAGTTTTTGCAGCTTTAATGAGCTGAGTAAAGCTCCGGCGAGGCTTTAGGAGCTCCACTTTGACTCCCAACACTTAATCAGTGATGTAGGATAAGTTGGACAAATATTTATATCCATTCACAGTCATTTACGCAAATGAAGGCTCAGGGGGCTTTTCCATCAACCAAACTCACAACCCAATAAAAGCCATGAGAGGGGCTGCTCATTTATGCAGAAGCTGTGCTCAGGACAGAGGAGGACAGAGACAGAGAGGGAGATGCCACTTTAAAAACATTACTTGTGTCTCTGGAGATGAAGACTGTGTGCAGCTAACTTAAGTACCTCCACACCCTCCTCTTGAGACCACAATGAAGCAGGAACAGAAGGCGGGTTTTATAGGAACATATGTTCTTCTCCCCTTCTATATATCAATGCTTTTACACTCCCCCATAAACATTACTGTTGAGTAAGCCATTACACATGGAAGGTGATTGCTGTAACTCTCTTTTTATTTGTGGAGGGGATAAAGGAGTTAACATCTTGTTGCTTAGGTGAGGCTGCAGGTTAACACCGATGCCAAAGGTTATTACAGCTCCACATATTATCATGAACTCTGTTAGTTTTTCTTGTACTGTCAGAACCACTCTATTTAGGTATTTAGTAAACTTGCAGACTCCTGTTAATTTAGAACAGGTCAAAGAAGCTGCTCAGTGACTGGTCATGAAATGAGGCTTGCATCATCATTTACAGGCTGAAGCTGGGTTAAACACACAATGAGAAGTGCAACATGTTCATCTTTCTTTATAGCTATTTGAAAATGGTTCATAAAAAGTATCAGAAATGTGTGCCACTAAATGTCAGCAGGAAGAAATACAAGGCTTTACTTCCCTTACTGTCAGGATTTTGGTAACAAACATAAAAAATGCGAATGAATAAAAAAAATGAATAAAAACAAGACGTATTTTGTAGTCTAAACCGGAGCCACTTTGAAGATAAAAGACTTGATCTTTGGGAAGTTTGGAGCACTGACGCGCGCATTAGGAGGAAAACCCTTCTGGGCGCACTGTAATATTAGAGAATGATGCATCAAAGGAGCCGAGAAAACATCACATGGACGCACTTAACGCGACAGTAAACACGGATAAATGCAGGTACGGAAAATCAGCGGATTCCGGCGAGCCTGCTGCGCGTTAATGTAGCGATAAAAAGTACCTGGATCATTTGTCAAAAGCAAGATCGATTCTTTATAATATAATAATAATAATAATAATAATAATAATAATAATAATAATAATAATAATAATTTCCCCCCTGTTATTTCGTTTTTTAGATTTTTTTTTCCCTCTCTGAAAGCTTGTAAGGAGCACTTCTTGCCTCTAACTGCCCTTACATTCCGCTTATCTTGGAGGAAGATAAAAAGGAAAAAAAAAGGAAAGCGAAACTCCCGTTAACAGAAAAGAAATAAAAGATATTGCTGTGCGCTCAGCCCGGACCGGTCCTCTCCATCGCAGCACGCCGTCATCTCAGGACGCATGACTGGAGGAAGAGACGCGGCTCTGCAGCCTCTCAGCAGCTTTACCTCCAGTCGCGCTGAGAACCACAGCTTTAAACAATTCCTTCACAACCCTTTTTTTTAATTTTAGTAGCTTTATAAAAACTTTAAAAGATCTTTAAATGGGAGAACCACAGAGTCACACAGACAGCAAAAAATAAAATAATAATAATTAAAAAAAAGAATCAAGAAAAAAAGGAAAGTTCCAAAGAGTTTTAAAAGGACTCACCTGACCATTCTTACAGAGGTCTGCCCACATGCTGGTTCCGTCCCCTCCTCTCATCAGCACATGGTAAATGAAAAAGTATGTACCTGGGATGCTGCAGATAAACTTGCCCGAAATGCCATCATAGTTGTTGCCCAGGTTGGTGACCACGTCGTCAAACTTTAGGATCTCGTAGCCTTCGTGGGGGTTTTTAAGCCCGGCGTAGAAGGCCACCCGAGGCACTGTGCTGTAGGTGGCAGTGCTGATAGCTCCGTTACCCCCCAGACCCAAAATCCCAGTCCTCCCATGGTCCCCTTTGTCACCTGGAGGCCCAGCTGGCCCCGGTGGTCCTGGCTCTCCGGGTGGCCCGGGTGGTCCGGGTGGCCCGGGCTTCCCCGGCCTGCCGGGCTTCCCCTGCGGGCCCTGCAGCAAGGTGGAAGGTGGAAGAACGTTGCTGTGGTCAGTCAATGCCTCCGCTTCAGCCTGAAGACCGGTGGAGCTCGTGCTGCTGGCCGGGGTCCCCTTGTTCAGGTAGGGGTCGCACACCATCCGACAGGTGCCCAGCATCTCGTAGTGGCCGGCATCGGTACCCACAGAGCTGACGAGCACAGGGATGAGCACCACCAGCACCAGGACCAGCATAACCCCCACGGCAGCCGCCACCAGGGTCTTCCTCCCGATGCTGAGTCGGGGAAGGGGCTGCGCTGCCAGCGTGGGTCTCCCGGGGGCAGAAATGGTGACTGCTTGGTGTGGGGAGCCTGTCACCGAGGAAAGGGACCCACAGATCCCAGGAAGAGTTGCAAGAGGAGCGACGAGTGTGTGAGGGTGAGACAGAGACCCACATACACTTAATACAGCTCACTGCTCCACTCAGTCACACTTAAGTAGACAGACAGTCAGTCAAACATACAGAAAAAGACTTAAGGAAAGCCAAGCACACACGGGGAGACATTCGGAGCGTACTTACAAACACAATGTGACTTGTGAGAAGAAGCAAGAAGGATGCAGAGCCCAGAGGAATGGAGTGAAAGACAGTGGGAAGGAGAGAGAGAGAGAATAATGAGAGTGGGTGAGCGTCAGAGACACAGAGCAGCCACTGTGTGTGTGTATGTGTGTGTGTGTGTGAATGTGAGTGTGTGTGTGGGGTGAGTTTGTGGTGCCGTGTTCTCAGTCTTGGCTTTTTATACAGCAGAAGCTGCCGAGACCCCCCCCCACCACCCCTCTGCTCTCCCATCGAGTGAGAGGTTGGTGTGGTTACATCCCCTTTTCTCTCTCCAGCTCACTCAGACGAAGGACTCGCACCGTCCTGCGTTTCTCCCCAGCAGTCGCCCGGAACACAGAGGAACCAGCACGACGCCCGGACCACCTTCAGCTTCTCTCCCCTTCCCCCAATTCTGATGTGGCTTCGCACCCTCTCGCTCGCTCTTCTGTCTCACCAGCATCCAGCCTCTAAAAATAAAGACAGAGCTGTGGAAAGACAATCCTGTTTTTCTTTCTTTTTTTCCTCTCTTATTTCCTGAAGGTGTGTTTTAAAGATTTAACCTCTCAGTTTTCATCATCACCATCTCAGCAGAGCAGAAGACACTTCTTGCAATGTGTTAACCCATTCTCATTGGATTGACACAGTTTTCCCACCCTTTTGCAAAACAGTTAACACAGATGT
>JARVGW010000194.1:20141511-20156244 GCA_031762495.1 Anablepsoides rubrolineatus
GACATGTAAGCTACATACAGTCATAGGCTACAATGACAAGCAATGATGCACTGATTCACACATGTATTTTGTATTTTATTGCCCATTATGTAATGATTGTTTGGAGGTGCTCATACACTGTGTTCCATATTTTAAATGTTTTGACACAGTTAGTGCCTTTTGCAAACAACATGTGTCATTTTGACCACTGTGGCACTGTTTAGGCCTCTGTTACTGTTTTGAAGATGTGGAGTTTGAGTTGACGGCTGCGTCAAAACAATCAATAAAACTGTAAATCTGCCAGAACAAAAAATGCAGCAACTTCTCTAATAAAATGTTGCTAAATACAGACATAATCCAGCAGACTGGCCTTTAATGAGTTTAGATATTCATGCAAATATGCATAAAAACTGAATGAAAACAGATTTAAATTTTAGTTTTGTTACGAGTGACAGACACAGGCACTCCCTTTTTGCTTTTTTCTCCCCTTTTCTCTGAGTCAAGCACCCGAATGTGCTGAAACAATTACTTATTGGTGTCTTTTTTAGAGTATTGATCTTATGGTTTTTATCAAATTAAGACTGCTGTTTGGGAGAAAAACCAAATCAATACACAGCAATGATGTAATTTGTTTGACATTTTCATCCCTTGGAGTGATGAATGCTTAAAAGCGAGAAAACAATAGACAAAGTGTGCAGATGGTGAACATCTATTATGAATGGTTTGTTAACTTTCAAGACTCTTAATTTTCAGTATTTATGGTCTAATCCTGTTCTGAAATGATTGTGACAAAAACAAGAAGAATGGACAGAATTCATCATGTCCATGTCAGAGCCAAATGATTATTGGGACATAAAAAAGTAAATAGATAAAAAAATATATAAAAAAACAGCCAACAACATAAATCCTTCTTTAAACAATTATGGAATAACATAAATGAAATGCATACCACCCACTGTTTTTTATTCCAGTCTTTTAAAATAAGATCATCTTGAGTTGAGAAACTACAGATTTAGACATTTAACTGTTTGAGCTTATAATTCTCCATTCTAAAAGGTTTGGCTAGAGGAAAAACAATGAATTCATTTTTGTTGTGTTGGGTCTGGTATAAAATAATTAGATAACATTTAAGCATTATAGAAGGAGGAATTAATCCAATTTGGCTTCTTGTTCTTAGGTTGACTTTCTGATCTTAAAATGACCCTTTGTTATTGTCAAGTAGAAAAAGAGGAAAAGCTTGTTCTTTGCAGAAGTTAACCTTCTGGAAAGAGGAACCTTGTCTCGCCAAAGCTGGTGAAGCAAGTTGAGTGTTTCAAGACTTTGTCCTAATTTTAAGTTGTTTTTCCTAGTTTTAATGCACACGCAGCTGTAGTTTGTGCAAATAATAACTCAATGGACTCCTTTTAAAACCTCTACCAGTACACAGCAGGATGTGCCCAAAGATTTTCAACTGAAGTAAAGTTCTGTCCCTATTTGTCACAAATCAGCAGATGATGGCAATATCTTCTGTGTTTAGTATTGCTGTTGGGCATGGACATGATTTGTCATTTAGCACACGCTAATGTTGAACAATAGGATGTGATCGACTACAGAGGAGGCGAGCAGCTTTGAGCACAGACTGACTTTCCCTCTCCACGATGCCGGCCTCGGGAAGCGACGATGAACACGCTTTGGGCACAAGTCTGTTGTGGCTGAGGGCTTGGAAGCGGCTCATCTACTCCTGTTGTACCATTGTGCATCTATACTAACCATTTTCACATATCTGAAGTGCTAACATAAATAGTGTGTTGGGAGGGTGGAGCTAATGAAAACAAAATGTTGGGAGGGTGTTGCCAACAGCAGCTTATTTGCATAAACAGCTCAGTCTGAAAGGAGCTCAGAACAGGCAGAACTGACCAGGTGAAATTTCATTACCTGAAAATGATTTTGTGTTTTAAATCTAATGAACATGTTTTGTATAGCCCATACTAGATCCTATATCAGAAATCAGGCAGGTTCATTGGAAAATACTGATATCCAACTGAGGCAGTGCTAAATCATTTAGTAATAAATGGTAAATAGCTTGAACATATATAGCACCTTATCAAGTCCATGTGGACCCCAAAGCACTTTACATTTCAATCATTCACACACTGATGGTGGCAGGCTACAGCCACAGCTACCCTGGGGCACATAGGTGAGGCTAGCAGCGCTTTTCTTGTACTTTTTATCTGCCTATTGAGATAAAACTTCTTTAGCTTTATTCAGCTTGTAGCGTCCTTATTTAATCTGACTTTGAAATAAAATAGAAAGTTTTCCACCTGAAGAAAGGACTTGAGGGTTGTTACACCCTGATGTAACAGTTGCACTTGAATATATAGTTTTTATTTATTTTATTAAACTGAAAGTTTACAAAACAGGTAACAAAACTCTGCACTGTCACTGCCGATCTGTTCCAAAAGCACAATCCAGACAGTTTTAATTTTAGCATGTAGCATTTAGCTAACCTGATGATTCGATTTTAGTCTTTTGTCATCTGCAGTGTTTCATAAAAAGTCAATGTTTGCAAAAGATGTTCATTTATATTCCAGGAAAAAGAAAACAAAAAACAAAGATGAGATGATTATAACATGATTGTCTAATAGGACACTTTAGGTCCGCAAGTAAATATAAATAATCACATACACATCGTTAATCTATATTTTATTAATAAGAATGTGTTTAATGTTAAAACAATTTCCAGAATATAATTTAGCACACCTTTATAATTAAGTATGAAAATAATTATTTTTTGTTTTTTCTTCCTAAATAGAGCACATTAACTGTTAATCAAGAAGTATATTTTAGCGCAAATGAGCTGATGGTACGGATTGTGCTTCCGGAACTGATCGGGCAGTGACTTCTTCCTGTTACTTCTTCTGCAGCTGAGAAGCGTCAGCCTGCACTCTTCAGCAGTTTTAGCTCATGGAACAGGTTACACAAACACATTTATGTATATTATGAACAAACTGTGGGATGTCAGGCATATATTAAACGTTTTTGAAACATTTTAATAGCGACATACAGAGACACAATAGTCTGGTCTCACTGAGTGATATTATGCAGCAGTTTGAATGGGAGTGCGCAATCCAGGAGGCAGAGCTTGCAGCAATTTTAGAGAAAAAAAATATTCAAAAATGTTAAGCTTAAATAGAAAATTGATTTATAGGTCAAAGCACTGGATGGATCTAACAATATAACAATTTAATCTGTTTTATTGTCTTAGCTTTTCATGATGACAGATGAGGCTCTGACTCCCCTGCCGCTAGTGACCACAAGTAACTGAGGCACAGCAAAAAATTACTTTTTTAAATGTGTCATTGAAATCCATCTAGAGGTTCATGAGCTGTTTTGTTAACAAACAAATTGTTATTCAATCAATCAATCAATCAATCAATCAATCAATCAACTTTATTTGCACCTTAAGGTAAATTTGATTACAGTAAGACACATGACACGCACACACAGTAGACACAACATGATTAAAGAGTGATCAGGTGCTCAATAAAACAAATACAACTCCCAAATCTAAATACATCAGAATAAAAGGATAAAACAAAATAAAATAAAGGGAAAAAACTGATTTTGGTTAATTTTATTAGTTATTAACAATGTATTAAAGGAGACATATCATGCATTTAAAATTTTCCACATTTAAATCATGTCAGTTGGGGTCTATGTAAAGTGAAACTGGTCTGAATCCCTCCTTATTGTAACTCCACAAGCCCCCTTTTCCCTCCTTTTCTGAGGTGAGTCTCAGATCAATTCATTTTGAGGCTGTCTTTTTAAATCTAAGCGAGGCAATTCAGACTCCGCCCTCCCCCCAGCTTCCAGAGTGATCCATTGGGACTTTGGTAGAGGGGTTTACAAACATAGAGCTGCACAAAAATTTTGATTTACAATTTAATTAAAAGATCTCAACAACAGAAGTAATATAAATACACAGTTTTATGTCTCAGATATTAATACTATTAAAAACTAAAGTTTGTGGCAGTTTTTAGGGACTTCTAAAAGACAAACAAAAACTTTGGATGAGTTGTGCTCACATTCTATTTCTTGTTTTGTTCGTGTTTAATCAGCCAATCTGTTAAAACTTTTGCTAATTGTGAAATAAGCCTGCATGGTCATCGGTTTGTAAAAATCTGCCAGCTCTTCTTCTTTTTTTTTTTTCTATTTCTGGCTGAAGATGGTTTGTGCCTGAGCTGGACTGAGAACTCGTGATGGATTGAGATGGATCAATGAGCAGGATGGCTGATTATTTGTCACCGGTGCACATGACATATCACCAGTTATTTTGCAGCATTTCTGATTCTTCATCATCATTAAACTTCAGTCCCACATTCATGGGATGGGTAGGTGGTTGTCTAATTTATCACAGAGCAGAGAGGAGGGTACTAAAATAACCGGCGCACAGGTGTGACTGAGATGCACATTTGTCTGATTTGTTTTACTCCTCATAAGAGCCATCAAGTTTGTCTATATGAGGAAGCACACAGCACCTAAATTGGTTTTGGGGTTTGTTCAGGGGGTCTTTGTTTGTTCTTCACACCTGCTGGCTGTAGCTGCTAGTCATATGCTTGGACCCGATTCTCTATATCTGTGAACCACAGAGATCAATGCACACTGGAGAGGACAAATGGAGATTAATTGTGATAAAAGAGAGATAAAAAAAATGGGGATGAAAGCAATAAAAAAGGAAGAAAGACACAAATTGGGGGTGTTAAACGCTGGAACAGCTGGTCTTTTTGATCAGTTTAGCTTTACTTGACAACATAGTGCAGAGGGGCAGAATTCATCCATCAATAAAAGAAAGATCTACACAAAAATAACAAAATTATTTTTAAACTTAAAGGTGCCATCTGATAGATTTATCATTTTTCACTAAAACATTAAGATGTGTTGTCTATGGTGAAGCTAAATAAAGCCTCTCTCTTTTATTACAGCATCCTTGACTCCTACTGGCTGTTTGTGGCACTGCTCCTCAGAAAGGTGACGATAAACCTTCACTACTTTTATCCAGTCACTCATGCCCTGTTAGCACTTTACATTACAAATATAGGATGGTAATAGTGTGGTAACAACAAGGTAAATAATAAGTAGCATTGTGTTATCCTCAAAACTATTAACAAATAAAGAGAGGCATCATTGTAACAACAAAGCGATGAGTAAAACACATTAATCTATTTTTAAATATATTTTAATTAAGTAAACACTTTATTAATTACTGTTTTATTAGATGCTATTCTACTATTACCATAGCTCATATTAATTATAGTGAGTGTTTTAAGGAGAGCAACAGTATTTTCCTGTGTTTAACAGTTCAGTTTTGTAACATGGATCGAACCACACATTAAATAGAACAAAAACTAAAGGAGAAAAAAAGGAACTTCTTGCAAAGCCTAAATTGGGTCCCCAAAAAGCAAACTTCTGTGACATTTGGCAGGTCAGCTCTGCGCTGTTAAATAAAATATTATGCAAATCTCAGAGATAATACCTCTGGCTGCAAAACAGCAGGAATGGAAAAGTCGGAAGTTGGAGCTGATTTGTTGTGGCACTTAGAGAGCTTTTAGTGATTTGTTTAAAATCTTTGACCCCCTCCCCAGAGAGTGGGTCAGTCAGTAAATACCTGCTTTGCTTTCAGAGTATTATTGAATTCTAATGGAGGATCTTATGAGTAAGAAAAAAAAAACTGGTCTTGAACGTGTTTAAGATTCTGCCTTTATTTTTCCATTTAATGAAACAGTGCAGCTCTGAAACATGGAGATTAAAGTTTGAAATCATTTGACAAACAAAAAGAGTTGTATATATGAGAAGGCATCAGTGTGTGTGAACTAATACTTTTTATACAGCTTATCTGAAAATAATAATATAAAAAAGTTTATGCAGCACATGGAGTACTTTCCTTTTTTGAAACTAATTGTTTTGCTCTTGTTCTGGCAAATGAAATTATTACCTGGAAGAATTTTGAACGTAGAACTGGCAGCTTTAAAATGTTTCTGGCTTATTTATCTGTTGGCTCCTTTTAGTTTTAGTTTGAACTTTTAGCTGGTGTTCTGCTTCTTCTATAGTGTTTTCCTTTTACTTTTAGCTTCTGATTTGCTACCTTTATCTTTTAGCTAGCCTTTCATTGTTTTAGCTTTTAGTAAGCATTTTCTAGCTTTTACTGTTTTACTCATTTTAGCTGGTTTTCCTCTTTCAGCTTTAATAACTCGGTTTCTTTTTTTGCTTTTTTTAGTAACTTTCAGATGCTTTTTCACAGAAAAATTGAAATGTGGAAAAAAATTCAAATAAACCTTTTTGTTCTTGTGGTGTCTGAATACATTTGTACATTTTGTGATAGGACCCAAAGCTTAAACTGAAAACATGTGTCTGTGTATATTTCAGCTACATAGCAGAATCCAGCTTCAGCACCTTATAAGGAATTGGATGCAGTGACTAATCTAAACATTCTAAGCCAGACCCCTGGTAAAAAATTTTAAAAAGCACCTTGTTCTTTGCTTTGCTTCATACAGCGGGGCTGGACTCTCGGCTTTTGAGAAGCGATTGCTTGCTGGAGGCGTGGATTCCATTGAAGTTTCAAATGATTGGATCTGATTTACCCAATCGCCAACGGTTGGCTGCGACATATGCAGTGCGACAGCTCCACTGTGAAGGAGGCTAAGCTAAGAAGCTAACCGAAAATTGCGTGCGAGCTACCGAGAGAAGAGACATACCAAGCCAAACAAAATGGCTGTAAATGAGTGCTGCAGGCTTTGTGAGACAAATTTCATTTCATTTGGAAGCCTTGTCAATGCTTCATTCACTTCCTCCACTGCCATTGCTAAACTACGAGCAAACACTGCGCAGAAAATCAATGTTGTTGTTCAGAACGCCTCCTTCTGTTCAATGATTGGCTCAGGAAAAATGCTACCAAAGAAATCCTTGTCTACGGGAGAAATCCCAGATGGAGCAGTGAAGGGAAACTAGAACTGAGCAGAACTGCATAAGAGGGCAAGGGCCAGGCTAAGCTAGCCTTAATAGGACATATGTATGTAATGTTTTTACATCAGAGAGTGGCTGGATTTCATAAAAAGTGCAGACCTCAAAATTTGGGGGATTCTCACTGACTTGACCAGAGATCTCATGATTTGGTCTAGGCTGTGATTTGAATTAAAGACATCACTGTTCAATGAACTTCAAGCATGGCAGAGCCAGTTTTCCTGATCATCACACAGCGGCTGAAGACCCAGAAGAAATATTCACTACATTCCCAAAACATGCATGTTTATATGCTGCCTCCTGAAATAGAGATTTGTCTGGTTAAACAAAGGTTAAAAATAAAACAAATGTTTTTTTTATTTTAGACAAGCCCAGCTCTGACAGCTGATCTCAGTGAGATGTGAGCATCTGAAATACAAGACTGGAGCAGCGGTGAAGACCAGGACAGAACAGGAAACCACATCCTCAGTAGCATTGTGTCCAGACATCAGCCACATCCACCTCAAAAGCTTTTAATCACTTTGTTGTTCTCCCCGGTTACAAAGAGACGGGGAGGCAGAACAAATGTGTTTCCAAGAGTTTCAGGGAGGGCACAGGGGAAAACCACAAAACATAAAAGAGTATAAAAAAGACTTTCAAGAATTGGATTTTTTTTTTCTTCAAGAGAAAAGTTTAACAGGTCAAAGAAACACAAAAAAAACAACATCACAAACACATAGATGCCTCATCTGTAGTTGAGTTTGTGTCTCTGATTTGCTTCCCTTGTGTAGCTCCTGGCCGTGGCTTATCAAAGAGCTTCTTTCATAAGTGCCAGGATCAAGCCACTGCTGTGACTGCTTGGCACCCACTGAGATGGTTTGAAGATGCCTAGGGAGGGGGTGGGCTTCAAGACATCGAGGGCAAGGCAAAGCAACTCAAAATTGAAGACGGTGATTGAAGGGGGGAGGGGGTGCTGTGTATTTGTGCATTTAAAGAAAAATGGGGAAGGCAAAAAAAAAAAAAAAGTGGGATCAGGAGGGGAAAACGTGTCTGTAGGATACTGGAAGTGTGTGTTGACTGGTTTCTGACAGAACGAGACGGTGAAAAGAGGAGCCAGGGGAGGAGTTGCTTTACTCTCTATGTGCTGAAAAAAAACTAATCTGTATTTGCTTAAAGCCGCCTCTGCCTCGATGATTTCTTGCTGACGTGCGCTACGAGGCAGAGAGCATCCAGGTGAACGCAGACAGTGAAGGACATGACTCCAGGAGGAAAAGAGCAGCACACACATAAACATAAAATACCCCGAGGCCATGGATTCCTCCTCACTGCAGAAACCCAGGCTTCCATCAAGCTCAACATCTGCTCTATTTACTAAAGCATGTGACAGCGCTGCATATTAACAAGGCAATATTAAAAGCCAAGCAGTCGTTGAAGGAAGGCATGCTGTCCATCACATTTCATGTCAGTTTCAGATTAAGATTTTTAATGTTAAATATGTTGGAGTCATAAACATTTTGGCCAAAACTTGAAAAACTAATTTGATATCTTTTTTAGTGCTTAGAGCGTGTGTTGTTATTAACATCGATCTCAGATCGTATCGATGCTGAATCGATACTTTCAGCACGTCGCTTTGTTCCAAAAATAAAATGCACCGCCGGAGCTGTCAGCCAGAGGGTGGTTCAACTGTAAAACAGTGAACTAAACAAGTATGTCTGATAATTATTCAATCAGCTGGGTGACTGCACAACCATTTCAGAATTGACATGCTAACAAGTAGCATCCATATTTACTTCTGTAAACAACAAACTGAATAGGACGCCACGTCATTTTCTGCGGGTCCCATTAAAATAAAAATAAAAAAGTCAGAACTGAGCATTAAGACCTGCAGTGTGAACATGGCCAAAGAATTTAGCAAAAAGAGTGAAAAATATTAAGTTCATTTAAATTGACTTCAACGATTACATCAGTTCACTTACAAGACGTAAGATTCATTCAAAGCTGGTAAAACTGGTGGGATTCTTTTCATCTGTCTCACCTGTAGGGAGGTTTTCAACTCCAATAAAACTTGATCCTCACCTCTCAGGGCTGAATATACTTCTCTGCCACAGCTCAGCTCAGCTCAGCTCTTCTGCCACAGCTCTGTCATGCTGGGAGCAGGACCGGGCCACAGAGAGCCTTCTCTGGACTCAAACTGTGGGTTTGACAGCTTTTCACCTTCAAGGCCTGGATGAAGGAAATCACCTTGGGACATCCCTGTGGGTCAGATGAGAAGAAAGATAAACAAACAGAGATGGGAAGAAGAAAGGATAAGACACACAAACACGCTGACCGCATGCACTGCAACACTTCTGGACTGCAGGGAACATTACAAAAAAATAAGTGTGTAAATATACACTATATATAATATATATAGATATATATATATAGATAAAGATATATGTTGAGATATTGTATGTGCTAAATCTGTACTAACAGCAAAACTTTTGGCTACTAATCACCTAAAACCTTTACTTTAACTCTTGGGGTCAACTTAACTGCAGCACCATTAGTAAAAAAACTACAAGACAAATGAAACTATTAGAAATTAAAGAAATTGCATTTCCTGCAAAAATGCTAGTGAATGCTGCTTGCTAATACCTTTAGCTGGAAACTAAAGTTTATGCAAGTTCATCTGAAACACGAAAGATGCATAAAAAGCTCAAATTAGCAGTAAGAATCACAAAAAAGCAGAAATTATCAGAAGAATAGCTAAAAAATATCAGAAAAAAGTTAAATGAGCATAATAAGAAACTAAAGGTAGCAGACACAATCTAAAATTAACTCACAGATGGTGAAAGTGGTAAAAAAAAAAGTGAAATTATCAGAAAAAAGAATAAAAGTTGGTATTTGTTGTAAAAAAAAAAGCTGAAACAGTCGAAATGTGCATCAACAAAGCTCAAATGTAATTGAAAATGCTGAATTAAGTAGAAGGGGCACAAGTTTGCACAATTTTACAAAAAAAGGCTGAAATGGCCCCAAAAAGGTGAATTTAGCTTAAAATTGAATTTGAGCTAATAACTGTAGCGGAAACTGCAGCAAACAACTGAAATAAGCAGAAAGCAAAAAGCTCAAATTAGTAAAGAGAAGCTGAAAACACAAATAAAGTACAATCTAACAGAAGAATAGCAGAAAGTAAAATTTAACAATAAATGACAGAAAAATGATCAAATTTGAAAAAAGCTAAATAAAGCACAAGGAAGTTAAAACGAGCTGAGCCAGAACAAAATGTGTAAAGTGCAGTAAAGATTTCTAAACATTTTGAAGGATTTCTAAGGGTGTTGAAAAGATCCACATTTATTTTCAATGTGGCCAAAAACATGAAATAGCTTTAAAAAATGTAAATAGCTGAAGTCCCAAAAGCCATAGCTGGAATGTCTTGAAGGAGCTGAATGTTTTGATACATGAATTGTTGAAATAGCACAAAAAACTGTCGAATGAGATAGGGTCTGAAAAACATACGGAAGAAAAAATGATCTCAGTAGTGTGAATATTTGTGAAGCATTCACACAATAAATCTGTATATTTACAAAAATCTGTACATTTACAAATGATTAGCTGTTAGAGTCACTTTAATACAAGATGGCCACCACAGCTAATAAACCTTAGAGGACACAAAATGGTTTTATTTTTGTTGGTTTTGCAGATGTTGAACTAAACTTTTGTGTGACAGTAGCTGAGAGTCATACCCATGAATGAGTATAACGCTGTCATTTCTCACCATGCAATAAAAGTTTGCAGGCGATGTGCATTCCTTCAAGAAATGCTACGTCTTTAATTGTTCCCGTTCTCCTTTAAGACCTAAAAGCGCCGGCATTAGCCCTCCAGATGTAATGTATCCTAAGAATAAAGAAGTCTGACCTTTCATACGTGGCAGAATTTAAATCAGATGCAGCAGCAGGAGGAAGGCAGAGCAAAGAGTGATGTGAAGAGTTTAGCAAGGTGATGAGTTTTCATTTCATGCCGCGCGTGACATCCCCAGCCCTGGCCGAGGTGGAAAGGTCACCCCATCATTTGGGAGCCTGAGGGGAGAAGAGTCGAGACTGAGTGAAGCCACAGCCAAGCTCGCTGCCGGCGGAGCGGGCTGAGGGCGAGTGCACATGAATCACACATAATACATCACATTACCACATTCATTAGGATTCTTGGGTTTAACAGGCAGACCCTCAGCTACGGGGGTCAAAGAGCGAGTTGACAGTTTCTCACTTTGCTTCATTTTACAGAAAGGAGGATGAGGAGTTAGCTCAGAGTTTACCCTGCTTAGTGACAGGAAAAAAAAGAAGAAACAAATTAAAGGTCTAGCATTGAAGAAACGCATATCGGCTGCTGCTTTTCATGAAAACATTTTTTTGGACGTTTTAGCTTCTAGAAATGATGTTTTACTTATGATTCATTGTTATGTTTGTTGTTGTTAAACTTTTGTTCCTGCGACTGCACCTGAGGGCCAACTGCTCTATTGTTCCCCTGCTGTTAAATAACTTACACAAGTAAAACTCTGTGAACCTTAATTTTTAAAACTATGCAAAATGATGAATGTATTGCCTCGTAGGGAAATTATTAATAAAATCAGGAAGTCAGAAGGCAATAATTGCATCCCTCCTTCTTTGCTCCACCACAGCACCGCAGCACAAGAACACTAAAGGTCAAGGCTGTACGGGTAACAGATGCATAATGAAATCCCCCCATATTTCACTGCAAGCCTTTTGAGTGTGCAGGAGGAATTCAAGAGTGTGTGAGTGTGAGCGAGCGTGTGTGTGTGTGTGTGCGTTGGTGCAATGTGGGGGTATTTTGCAGGTAGAAGCAATAAAGCTGCTGTTTAAGCATTTCTTCATCAACAAAAAGATACTAAAACAGCAAATGTAAACTCCATCTGCTTATTTATCTATTCAAAACTTTATAGCCAGTTTTGTGTTTGCTGGGGCGACCATCTTTAATCATATTGATCCTGAAAGTGAATTAGTAAATGTTCATTCAGTGAATACTTTCTAAATCAAGGATGGGCAACTTAAATGATAGATTCTAAGGGTGTATTCACATCAGGAAAGTCCTTTGGTCCACTTGTTTGGTCCGGACCAAATAGCAGACTTATTATTTTTTTCCTTTGGTGATGTTTGCATTCACACTGTGCTTTTTGCAAGTAGACTATAGTTTATAAACAAAGCCACACAGGTGACAATCATTGCTCCCATTGGACAGAAATGACGGGGGCAGGACAGAACATAGACCCAGAAATAAAGATGGTCCTGTTAATACAACTGACTATTAAGAATATCAAAAGCAGCTCATTCAATTCAATTCAGTTTATTTATATAGCACCAGGTCACAACATATGTCATCTCAGGGCACTGTACACAAAAAAACAATCTAAAATAGATTGTGTTGAATCACTTTGTCACAGTCTCCCATCCTGAGCATCTAAACCTCCAGCAGAACCAGGCTCAGGACAGGGGGCAGTTTTGCAATGATTTATTTATAATTTTGGGACAGTGTTGGAGACAAGATGTTCCGTGTTCTCTGACTCACAATGGCTCATTGTTTGTAGCGCAGTGTTAGCGTTAGCAACACTGAAGGGCTAATGTTACTTAGTAAATGTGGCTCGTAAAGTCCAAAAAGATGCATGTTCTTTGGTTCATATAAGTGTATTCACACCTGCATAAAAGGTCCGGGCCAATGGGAGATACTAACTCTGGTCTGTTTAAAGCGGACCAAATGTGTCAGGTGTGAATACATCCTAAGAATTATTTTAAGGTGTTTTTATATGAGTGAAAAAAAATGCCATTAGCAGGGTAGACGAAAGTCACCAGCAGGCCACATCTGGCCCACAGGGCACCAGTTGTTCATCCCTGTTCTAAATGTTTCATTAAGTCCATCTAGACGTTCGTGAGATAATTTGCTAACAGTACAGATAAACACGTGCACACACAGACACCGGTAAAAACACGATCACTCTGTCTTTGCCTTTTTGTTAAAAAGAAACTTGTGCTTGTGTCACTCCTTGTTATTAGTTTTTTAACATCCAGAAGTCATCTTCCCTTCTGAACTTCCCTTCCCACCATCCACCCTCATTTTTCCTCCTCTGCCAGTCACCATCCCGACCCCTGACCTCTGACCCTCGACTCATGCCAGCCTGCAGCCCGAGTCTCCCGGCACAAAGGGTCCACCCCAGCTCACAGTGTTACGCAATCAGACTGTAATAATGCGGTGGTCCGTTTAAATCATGAGCATTTTTCTGATGATTCTCGAGTAGTTTGTATCCTTGAAGCTCATCTATCAGAAACGGGCATCATACAGCCATCAGGGAGGAGAGGACAACACAAAACATCTTTATTATAAAAATCAGTCATCTGGGGGCTGGGCAGCCTCATCCTGAATTATGACAAACACATGATTAGTAATGCTGAATAAGCACGTTTACTCTGACATTAACCATCACTCAAAAGTGTGTAGAGAAGCACCTATATGCTATATAATTACATTTTTATTGCCTGCTGCTGAAGCTGAAGGAAGGGCAATAATGTTTTTACCTGTTTCTCTGTACCGTTAGCAAAATGTCTCAACAATCACTAAACAAACTGTAACAAACAGTTCAGAAATCACTGAGTTCATATCAACAAATTATTCATTAGTGGAGTCAATCAAATTCTAAATGACTGCCAAAGCCAACTTCATACCAAAACATACAAAGAACTCAGCTAAATTTATAGTTTTTAAAGTAAAAAGACATTTGAGGTAGTATTTGAGAGCTTAATCTCTAACAAATGCCAATCTTAACCTAATGAAAATGGTGATACCTCGATAAAACTTACAAGTAATGAGCTAACATTTAGTGTAGCAGCTGAAAATCATTTACAACACATGCTAAGAGTTAACAGATCAGTATTGCCACATTGTTATGCATTAAGATCGTACAGAACATTTTATTTAAAGCTTCAGTAAGGAGTTCTGAGAAAACCGTAGACTTAGCTTGGACATTTGGAAAAAGCACCCTCTTCATATCCCTCCCCCTTCCACTCAGCTGCAGACCTCCCTCCATGGGCGGCTGTGGCAGAGTGGTCAGGGGAGTCATCCTGTAGCCTGTAGTCGTTCCATGTCCTTGGGCAAGACATTTCTCCTGCTTTGCGTACTGATGGTGGTCAGATGGACTGGTGGTGCTGGTGTATGGATGTTGTCAGTGAGCTATAGTAGCTACAGTGTAGCTTACCACCATCAGTGTGTGTGGCAGTGTTCCGTGATCACACAGGGTGGGCAGTAGAGCCGCCGATGACGGCAGATAAAAGTTCAGAACTCTCAAAAATTTTCCTGTAGCGTTGGTTTGTTTCTCCACTCGAACTAGGGTATGCACTGCAGAGACATTCCTCCTGGCTGTGATTGGCTGTTTCTGATCGGGAGCGTGTCTGCAAATGGCAGTACACTGTTAAAAACAATCTATAGAATTTACCCAAAAAAGGTGAGGTAACAATTTGCGCATCCATAAATTGGGTAAATGTAACCAAATACTATTCGTAAAGAGTATCTAATGTCAACAGCTCTGAAACACTTAAAGAAATTGGGTGAAATTTACCCAACTTTTGTGGGTACTTATTACCTTACATTTTTGAGTAATATTAATGCATATTTTTTACTGTTGGTGTACTTAAATTAATTGTTTTATTGTTATCTAAAATTATTAACTATTATCAGCTAAATAAAATTGACACAGGAATACCTTTTTTCAGACTGTAAATGACCTTTATTTAAAGAACA
>JARVGW010000194.1:20156344-20175219 GCA_031762495.1 Anablepsoides rubrolineatus
AGTGCACTGGCAACTCTTATGAACCATGAAAAAGTCAACATTTACATTACGAACACAAAACTAATTGTATTAAATAGCAGTTTTACTTACATTCGATGCAAAGTCTCCACTCATTCAAACGTAGCTTGGCGTTTCACTTCCTGTGTTTGAATCAGTTTGAGCGCCAGACCGGTTACGCATGCGCATAGTTTCTAGCGCATGCGCACATTGTGACAGTGCGACCCAAAATATTTAGGTAGATTTTATCACATTTTGTTAAGTTGCTGTTGTTACTGTCAAACAACGGGTAGTGTTGATAGAATTTACCCATTATTTTTAAATTTATTTGATGCCCAATATTTTAAGGTAATTTAAAATAATTTGAATGTGTAGTATTTACAGCTCATCAAAATCCTTTATTACAGTGTAGGACCATAGAGGAGCTTTATGTTTCACAGATTATCTTGTCTAACAGTTTTAACAAAAATGTAAAAAAAAATACACTTGTAAAAAAAATTACCTACTGCAGATTTAAGGTTGCCACAACTTCATTATTCCTCAATGTTTGTCTAAAACACTGTCATGTATTCCACCAAAGAATGCTAGGTCTTTAATTTCTTTTTGGGAGCTCTTTGATTGCAGCTTCCAGACAAATGTAGGAGTCTGTGTCGATCCGTAAGAGACAACACGCTCTCAGCAGTAACAGCTGACCTTGACCTTGTATGTTGCTTCTGTTTGAGATTTTATTTCTTTCCAAGTGGCTGAGCATTTCTTTTCAATGAAATCGGTCAAGCGCCAGATGCGAGCTGACCACCTGACATCACACCTGGATGCAAAAAATGATTCTAATTTCTCCTGTGAGATTAAGAGAAGAGGAGAGAGCGTGACAGGGGTTGGGGTGGGGAGAAGAGATTGAGAGGTGGCGTGTAAAAAGGGGAGCAACCCTAAATGCAGAGGTACCCTCCCTCCTGCCTCCATACAGCATGGCAGTTAATTTAAATTCTGCAAGGAGACAACCCATAAATCACCTTCATTCTGACTAATGGCTTCTGCACTGAGGGAAAACTCTCGCCTCTCCACCTGGAGACTTTCTGCACTGCAAAAAAGAAAAAAAAATCTAGGCTACATTGAGTTGTGTGTGTGTGTGTGTGTGTATATAAATATATGTGGTTTAAATGAGCGCTTCACTCAGACATTTAGTTTTTGAAAGAGTCAGCATCACAAATAACTGCTCTTCACATGAGCAGCTTTCACTGGAAGCAGAAATCCCCCCCTGTGTTGGTCCATAATTAGCCTCCATAACTGCAACTGTCTGACGTCAGAAGGGGGGGTGACATAAAACTAACCTTGGACTGGATTCCCAAAAAAAAAAAAAAAAAAAATCACCCTGGGTTAGCAGTCATACACTGCTCATCCACATTTGTAAGTCATGTGAGTCACAAAAGCTTCACTATTTACTTTTTCACTGTTTGTCTCTTGGGTTTCGCTAAGTTTTTAATTGCTTGATGGCAAATATTTTCTTTTTATGGTGTGTGCGTGTGCACCAGCTGTTTTAGTTTTCAAGGTGAACAATTTATTTATTGTTACTGTAAGCAAAAAAGCAACATCTAAAAAATATTTAAATAATTCTCTTCGCTACAGATTTGAAATCAGCTTGTGTTAACCTGGTTTTTAATGTCAGATGGTAAAAATGCTCAGTAGTTGCTCCTAAAAGACTGTTGTGTAACTATATTACGTTTACTATTACATTTACTGCTCTATTTATTGAGGTACATTTACTTGAGTAACTTAATGGAACAAAAATACTTTTAGGAGTATTTTTATTACACCATATTTTTAATGTACTTGAGTAATATTATTATGAAATATTGTTACTCTTATTTGAGTAAAATTCTGGAAAACTCTAACCACCAATGAAGAAAAACATGTTTTAAAAAGAAACGCACCAAAGAGACCTATACAATATATACAGTATATTATATACATAATACAATGAGAAAATTTTGACTTGGAAAAGTGTTTCTTGTGGTAAAATTTATTTTTGCAATTATGTCATTTATTTATATTAATTTTACTCATTTTATTCTTAAAAAACACCAGAATTTGCATTTAACTTTTTATTTATTGTCACTCTGATGACATCATTTTAAAATAACTTTAAATTTTATAAGATGTTAACAAAATACTGTTTCCTTAAATTTTCTTAGTTACCAGACACTTTGTTATTTTATGTCTCTTCAGACATACATTTATCATATATAGACACAATGAACTTTATTGGATTAATTATTATTAATACTGTTTTACTCTAACTTGAGTAATTTCTTGAACAGATAATATTTATTTTTACTTGAGTAAAGGATGAAGTAATGCTACACTTACTTAAGTACAGCTTTATCCACCTCTACTTAAAAGTGAATCTATGTTTGACTGAGAACATTCTGAACATTCTGACATTTAGCCTAATACTCAATTTGGACTAAACTAACTCTACAGTCAAGAGAAAAAAATAATTGTTTATATGCATTTAACCAATAATTAACAAACACAAAATTTCCATATCAAACATTTTGAGCAATGTAATGCAATATGGTAAAATGTCAGGCATAAATTGTTTATTATGATTTACTCTCAGTTATTATGTCAAATTTAACATCAATACCTGCTAAACTGACTGAGTTATGGCCTTTTTAGAGTCATTTAAGGTCAGGTATTAGAGCTATTTGGTGTCATTTGGAGAGAAGACAGCTGTGTCTGTATGTGGTGGGGTTTGGAGGCAGCAGGGGTGGAGTCAGTGACAACCCTCTGTAATGATGGGAGGGATGTCCTGAGCAGTCGCACAAAGCGAGGATTGCAGACAGTGTGACTCGGTGCCTCTGGCTTGTGGTCAGTTGCTTGTTGTAGTTGAATCCTGACAGCAGCTGGCCTTTGCTCTGCGATGAGAGACAGAACCCCAGGGCCCTGTTTGCTTCTTTGTTGCCCCCTCATGACCTGTCACTACTCATATGCGTGTGCAGAGACATGACAGTTTGAAAACATGGGGCAACGTCTAAATAAAAGCTATCTTCTTCTTCTGTTAAACATTTGGCAAGATATTTAAAACTCAGGAGCTGACTGATAGGTGCTTACAAAAATTAGTTTTTGACATCTTGGTGACTGACAGCTTCCTTTCACTTAAACAGTTAAGTGGCAGGTCTACCAATTAAAGATGACATTCTGAACCATTACATCATAGTATTTGCGACAGAACATCTAAATAAGGTCTACACTTACTTTCTCCTGTGGCTCTGGGTCAGACTCTGGCTCCAACAGACTGGATGGACAAGTCTTGTTGATATCTTTTAATTCATTTATAAATAAAAAGTTTCTCTGCAGCTATATAGTCGTAAACCCCTCTACATACATGTCAACTCCTTTGGACGTTTACCTGTATAAAGAGCCTCAAAAATACGTGGGGAGGGGGTGTTCTGTTGGCTGCAGAGATGACAGCACTGCTGCAAAGCGGCAATATTTTGTTTTAAGTATTTCTTTTTTGCTGTTTAACCCAGACTCCAAGTACACAACAAAATGTATTTAACAGACAAAAAAGTAGATTTTGCGTTATATGTCCCCTTTAAGCCAATGCATCATCATGTTCTGAGAGTCACTTACTTGTGGCTTGAGTTGGGCTCACATATATCCACTGATGACTTTCTGAACGTTTCTTTAAAATGTACTCAGTGGATTTTGAAATATGTTGCCAATTACAAACATTTGCACACACAGATGTGCAAAAACATCACCTCTCCTTTGTTTTCTGTGGCAGAGGGAAAAAAATCTGTAAATTCTAGTTTTTGGTTCGTGTTCACTGACCTGATATAATGGTGATCAAGCCAGCTTCACCTCTTATTCCCTTACAGTAGCACAAAGGACCTCCAGCTGTGATCTGGGCCTTTGGACCCTCCTGCGAGAAAAAAAAAACACTCTACATTACGCTTTACTTCCTCCAGTCATTTTACCTTTTGCTTCCTATTTTCACCACTCTTTCCCCCAGACCAGGTGCCACTTCTTGCCAGAAAGAGTTTTAGGGGAAGTCTGAAACTGCGAGGGGTGACACGGCCCACCGAGCTGTGGTCAAGTTCCAGTCCTCTGCTTCAGCTTCCAGCTGTGGCGAAAAGATATAACATACAAGTAAAAACCTAACCCACCATGAACACAGCCAGAAACATATCACCGGCCAGCATTCCCCAGCCTCGGACAGCGAGGTTGTGGAACTCTTGCTCTTTCGCGGCTTTCTTTTCCCAGACTGAAGACTATGATCAATCACCGCGAGAAACATTGCTCGAGATAAGAGCTGAGATCTGAATTCCCACCAGTCAAGCAGGTGTTGAGTTTTTTTTTGTTTTGTTTTGTTTCAGTCAGGAAAAACAGCTGGAAAGAGTCATGGTCTGTGGGTTTTTGTGCTTTATTTTTTATAATGATGGGTTTAGGCTGAATGCTTCATGTTGCTTTGAGGGCTTGTTTTGTGTGTTTTGTTCTTGCATTTGCAGAGTGCTGCTCTTTCTGCACACCTGATTACAGTTTCCACACCTGTACTATAATACTGAGTACCTTCCTCAGTGTTAAAAACAAAACTAGATTTGTCAGATTAGCAACATTTTTTGTTACAAGTTAAGACTCATCGCTTTAATTTAATTGTTTTCTTCATCTGCCTATTTCTGGAACCTTGTCTGCATTTATATTCTTCCCACCATCATTTTGTACATCTTTGCAAGACAAGCATCACATGATTCAAGGTCATTTTTTACCCACTGTTCTCACTATAAATTCCTTTTCTTTTCCTTTTTGTTTTTTTCGCCCCAGCTTTTTGAGTCTTGTGAGAATTCCCTATCCTCTCTGAAGCCCCAGCTTCGTAGTCCAATATCATTAGCCCCATGAATGGAAGGCTTCTCTGTGTGAATCCATTTAGAAGGCTTCTCTGGGGCTCCCTCTCTCCGTAATCTCTCCAACCCTGTGGGATTAATCACCTATAGAGAGCAGAAATCGATCCATTTAATCACTAAGAGATGTGACAAAAACGCTGTAACTCTGGGGTTCTGTGGGAAATTATTGGCCAATTGAAATTCATTGGACGGAGAGGAGCGTAAGACTTATAGAAAACAGTTTTGTGAAGCACCTTAACAAGGCAATCATTCCACTTATTTTTTTTGCTCCTTATTCATACATAGAAAGGAGTCTTTTTATTTGTCCAGACACCTAGCACCAGAGAAGATAATACGGTAGGCAAATTAGTAATAAAGAATAAAATGGTTCAAACAATGAGTTTGTCCTGTTGTGTGGGAAATAAACACGGCTCTCATGTAGAAGTAAATCATGTTTGCTGCCACTCATTTTGTTTGCTCAGCTTCATGTTCAACAGATGTCTTTGAGGAAAGAAGACCGGCTCTGCTGAGAAACATTGTAGCGTTTAAGAATTGTTGATGCCTCCATGAGCTCATAATGAGAAGGAATGAGGGTCGCCCAGTGATGTTAACCTACTAATAAAATCCGCCTTCTTTCAAAGTGTGTTAGAAAACTACAATTACCCTCGTGACATTTTTTTACTGCATGATTTATGAACTGAATATTGCACCCTCCCGCTAACCCTCTTTCTGGCTGTGGAGTAATAAAGGAAAGTAAGGGGCAGTATTGATTGGCTAAAAAGTAGGCTTTGATATACCACAGATCCATGGATGAGAAGAGAAGAAAGGAGTGGAGAGAAGGGCTCCAACTGATGAGCTTTTTTTCTTTTTTTTGCTCTTACACAGTCCTCCACTATGAATCCCCCTGGTCGTCTGGACACCCACCATGTGTGAACAAGCTTTCAGCTCACATCATCTTCTCAACTTCCACCTATAATTGGCCATATGTGTCACCAGCACCCTGCTGCTGCTGCTGCTCCAGCTGCTGGAGGGAAAGGAAAGGAGATCACAGCTTTGACAGGGTGATTGTTGGATGACGCTTGCTTTGACATGTCAAGAAGCCTTAATTCGGCAAACACGTCTTAACTTCTGAGGTCTTGTGCAACTTAAACAAAAAAGAGAGGAAAAAAAACTTGCTGTGAAGGCGCAGACAACCTGATTTCAACTGTTGCTTAACTGTTTTGGCAGCAGAAGTGTCTTCACAGAGGGTGTAAACTTTAGGCACTTATCCTTTGGATATAGGCTATATATAATGAGGTATTTATAGTGTCTCCAGAGGACATTTTGAGTACCTCTATGTGGAGAGAAAATGTACTGTAGATCATCTTAAACTGAATACATAATGCCCCAAAGCAGCCTATTGCATATGGCATCCGCTGAGCATTCATTAACCTTTTCTTCAGCTCCAGCAGTTACCTGAATTAAGTAAGACACTTAGGTATAGTGCTCAGGCAACTACAGATCACTGGAATGAAGCTTATCTCATGCAAACCTAAAGCACAAGCCAAGTGACATATATGAAACTCTATTTTATATGTGTTTCTGGAATTTATTGTCCCTGAATCTGTCTCCAATTGTGGCAAAGATGGGAAACGGGGATGGGGGGGTGGGGGAGTGGGGGTGGAAAGGTCAGAGTTTGGGTAAGTATCCCTCTTCTCGTGTCTAAATGAAAAATGTCAGCGGAGCCGGCAAAAAGGCTGCAGAGTGCAGGAGACTGATTAGTAGCTGGGCGGGAAAAGTGACTATAGAGAGCAGGAGAAGGGTGAAGAGGCTGAAGAAGGGTGCAGACATGAAATGTGGCTGAGTTGCCTCTCGGCAGATGCTGAGAGGCGAGTGTCGAGTGGTGATAGTGATCGCGCCAAACAGACTGGCAGAGCAGCTGGTGAAGGTGGTGTGTGAGGGAGGGAGGGGCTCTTGCCACTGGGGGGTTACGGGGTAAAATGCATGTGAAGCAGCCACATGAATATATATGGAATGTTTAATGTTCATTTGGGAACACCACTTGTGTCACTTAACTGAAAGACACGTATCAACTTTCATACTTTACTAGAAATGTACAGAGCTCGTCTGGTGACTTTGGATTAAAAACTAAAACATCTTGTGGCCATGTGTTATTATCCTGTGGACACAAAATCATTATTGCAGTGATTTTAATACAGAGACTGTTGACTGTTAATAATAATAATAATGATAATGTCTTATATAGCGCTTTTCGAGACCCTCAAAGATGCTTTCAAATTTTCATGCATCATTCATTCACACACTGATGTAAAGTACTCTGTATAGTCACAACTGCCCTGGGGCAGACTGACAGAGATGGGGCTTTGGGGTCCGGAAGGACTTGATAAAGCGCTATATAAGTTCAGTCCATTTACCATTTACCACAAATTCACCTTCTCTAATGTGATACTTCAAAATGTGCATGAAAAACATTGATGGAATCAAAGCTATTGTCATCTCATAAATGGGCTGCTATCAAAGTTGAACCATTTAGTTGAACATACCAACTAATAACAAAAACATTGCTTATTTATAAGTAATCTGACCCCAACAATGTCTGTCTTTCAAAAGAAGACATGGATGCTCAAACTTATCTTGTGGCCACATGAAATAAATATAATGTGGTCTGTATATACTGTATATATACATATACAAACTAGGGGTGCAACGATACAGAAAAGTCACAATTTGGTTCGGTTCAGTGTCACAATTCTATACGTGTTTGATACAAAATAGACAAATGTTCATGCCCTTCTTAGATTAATTTATTGAAAATAATTATGAACATTTGTTTCTCAGTGGATCAACAATGCAGCCTAGGAGTAGTCGAACACAGATCCTCTAAGTCTTCAACACAGAGCATCTTCAGAAGACAAGTTGTTAAAATAAAATTTAAAAATCTGTATTTCAGTGCATACTGAACCCAGAGCACTGTCTAGAATGATTATATACATGATATATGTATATGTACATACATGTACCCCTAATATATATAAATTTTTCAATGTCACCAGCCAGACACCATAAATATGAATCTCATCCCCACCGATACAATAACTTTAAAATAACAAATAAAATGACTACAGTGAGCATGTCAGTGGTTTTATTGAGGTACTGCAGTTTTCTCTGATAGTCCAAAAACCTGCTACACTTGTTATATGTTGATTAGTAGCTCTACTAATTAGAGCATAAATTGTTGTTTGTCTTGTTTGTTTCTGTGGGATGATATTATTATTTTGTGTTAGAGAATTCCATAAACCTTACAGAAAACATAGGCAGAAAAATAAACATCTGTGAATTATGCAAAGAGAAATCTAGAAAAGCCAGATTTTGTTTTGCTTGTGGAAACTGCTGTGGACAGATAAAACATGAACAGATGTATGTATGTTGTTCTACGAAAGGTAAAATTTAGCATTTTTAGATAAACATGAGTTGAAATATATGTAAATATAATATGGAAAGTTTTCTCTTTTGGTGGCCAAGACATTTACAAAAAACATTTTCAAAAGACAGAAGAAAAATATAGCTTTGCCTAAACAAAAAGACTAATTAAAAAAAATGTTAATTCACACTGAGCATACACTGTATGTCAATGTATTTATTTTATAAGTAGATTGACTGTAATTGAATTTAAACCTGAATCTAAATTGGATTTGTCATTATGACTTTTTTGTACAATCTATATAAATAAATCTAATTAATTAATTTAATGTAATTGATGCCAAACTGTGAACCTTCATGACCAAAATGTATTTTTGTTGGAGCAAAAGCACAACATGCAGTATTGGGGGATTCTGAATAAGTGATCAGAAACCATCTTTTTTTTTTTTTTTTCAATTGTATCACAAACCAGGAACCATTTTTATAGCTTAGAGAAATTTTCTGGCAAAGTAACAGTATCTGTTATGTTTCTATTTGCCCAAAAATCTGTCTGCAATCTGGAATTCAAATCTGTTTTTGATCATCTCAACAAGAAGAAAAGCTCACATGTTCATGATTACATGTTTTACATGACAACCCGAAGAAGGAGAACAAATAATGGAATAGCTGGGTGGTTTGATGGTTTGACACTGTGTATTTGTGCCATCAGCGGCCTATAATCACTGTGTACATTTCAGGATGATAAGGTGTGTTTTTGTGCCACATCAACAAATCTGTGACGCACCAGAAAAAGCACGTGGTGCAAGGATGTGATGCTGCCAAGCTTGTTCTCAAGAACCCTGTCCCTCACCGTCCTAATCAAGCAATTATCCAATAAGACTCGTGCCATAAAATGTGAATAACAGCTGCATTAACATCATTAATAAGACAGTTCACTGAAGGATATTAGGATTAAATCTTCACCCTCTGATGCAAGATGTCAACAGCACAGTGGGTGATGAGCCAAATCAGGCTCATATACAGAACGTGTTCACCGGCACGTAAACAGATTTTTCTTCTTTCCTGTCAACACAGAACATTTTAATGCTTATAGACACCAAAATAACCACAATTATAATCAAATTTGTCAAAAACTTACAGGTTTGCCAAATCAAATTTAACAAAATGGCTTTAAAATACATGAAAAATGAAAATATGCTGCATGAAAAAGACAAAACCTATTCACATGCATGAGCACAAATCTTCACTAGTGGAGTGGTAAGAGTGAAAATGCTCAATGTCTGCATGTGGAAAGTTAAAAGTTGTGGCTTCTATTTGAAATAAACATCATAAACTCATGTTACAGTTTAACTTTGAATACCAGTTTATATAATGAGTTTTTATCTTTTTGGCCCTTTTGTCTATTTTATTTTTGTATTTAGGTAACACAAAGCCTATATATCAAAGTCATTTACCTTTTAAAAGACAATCTTTTATAGTTCCAGCAAACAATAAGTCAGCATCAGTTTTGTCTGTGGCCTAAATCACCTTCAGGAGTCAGACAGGTAAGCACTCGTTTTTGTCCCATTTTTTCTTTTGCAAAAATAAATAGGACAAAACTACTTGAAAACTTTCTCCAATATCTGTAGCTGTACAGTATTTACTGACGTTTAGGAGATAAAAGTGTAACTGTTAACCTGTTTGCATCATCTGTTTAAAACTTTGAGATCATATAATGTTTACATTTTATTAGGTTTTGACTTTAAAACTTTATTTGGCAATCTGCTCTTATATCTTTAGGTTAAAGGCTCCTCTTAGGTTCAACGTTATTATTATAATTGTATCTATGTGTTCGAATTTGTAGTAAAAACTGTCACAAACTAATCAAGGTTTATACATGTACAACTCAAATGGCTTTCAGGAATTGCATACTGGTTTATATCCCACTAAGCTTTTTATTAAACCCAAGTAAAGTGAGCTACTAAAGATGATACACGGAACAACAATCCCAGTGAATTTTCCTGTTTGTTCTGAAGGCCAGATATACGTTGCAACCTTTAAATGTGTTTAAGGTTAACTATTCTAAATACAGAACAGATGTTTTATACAGTATTTGTCCATTTTTAGCTTTTCTCGTATCTCTGGAGGCACGCAGCACCTGAGAGTCCGGCAGCACAACCAGGCCAGGACTTCAGGGAGCCTGACTGAGGTGGCTTCACCTTCTGAAGGAATGGCAGAGGAGGGCAGAGGCTTTGGGGGCTCATGACTAAGTGAAGCACATGGTACCTCCAGTGGCCAACCACCATCTGGTGTCTGTCATTGAATTAACTTAACATCTTTATAAGTAACATTTTGCAACCCCTGTATATCTCTGTGTTTTTGCATCAATGACTTAAAAATGCGAATACTTGTACTGTAACTGCCGCCACCCATCCCACTTGTTCTCGCTCTTCATCTCTTTCTGTATATCTCTGTCTGGTCTGGAGGTAGACACGAATCTGCTGTGGGATTATGTACTGTGAGCTGCTAATAATGTTGAAGAGCCTCCTGGGCTCCCGCTCCCGGAGCAACGGTGCAATAAAGCCAGGAGCTAGGAAATACATGGCTATTTAATGGAAACCGAAGCTTCAGAGCTGCTGTGCTATATTTACAGGTCGCCTATCTGCTTCAGTTTTTTTCTCTCTCTCTTTTTGCATCTTGCACTTGTCTACCTTGCCTACCCGCCCGTCAGCCACCTTGGAGGAGACCTGGCATCTGCTGTTTCTTGTGACTCTCCTGCAACCTCCCACGCCATTGACACAAACACACACTCAGCTTGCACAGGCAGTAATGTGAAAGCTATAGTGTGAGCACAGTCATTCTTAATGCAGCTAAAAGTGACAGCACAAAGGAAAAAAGAAAAAAAAACAGATGAAAAAAGATTAAAAATGGTGATGCTTTTCACAATTACGTGGAAAAAAAATAGCAGAATAGCATGCTGCACTAATCACAGTTTGTTTGTTGCTGCCCAGTTTCCCAACAATTCAAATCTCACCATTTAGTTTGCACCATCTGTCTCACACCAAAGTCAGAATGGGTTTTGACACAACAGGGCCACTGTTTTGTTGTCTTGTTCTATTTATTCCGTGATAATGAGAAATCAGCAGAGGTACTGGCTTGTTGCATTGCCACCACACATATACACTCATGAAAGTCTTCCTGGGCCATATGGTTTGTCCACGGGGGGGCTACTAGACTCATGACTTTGTGACACCAGAAGCACTGATCTTGATCCCTCTTCTTCAAAGACTCCGAGCGTTCTCGCATCCCACATAAAACAGAATTGCTTTTTTTTTTCCTGCCACATCTCTGTTTTATACATCTGTCTGCACGTGTTTTACAGTTACTGACAGGTGATTTAATTTGGAGGGGAACTAATCAAGAGCATATACGGCAGCAATGAAGGCATGCTGGGAGCTAAGATGGAATTAAACTGCCATAACTGTCCGTCCTCTGTGAGGGACACTTTGTCCGTGTGCAGTAATCCAGATTTTTGGCCTCTTGTGTGTTCAGTTCGTGTTCCAATGAGACGGCAGCCACATGTGACTAATTAGCCATTCTTGAAATGTTTAAATAGGCACTGATTGAGAGTGGCAAGCATGCAATGTTTAATTCAGCATCCTGGCATGGTGACTTTTAAATCTAGAGCCAGCCCGACTCTACAGCAGCAGGTTCTGGCACAGCGAAGACTTACATGTAATCCCAAGTGTCACAAACAAAGACACGCGCTCCCCTCCCACTGTGCTGTTATACGTCGTTTTCAATGAATAATCCAAAATACCTTGTAATTAATACACATTTAACCAACATTACCAAACAAATCTTTAAACCAGCCCAGCTAAGTGATGCGTTTGTGTTTGACTAACACTGCCTAATCAAGTCTTCCTGTTCGTGGGCCAATAGTCTTACTCACTTGACATTCAAAGGTGACAAAGGTCAGTGATTGAGAGAAAAACCTTTTGTCATGCTTGCTGCATCTATTCCCTCCTCTTATTCCCGCCTCCATCTATCTATATTGTGTCGTACAGAGCCAGAACACAAGACCTTTTAGACTCCGCTGATGCATCTTACTCACAACTCAGCAGGGTCCCATTTCAATAAAGTCTGTTCGTTTCCTGCTCACTCCTTTCTTTTCCACTTTCTCTGAACTTATCTAACACAACTCAATTTCATTTAAATATCACTTTTAGCATAATACAAATACAGATGACACATGGCATGCTTTTCAGAACAAAACTCAGTTCTAACAGCAGAGTAATGGACAAAGTACTCAGTTTCATTACTTGAGTCAAAGTACAGATCCTACAGGTCAAATTACTCCAGTAAATATATACTTATTGTACCTATAAGGCAGTGGGTCACAAACATTTTCTGCTGAGGTTGTAAACACCACACACACACACACACAGACCTACACATGCACACGCACACACACACAAAGTCCAGCCAGACAGATTGTTTTTAAAACCACATTGCAGTTTATTTCACAGCTCAACCTTGACTTAATAAAAGTAAACTGAGTTAAATTACAGCTTGCAGTAAAATAAATTGCTACCCTTTTTAAAAAACAACAAAAAACACCTTTATAGTCTCATGGTTTTCTGTGTGACAATATTCAACATTGCCCTTAATAAATGTTTTTTCAAGAAACCTATCCGAGTGCAGAAAGGGGTTAATAACACGAACAACTTCTGAGAAAAAAAAAAGATGTGTTGATCAAAAACGACACCTTTAATCCTAACAACCTTTGATTATCAGTTAGCTCTTATAACAAACAAGTTTAATCTGAACACTCCTTCCATATATACAATTTATTAGTTAGAAAATTAGATTCAAAAACGTGCACATTTTCATATTGCTTCCAGCAGATTTTATTTTTCACTCTAGGTGTTAATGGGCTTATAATTTAAGATCGAACTTTAGAATCCTGTGGATGGAAGTGAGAGCTATTTATTATGATTTCATCTCACATCTTTAAACATTTTTTCTCACTTAGGGACAAATTTCAACAATTGCAAAACATTAATGAAGCTTCTTGCACATTTTTAAATAAACTTGACAAAACAATAGCAGCTTTAACAACAGTCAACCAATATAACAGTTCAGAAACTGTTTAGAAAACCGACATCTGAGCCAGAATTTTATTAAACACTGTCATAACAACAGTTTTGTTTTTGCAATTTTATGCTAAAACAGCAAACAAGATAAGTTTGTGGGAAGAGGGAAAAAAACGTGCAACACGTGTATGTTTCCTTAACTCCACAACAACGTGAAGATGGACATTGATTTGAAACCAGCAAACAATTTATTTCAACTCTCCCACATCTGGAGGAGTCCGAATCCCAGCAGGGGTCCGCCTCAGGCGGAACCATGTGGAGATACGTGTCCCAGCAAGACCAATACCACCACAAGCATGGAGAGGGGTCCCACAGAGCACACATGTGAAGAGAAGGTCACAGACTGTGCTGCACCAGCTGAACACCAGCAGCATGCTTCTCTCTGTCTGGAGCCACCACTCATAGATCTGACCCCAGTTCACGTTCTGCTCGTCCCCGTGTTGGTCCGTACCTGTCAGGATTTATTATTGTCAGGCTCCCATTGTGTGGCCTAACGCTCACCCTAATAAAAATGTATGGAGACATTTCAGTCACATAAAATTTATTCTTCTCAAAAGCCTTGCATATGTGTTGCAAACTTTGAGTAAAAACAATGTTTTTCCTGAATATGATATGTTAATCCCGATCATCTCAGATAAACTTCAGCCTTTTTTTTGACTCTTTGCAACATAAAGTTTGCCTTCCTTGGTATATTTAAGGATAGAAACTTTTGTTTGGGTTCTCACAGTCTCAGCAGCTGCTATGTCTGAATTCTTGAACCTTCTTGGGTCAAACCTAAACAAGGTGTTAGTATGTTTTGCTTCTTTCAAATGACCATGTTAGCACTATGATATCTTTAGTGACTGATGCCATAAAAATGAATTTGACAGAGTGTTGCTTTCACTCATCCATGCATGTTTGAGAAATCCTTGACTCTCCTGTGGAGCTGCCTAAACACTTGTTGGTATAAAGCTCCACCCATTTGTACAAAGCTCCTCCCAGAAGCTCAGTCTGCAGCCGAGCTCCCACCCCACAGAGCACCCCTTCCTCGATGCATTGTGTGTGAAGACCTGCTGAAGTGTCAGAAACAGTAGGAGGTTTTTAAAGAGGCCGAGGCCAATTTCAAGGCGTTTAGCTAGGCTATGATGCAAAATCAAATTTATTTTTGATATACAACATTTTCATAACAGCTGAAGGAAACATTGTTACTTGTTTGTAGTATGTATAGAATCGAAATTTGTGCTTGAAAAATGAATAATATTCCTCCTTTAAACAAAAAATCACAATCTTCTAAGAGTTGCTTTAAGAGATGTTTTTAAGTAAAACAATCTAGAGCTAAAAATAGTTTATTTTTTGGAAAGTTATACTATCTGTTCAGTGTTCACAGAATTTCAAGGCAAACTTGTGTCTAGTCTCCTTAAAGATGCTATCTGTCTTAAAGGATTTAAAGGAACATGTTGCACAAAGCGTAATATGAGAAGTTTACTAATGTTGTAAGTAACAACAGCAACTTTTTACCAGAGTCACAAACACACAGGTTTTTGCACTCAAGGGATCTTGTGCTGTTACACTTCAGCTCGCTAAATTATTGTTGTTGGTATGTTTGTGTTTGTTTGCTTGAAAGGATTTATTATAATTATATATTATATTTATTAAATCAGGGTACAACTGTTACACGCGATACTTGATCACGTACATATTTGAGCATGAAATATATCAAGTTACTGCACTGTATGTTAATTTAATAAACGTAACATTTTTAAAATGACAGTTTTGTTACATTTGGGTAGGTGCACAGTGCTTTGTGGCCCTCTGGTTGCGTCAACAAAAAAATTGTATTTTTTTAAGTTGCCCATCCCAGAGTTAAGCTATAAAATTAACATATAGCACAAACTTACAGCTTAAACCATTTAAAAATTCTGGGATTGTTGAATGGTAAAATATATATATATATATATAATTTATTTATTTACTTAATTATTTTAAGTAGTGACAGAAAAGTGGTAAATGAGTTATTGCACACAGTGTGATGGACAATAATGTGATTTTGCAAATTGAATCTTCCAATTAGTTGTAGAGGAGTCTCAAGACTTTGTGGCTCTAAATTTCACCCCTTTTCAGTTTTTCCTCTTTTCTATAAACTGACTAAACATCTCCAACAAATATCTTTTTTTTCTTCATGCAAACATGATTTTATCTGTTATTTTGTTCCATTTAAATTTAAGTGCTGATAATTCAGCTCTCACGAGTCAAGCCCAGGAAGGTTTATCCAACAGCTTCAGTCAGAGTCTGCTCGTGGTGCCAATTGCCCGGATCTGCTGGAAGTGTTTTGTGTTAACGATTGTTCATATCAGACTGGAGGAAAAAAAAAAAAGAAAAGCTGTTTATTCTGGCAAAATTGTTGTGCTATTATTTCAGCTAGCAGAAGCAGTGACTCTTGGTTTACATGTTTTCTTTCATTTTTTCAGTTTAGCATCATCCAGTGAAAACAGTTGGTAATTGGACTCAAAGGGATGCTTGCATTTAGAAATTTAGTTTAAAAAATGGTTCATATATTGACTGTTTTTGTTAAAATCCTGTTTAGGAGTAATACATACAAAGTCATTTTATTGTGTAGATTGTAAAATAATAACTTGTATATTATAGCAAAACAAAATGCATATTTTTAACTGCTTTTCACACCAGATATATAGACTAAACTCATTTTATTCTGAGAAATGACAACATTGTTACAGTTTTTGCTAACAGACAAACAGGGTTTACACCAACTATTAATGCTAAACTATTAAGCACATATCTTGTAGCTTTTTAATGAGATGTGGTTATAAATCCAGGGTTGACACACCTAAACTAAAATCCATAACAGAATTTTAGAAATTCTATACTGTTGTTGTAAAACAGCAATATGGCAATAAAATAATGAAGGATTTGCCAACAGATGTACTTCAGTTTGTCATTTTACAGGTAGAATACCTAAGATGCATGTTTTTGGTCTGTTAGAGGAAAGTACCTAAAGAAACCAGCTCACAGGGAGAACATGTAAACACCTTTTAGAAAAATCCAAGGCTGTGATTTGATCCAGCAAACAATTGTTGAAAGGCTCTACCAACTGTGTCACCTAATTTTATATTTATTATTATTTATAAGTAAAATATATTTGTATGTATATAACCTCCTGAGAACCTCCATCTTACTGTGGAGGACATAGGTTTTTGACTGGTTGTCCTTATTCAAAGGGACCAGATTTTAAATTTTATTTTTAAATTTTAAAACAAAATATGTATTTTAATTTTTTATTGTTAAAAAAACATTGTTATAGTTATGAGGTTCTGCTAATCCTAAATAGCTAGGGCTTGGATCGGTTCCAGCATGGAGAACTAACCTGAAATGTCACCAGCTCCACTGAACTCTGTCCCCAGTTTGATTCTAAATCTGAAATAAAAAATGAATCCAAAACCGAAGCTTGGAACTTGGGAGGACCACACCAAATTTTAGCCAAATAGCTGTAAAAAAAATATTGAATTATAAGTATTTTTGTGTTTTCTAAAGTTAGCTTTGAACAGAGTTGACTTCAAAGTTAATAAAATGTAGATCCATCAATTATTTTCTTAGGTTTCATTACATTTGTCCAGTGGTTCATGAGATATTTGATAACAGAAAATGCTTGGACAAATGAACTGACAGATCGAATTACTTTGATAGTTTACTAAGAATATTATTTTTCTCTTGTACTCTAAGTTAAACAAAGTAAAACTACACAGAAAGTTTTTATACTAGAAGAAAAACTTTTTTAGCTTGCAGAAATATAATAAAACAGTGGGTACACTCTATGCTCCACCCACATACACGCTTCAGTTTTTCTTCAGGTAGGTATTCGCCAGCCTCACTTCAATTTGACTAGCTTCTCCGTCTTGTTTTCCACCGGAGGAAAGGGAAACATTAAGGTCAGCTGTGTTCTTTTTTATTAAATGCAAATGTGGAAAAGTTTTTTTTTTTTTTATGGTTGCAGGGTGCAGGTGTATAATGAAGTGTCAGGATTCTGCAACCTGACAGGGATGAGATGAGTATCCACTCAAACATAAACCATGCTGATGTGCGAATGTTCCACACCCAATCAACCGTCCCTCTTTTTTTTTCATAAGCCATTTGAGTCAGGTGCTGTTATGGGCTGCGTCGGGGGACTGAATGGCATTTTAAACTGAACTCACCATTCTTACCTGCAACTGCATTGTGTCTCTAGAGCACCCGCTTTCCCATTTAGCGCCTGACAATATCCAAGCTTTCTATTCATTTCCCTTCTTTCAGGCTGGAGGAAATGAATCACAGGGCTGTCAAGGAGAGGCACAGGAGCAATAACAGAAGTGTTGGAGAAAAGAAACTTTGATATGTGAGGTTTACTCACTCTTTATTTCCCACAGACCCTTGGGGTCTGTTGTGGGACATCGTGCTGCAAGAATCTGGCCGCTAAAGCTAACAGACCTGCAGGTGTAATTTCATCTGCCCATCTTTGTCCTCTTTGCCTCCCCCTGCCTTCCACTGTTACTTCAACTTTCTGTTTTTATCTGCTTCTGCCTGATCTTCTATCACACAGTCTGCCCTGTGTCGTTTCTATTTACATCACAAACTTTGGGGTGCAAGTTCACACCTGAAGCCTTGGAAAAAAAAAAGATTCACTATTGTAACTATAGGCTAAACTGTTTAAATCACTGTGACTCAAAAACACCATTAATCTATAAGTAGAAATTTTAGTTGTCTGAACTTTACTTGATTAATTATTTTTCAGACAACTTTTTACTTCTACTCTTTACATTTTAAAAATAGTCAAGAAGTAAAAAGTTGTTGCTTGTTCTAATTCTGGTTTTGTTATTGTTAATAAAAACAAAATATCCAGATAAATTGCACCTCCTGGATAAAGTGAATTTATTTGTGGTTGGATGATTATAAATCATTCTGACACCCTATTACTTTATACACAATCTATTTTACTCAATACTTTTTATTTTTAATACTTAAGTACATTTTATGTCACAAATTGCGTACACAAAATGTCAGGTAGACTTTTACTCAAGTAATATCCTTAGATGATACTTACCAAAGTAATTTTATGGTAAGATATTTGTACTTTTACTCAAGCATCACTTTGTAGTACTTTATACGACACATTATAAAATGTAAATTAACCTAAAGTCAGAGGATCACCAAAAGCAGCAAATATTTCATGAGAAATATTAACAAATAATCTAATTATGTTCTTCATTTTATGCCTTTATTCCAAATAAGTTTCTTTTATGGTATTTTATTGTGGAAAAACCTTTGATTGTCTGGTCATGGATTTAATATTTTGTAGTATATATTTTTATAGTAATATTTAGGTACCTAAAACTAATTTCTTCAGCCATGTAATTATAAATAAATTACAATGAAATAATGAAAAACCAGTATTACTTTAAGGTTTTAGCTA
>JARVGW010000194.1:20175508-20212087 GCA_031762495.1 Anablepsoides rubrolineatus
TATATATAAATATATAAAATTCATATAAATAAATAATTATTATTGTTATTATTTTAGCTAGTGTTTGGCTTCTTTTAGCTTCTTTATTCAGTAGATATTCAGCACGTTTTACATAACACTTCACAGAAAATGCATGTAAAACATTTCGGTCCTTCATTTTTTATAAATCTTTTTACCTCAGTAAATGAATTGATCATGTAGTCATTTATTTTTCTACTTTCTACCCTGTTTATATGAATTGTTCACAATGGAGATATCTAACAGAACTTAGGCTCCATATTGCACACGGTTCACAGTCTTTTATGACGTGTTAGTGCGAGGTTGTTTTTTTTTATCGCAGTCCTGTGCTTCACGTTCTCAAGCTCTCACCTCTGTGATGAAGCTGGTATTTTAAGGTCTGCCATCTGCACAAGTGCCAAAACAGCGCGGGAGTTCCACTTGCTGCCTGTAGATCAATCTGAGATTATTCCCCTGGTCCCTTTGCTGAGGAGGATGGCCTGTCATGCACGTTCACACACACGCACACACACACACTCAGGCAAATACCTAATGATTTTTTTTTTCTGAAGTGAACAAAACAATTAAGTAAAGCCTGCAGCATCAAAGTCTTTTAGTTAAAGCACAGAGGCCTGAGGGGACATGTAGTGGAGACTGAACACAAAGAAGTCAAAACACAGCTGAGTAAAAAGCAGAGCCTGATTTTTTTCCACCTTCAATCTCTAGATGTTGCCTCAGAGAGATCACCTCATGTTCTTTGAACACCTTTGTTCTCCAGCTGAACCTTTAGTTGTGTATAGAGGCTAAACTGGGCAACATTTTTCTTTCAGTGCAAGAAATGTCTGCAATTCATCAGTCTTTCCCTGAAAGTTCTCAAAGAAAGCTATTTGTTGATTTTGAACTAGATTCCTGCTATATAAGCTACATTTTGATAGTGTGGTCATCTTTATATCATGGGGGCTTCTACAGATTTGGATTTCCTTTCTAATCAGGACAACAAATTGATGTTTGGTCTGAATATTATTTCTAGGTTGTTCTCATGAGGACTTCTTTGTGTCATTTTGAAAAGTAAATGTCAAACAGTAAGTGAATATTAAGATTTACCAGCTTGGATTAAAAAAGCTTAGCTAGTTTGCAGGGAAAATGACAAAAATTGAAGGCTTTTCTGTTTAAAACATTGTGTTTTTGTAGCTACTGCTAAAAAATGGACTTCAAAAAACATCTTTAGAATAATTTATTTATTTAAATTTATTTTATTTATTCAAAAGGGGAGTGTAATTTAATAAAATAAATGACAATTCACAAGTTAAAAAAATGGCCACGATGTTAAAGCAGTTTGATACAACATTATAAATACAATGTTAATTACTATTGCTTTTTTAAATATTTAATTTACATGACTTAAATATGATATTTATTCATATTTTGACAAAATTTAATTGTTGCAAATATTTCAACTAATGCTGCCTGCATATCACTTTGAGAGTTAATCCTCTGTTTGATGTGATGGGTCACATTGTGTTTGCCAGGTGAAACATGGCAACACTGCAGTCATTTAACAAAGACTAAGAGATTTTTTACCTGCTTGCTCAAACATTTTCAAGTTTGGTTGTTTATTGTTTTTGTCAAGTAGTTTAAAAGAGACCAATTTGCATAAATAAATATATTAGATGAAAGATTTTCAGGCTGGTTTATATAGAAAATTAACACCCCCCCACCCCGCCCACTATCTTATGACCACTAGCATAAATAATCTTTAATTCATTGCAACACTTCTTGGTTGAAAAAAAAAAAAATCATAGAAACAGTCATCTAGTTCAAACCACATACCAGCCAATTAATATGTATTATATGTTGGGTTTTTTCTGTCCAAGCCATCTGTCTGCTTGTGAAGTTGACACGAGCTGTGCTTGGCTGTTGCAGTTTGTAAATGACTAAGAAAGTGATCACACAAACAAATCAAACATGCAGGAATGTATTTTGTAGCTTTTAGAAATAAAATGATTATTGTTATTAAGTGTGTTTGCAGGGGTTACAGTGGTCAGTGCATGTGTTAGTCTTGTTCAAATCTATTAGGTTTTCTCCAAATATCTCTAAATTAAAATGTTTGGCAAGGGGAAAATCCTTGGAGATTTCCATACGAAGTGGAGGAATAAAATGTGCTCTCTCATTTAATTCTACAGAAAGTGATGAGACACTTCACACCTGACAATGCCAAGAGAAATTAATGTTTGCAGCCTTACTGCACATCAAGTTAAATATGGATTCTATCCAACACTGGCCAGAAACAGCCCAAAGTGAAGGTAACTGCATCAAATGCTGAGTTCCAACAGCAAATCTTCATCCTGGAATTCTGTTAGCAATAAATTAAAATGATGATGGCACTATAAGGCTGAAGCCCACTCTGGGAGAGTACGTTTAATTTTGTCAGGTCTGCACTCTAACTGGAACCCAGATTAACATACTTGATGGGTTTTGCAACTGACTCAAAGAAATTAAGTGTTGGAGTCAGACTGAAAGTGAAACACAGCAACAAAACAAGCATAAAAGTTAGTGAAAAATGCAAGAGATATTATTGTGTTATGTTTCTGACAGAAGAAAAAAGGCAGCACAATAAAACAGCAATAACAGCAGGTTCCAGCTGGCTCAGACATCACAATATTATAATATCTAATTTCAACTCAAATTGAAGGAAACTCTTTTGATTAATTTGTGATCTCATGTGGAATCCCTATTAGGACATCATGCAGCTTTTTTTTAGCTTTTTAGTTACAGTTTTGCTAATGTAAGATTATATATATGGTTAATTTCAGCAATTGTTTTAATTTTAGCTTTTAGCTTTGGTTCCACTTATTTCAGTTTTTATCTGCTTTGTTTGACTATTCAACACATTTCAGCAAAGCTTTTCAGCTCTCAGCATTCACATATGATTGCTTTACAAAATGCAGATTATCTGGTTAAAATGTGTGTTTACAAAAAGTGTGTGTGTGTGGGGGGGGGGGACTATTCTGCTAAACTTAACTCCTAAAAGTGATTCAGTGTTTTTGGATCGGAAGCGTGGAATGATGAGAGCTTTAGAGCCATCTGATAACTGCTGAACGAGAACACGTTTGGATCAATTATCTTGATTAATCATGTTGGGGTTTTGATGGATTACCAGTCACTCGGGATTTGTTAATTAATTAAAAAAAAGAGAACATTCCCTCGGCTCACAACAAACACTCTGTGGACTAAATTGAAAAAAATATTTCTGATTAATTCCAGACGGTCAGATGGATATCAAGCACAACACAACTGGCCTTTGACCTCTTCTTACAGCAGAAGAGAATTTGCTGCTCACTGTTTATCTTTTGTGTTCGTGATGACTGTGACTCGTTGGGAGGCATGCCAGAAGTAAAACACTCACAGTCAGTACCTCCCAGTGAAGGCATGCTTACAGCAAAAAGCACACTCTGTACAGCTTCTCTGCTCAGTTTCCCTCTTTATGTTTCCAGTAAGAAATTGTGAGTTTTCCAGCTTCACCTTAGTGAGATTTTTTTTTTTTGGCATAAATGAAGTAGCAGAACTTCTCTTTGAGCCGGCTAAGTTTGGAGTTTTTATTGTAATGAGGATATTTTCAAGCAGAACTGCATGAATTCTGAACACATCTGTTTCACGGTGTTCCTACAAGTTGAATCTGAATTAATGAGTTTTTAAAAAGGCTCACAGTCTGTTAGCAGAGTTCAAGGTCTTTGTATTGATGAGACCTTTTATCTATAAAGTTTATTTTACAAATCATTAGCTGAAGTGTGCTTTTGACCTTAAAGTATCTGTTTGTTCTTTGGAATATTCCACTCACTGCTGTGTCCGTGTCCATGAATGTCAGTGTATGAATCAATGTTGCAACCTGGCATTTTGCTGCATTTTTCTTTTTTTTTTTTGCAGCTGCTTTGTTTATGGAATATTTGTGCAAATTAACCACTACTTTATAAATTGTACTGTACATAATTCATTTTGTGCTTAAATGTCAAGGTAAATAGATTATACAAATTTAAAGTTTGTGATGAAGAAAATACATAAAAAGCTGAATAGTATTAACGGAACAGTTTTTGCCTTAGTGTGTGCTCACTTGTCTATAAAGTTAGCAAAATTTCTCATGTGTTCAATGAAATGATCAGAACTTAATCATCCCAACACAGACACCAAGCTCAAACTTTGGCATTAGGTGTAATGGGCTCGACACATGGGGAGCTATCAATGACAGCGATAGATGTTAGCAGAGGTTCATAAAGTACTTGAAAAAAATAACTAAGTAAAGTAAAAATACCTTAACATAAAATAACTAGTAAAAATAAATGTCACTGATGAGAAAAATACTTAAGTAAAAATCATAAAACTGTTCACAAAAATCAGGAAAATATATCTACTTTTACACATTTTCTAAGAAATAAACTGTTGAATTCACTTAACTAAACTAGTTAACAAAGTTGAGTAAATTGAAGCAATATACATATTTTCTTTTAAATAAATTGTGGCCAGCCTAAAACACACCTGTGCAATAATCATGCTGTCTAATCCGCATCTTGATCTGCAAGATGTGCCCCCCTAACACATTTACACAAATTTCTTAACAATATTTGTAAGAAGACAACCTAATGTTTAGATAGAAAAAGACTTAGATCTTTGAGTTTAGCTCAGAGCAAAAACAAATGTGTTGCATCTATTAGTTTTAGTGGAACCAGCTGACATGATTTGGTTGAGTAAATTCAACACTTTATTCTTTAGAGTGCAGAAACAACTAAATAAATAAATAAATGTTCAGAGAGCTTAAGCCCCACCCCTCCAATGGTAGACCTAGTTGACTACAGTGTGTAGCATACTCTCTGCTCATTGGTCAGTCAATAAAACCCTAGATGATTAGTTAGGTGTTGTGCGACAGCGACAAAAGTTGAACATTTTTCAACATTTTTGTATCGCATTGCAAGCCTGCATGTGCACTTCTATGTGTATAAGTTTAAAATTTCACTTTTTATATTTCTTCATAAAAACAACAACAAATCCTTTAAAAATAAAGTAAATCAATTTGTGAATAAAAAGGGTGCAGAAAGAAAAAAAATATATTTTAATATCTGCCCCTTATTAAAAACAACCTCAAACAAACTTAAAGTTGTATTTGTGATTAAACTTGAATTTTTGTGACTGATTCAAATCTCAAAAGATCTCACACCCCATGGGATTGTTTAAATATTTTACAAGGTTTAATTAAAATATTGAAAGATGATTTTAGTTTAAAACTGCGGCATGAAATGGAAAAGGTGCGCGTTCCTTCAAGGAATTAATGGTTTGGAGTCACTTACTTGAATGTGTTCATATGTGAAACATTTCAGGATTGTTCATTTTATATTTATATATATATATATATATATATATATATATTTTTTTTTTTTATTTATTTATTTTTTTTTTGTCCTTGTACTTTGTACTTTGAAGTCCTCTCGAAACCCCGATCAATACTCTGACCACAAAAACCCATTAGCAGCGACACTGTTAGCGTCGCCCAGCTGTGGCTGGAGATGACCCAGGCCAACCGAAGTTCCATTTAGACAGAAGAGTTAAATCCTGTTCCTGGGTTTAGTGGGATGAAAAGGATACTAGAGACTGTGTCGACTGAAAAGCCAACAGCCGCAAACACATAATTTTGAATCTTTCTTATATCAGCCAGTGAAGAACCCTCCATCTTACAGAGGAGTGGATGCCTCTCGGTGACAAATGGCCTTGATACAGAAACAGTGTGGTTACAGAGAGATCCACTCACTTTATCAAAGGCATACAAAGGAAAGGGTTAAGAGAATAGCCATGGAAACACAGGGGAAAAAGTCATCCATTGCTTTGCACCATTTTTCAACAGACAGCAATTGATTCAGGATGAGTTTAGGTGGTGGGCAACACTTTTCAGCTCAGCACCTTAAGGGTACCCTTTGCAGGTATGAAATCAAACTCACAAAGGTTACCATGAACTAAATCAAATGGTGCAGTTTGAAAAAGTTCACTGCAGTAGTTTTCCTCATGCTATTCTGAAATGTGGGTATGCACTCAATGTAATGTAAACAAATTCACTGCAAGCCATGGGGAATCTCGAGCCACATGGCTGACCTACAGGTTGTAGTCTGATAAAGAAATACTGAGTATTTGTTGTACTTTTTTCAGCTTTAATTACTTTGCAATGAGTGCATTTAACCCTTAGAAAGATGCAAAGCAATGAGAGAGCAGAAAGGGTGAGTTGAATTGAGACACGTTGAAAAACAGTAAAATCCATATCCACGCTCGGATGCATCTGTCTGTCCTGCCACTCTGAATTCATCGTCAGTCAGAGCCCAAATGTCACACCTTTCATCTGTTCCGTCTGAGCTGCGGACTTTTTAATTGCCTGAGTGGAATATCATTTTGAGGCTGAAAGCAGGGGTGGGATGTGAAGGTTACTGTGGGACCACGAAGTCAAGCGAGGGGCGATGGTGGCCCTGTGAAAAGACAAGAAAAGCAATAAAACTGATAAATGATGCTAAGACGCAGGGATACAGAGACCCTCACCACCCTTCATTCTCTCTCAGCTGCTCTTCTCACAAGCACTCTCTGCCCCTGTAACACCCCCCACCCCAATCTCAACACCTTATCCACCCCCCACCCTCCCCATCTCCTCTCTGGAGGACTGGACGTTTCTTATTGAGCACTTGTCTGTTTACAGATCAACGCTTCCCATCGGGTTTTGGATCAATGGGATTATATTTCTTATAAAACGGGACAGAGCAGGGGAAGATGGAGCAGGAAGGGAAACCGAGGATCAAGTCTCGGAGAGGCTGAATGAAGGCTGCAATGGCAAAGCAACAGTTTGGGGGAAAGAGTGGGGATGAAGGGGAAAATTGAGGGTTGGGTAAAAAAAAAAATAGGAAGGAGAAAAGCCAATGCCAGATGGGATGGAGGATGAGGAGCTTATTGATCTTCTGTCTGCATTCTCTTCAGAGGATTAGCAGCAAACATAGGCCTTGGTGTTTATCATTTAGTCAATGCGAGGATGAGGACGCTCTGTTTGGGGATATGGAAATGAACGGCAAACTGTGCAATACGGCATGTTTGTATGATGCAGGTATTTTCCCAAAATGTCTTTGAAAGATAACATGACCACAAAGGACAAGATGTTTTTCAGAAATGGCAAGCTGGTGGGACAGAAAAAGCACAAAGTATTTACATATGTTAAGTAGGAAAAATGTAGCAGATTGAGCTCACAATGAGGACAAAAGATTTATTTTTATTCCAGTCTTTTGACACTGCAAAGAATATAAGAATATATATATAAATAAAACCTTTGAGCTTTACCTTAGAGGAATGTCTACTTGGCAATGAAATCAATATGTTTCTTTGGTGTTCATGAAGTGTATATTTCCTATTGTGTGAGCTTGAAAAAAACAAACAAAACCCATACAGTTGGTCCTCTAATAATTATAAAATGGTTGAAAACAATCTGCTACTGATTTAAAAAGGTTGGAACAGTTGGATGTTGGGATTTGAATGCCAGAAATTAGATGAAAAGTGGAATTTGAACGATGAATATTTGAATGCATTTGCATATTTTGAATGATCAAATGCTTAAGGTTCAAACACAAAAGATTGCACAATTGCCATTTTTGAAATAAAACATTTAAGTCACAATGAGCTTTAAAATGTTCTGTACACAATACAGAACGGAAATGGGGAGAATATCCTTAATTAACCAAAAAAGTAGCCTTTTGTTGTGCATAAAAAACTAGACTAAAAAAGTAAAAAATTACATCTGTGCATTTTTTGTGTGATATTAATGGTTATAATGTAATAAAAATTTGCGAACAAACATGTTTTACTTTTTACTATGTTGTCTCTAAAATAGTTTATGTTTCTTGTTGTTGATAATTATCCAGTTTTTGTAACAAAACTTAAGTGACTTGCATGAGTGAAGTGTAACATTTTCATTCAGATATTTCGTATATTTAATATTTCATGTATTTCATAATATTTCAAAACATTTAATCCAGTCTTTTACTTTTAATTGTAATAATTGTCATAATGTCAATTTCACCATTCTCTGTAATTCCTATGAACAAAATGTCTCCATCTCTTTGACTTATTGTCTTTTTTGTCCACCCACACCAACACACATCTTACATTACAATACAGCTTTATTAATGAAGAACTTTTAAAACAAAACAAAAAACAATTAAAAACTACAAAATCTTAAAAAGAAACAACACAAAATCTATTTAAAATAAACACAAAAATGATAAGAACTAGAGAATTGGATTTTTTTGCAAATATGCAGTATAAAGTAGCTTAACCCTGTCAGACTATTGCAGGAAAAAAAGATGTACAAAAAATTGCAATTTGTTGTAAAATAGTCAAAAGAGATGAAATTAGCAGAAAACATGCTAAAAGCTGAGTCCAACACAAAGAAGCAGAAAAGAAGCTGAAAACATGAAAAAGGTGAATTTAGTTGGAAAAGCTAAAATTTGCAAAATGGCTAAAAAAATTGTTTTAATTGCAGAAAACAGCTGAACAACAATTTCAATTAGCCGAAAGAAGCTGAAAGCAGTACCAAAAATGTTAAATCAGCTGAAAAGAGCACAAAGACAGATGAAAAACCTAAAGGAAACTGAATTTAGCACAAATAAGTTAAAAAAGCAGTGTTTTTGTATAGTTTTATTTATTTACTTCCAAATGAAACCCCATTTATGATAAATAATTTTCGCCATCATTTTGTGAGCATCTTCATGCATTTGCTGCATATTCAGTGAATGTTTCTTGATTAGGAAGTGTTTGAATGAAACATGACACCCATTTTTCTGATTTCCTGAAATGAACCACATTTCCAAAACAACCAATAAAGAAAGTTTATCGATATGCTTGTGGAAAGAGTGAGAGAGTTTTGGAGACGAGATGAGAATGGAGCGTAAATAACATTTTGGTTGTGCTAAAATTAATGATACCAAACAAGGCAAGGTAAAGAGTTTTTAAGGTGAAAATTCAAAATGAGCCAAAAACAACCATTTAGACCCCAGACCTTAGAGGGCTACATGTTGGTGGGTTTTAGTCATTTTTTTATGTCCTATTGTCTAAATTTGCCTTTGCTTTGTGTTTTTGCTTCTTTGTCCCCATGAGGTGACACAAATGTATTCCTCTTCCATTGATTTTTCTTAGGTAGGGAAATTAATCCACGCTGAGAGCAAATCATCTTTGAAGCAGGCGTTTATTCCCCCTCTCACCTCTGGTGCGACACCCCGGATGCGTTTTGTCGTGTGGTAATTTGAGCGGGTGGATGCGCTGGCATGCTCTGTCAACTTAAAGCCCCCGTCTTGAGTCTTGCCCTCTTGAAAACACACACCAGCCTACATAAATTCACACACACACACACAACGCAGCCCGTGCATGCACAGACACTGGCAGACAGATTAATGTCAAGGTCTTTTTTGTCAGAATTCTTAAACATTATATGCAGATTAAAACCACATTTCTCCATATGCACACTTTTGTTGTGGAATACTCTGCTGGCGTGTCCCTTTATCCTTCCTCCTCCTCCTCAAAGTGGCACCAAATGTAATCCTCCTTAATGGATGCGTAATATTTACACTTATACCATAATCGCTTAAACATTCATTTACACGGCCATATTTGGTTGTTCGAGGCCCTGACAGCCGATTCATCAAAAAGTAAATGTGCAGAACCTCGCGCCCCCTGTAGCAATCAATCAATACGCTCCTCTCCCGGCTACCATCAGCGCAGATACGTTTCAGGCCAAAATTAATCACTGTGAAGTTTGCATAATCCCCCCTCCTCTTCCCCTCACCCATTACCCTTCATTTGAGAACCTTTACCTTTGAAGACCATTTTGATGACTGAAGAGATTAATCAGAATCTCTCCTTCTCGGGGCTGATTAAACTGTAAGAGTTTATGCAGGGGATAGCGCGGTTTAAAAAGCGATATTTAGAATATGTGATTGGATCTGTAGCTAAAATCAGCATCTGGAATTTTGCATTTGTACGTTTGAGAAGCTGCTTCTAAATCTGAAATGGCTGCTCCATTGCTAAGTTTTCAAGATTTCATTAGACAGTCTGTAATGGACATTTTCTGTGTGGACAATAACGTCAGGGATTTAATTTATGATTGCAAACATTGAGAGATGAAGGAATTGTAGTCGTTTTGGTCAGTATCGTAATTAGTGATTGTCGATACCACCGATTTCCTTTCCGTTCACCGATTCTGATACCGAGTAAACCTCTGGCTGGTGTATAATACTGATACTTTGTGCAAAAACACCTAATAAAAGGAGGGAATATCAAATAATTGCTTCATAAAGAACAGAACACTTTAAAGTAATTTAAAATGTAGCTGAGCTAATATAACAGAAAAACCAAACAGGGCACAAAAATTGTGAAAAACAACAAAACAATAATAAACAATTTAAATAATGATTGATTCTCAGGAATTATTATGTTACATAATTTAACATAATAACCTAAAAAACACTGAACATGTAACATCCACAGACTGAGTTACTGACTGAGCATGTGCCACGCCACTAAAAATTACCCAGGCAGAAGAAACAGTAGTTTCCTCCAAGCACTGATGATTTAGACAAGATTTCAATAGTTTAGATACTTTTCACTGTGTCCATGTTAATGATATACATTACCTTAATGTTTTTCCACCCTGGTTCTCAAGGCACACTGCCCTGCATGTTTTAGATGTTTCCCTGCTTCAACACAGCTGATTTCAGTTGGCAACTGATTGTAGTTCAACAAACACATTACTTTTACTTTTATACTTTAAATTGTTTTGAAACAAGTACTTTTACACTTTTACTTGAATAAAAAGCTTGAGTTGATACTTCCAAAAGAAGTATTTTTAAACCCTAGTGTCTATTCTTCTACTTAAGTAATGACAGCTCTGGTTGTGAATGACTCTCAGCTACCACAACATATTATGGCTCAATATCTGTAAAATGATCTGAGTCAGAGCCATTTTTCTTTGTTTAATTTTAATTAACTGTGTCAGCCATCTTGTTTTTGCTTGACTCCAAAAGTGAATCAGTTGTTAATGTGAAGCCAATAAGTTTCAATTAAATCCATCCAGTGGTTCATGAAATATTTGATATACAAACAGGGTTGCTAAAGCTTTAAGCAAAGATGTTGCACAATGAGTGACTTTTGGAGAATAAGTATAAGTTGTGACTACACTTCCTCTAGTTATCAAAGCAGTTGTAATGAAGATTTATTAAAATCCACCCATAGTTTATAGAGATATTTTACCAGACAGAAATGCAAACAAAAACACTGTCTGCTTTTCCCTTTCAGCAGAGGGTGATACATTTTATATAGATTATTATTACATAATTGTTCATTTACAGACTTGACTCTTAATTTGCAAAGAATTACAGTCAAAAAAAGTTTAATGACTTGCTTTTTTTTCTTTTTGACAGTGTGCATAACACATTTTATGTGACATGTCATGTAATAAATCTGCTGTAAAAAATATCACACTTGTGAAATTAAACTGACTAAAGCAGAATACAAGAGAAAACCTACACCTCAGACACAAATGCAGTTTAACACTAGAGCTCAAGGAAACAAAACAACTGATAGCCAAAGTTAATAAATTGTGACTCAATTATTCTTCTTCCATACAACACAGAGAGATGTAATAAACTGATAATATATGAATCTCTACTTGTGATGTTTCTTTCTTTCTAGAGGGTAAATGTGAAAACAAAAAGTCTTAATTTAGAACTAATTAGTCTGGCGAGTTTTTTCCTCTCCACTGTATCTATAAATTTTAATCATGATGGAGTATTTTGTTTACATCAGACATGATGACCTTTCTTTGCACCAGTTTGGAGAAGTTTCAGTCACATTACAGGGAGGACACTGTGAGAAGATATTGCTACAACTGGAGAGGTGAAAGAAAAGACTGATGGAGTGAGTGAGGAAACATTTGTCATTTTTCTAAAAAAAAAAAATGAACTGAGGATAATGGAAGGCTTGGCTGGACTCTGTTTAACATAAGTGGTCTTTAAAGAAGGAATATTCTCTGCATGAAAAGTACTGTTTTCATCAGGTGTATCTGCTGAGATGAAGAGATTAAGACAGAACCAAATTGCTCTCTCGAGTGGCAGAAATGTCACTGATGTTATGCATCATTAGAGCTGCAAAGGAGTGGGGGGGTTGAATCTGAAAGAGACATCAACGTTTAGAGGAAAAACTGCTCTCTGCTTAGGCGTTTTTTTCAATTACTACACCAGTAGGGCAAGACTTCCGTGTGTTAAATCTGAAAAATGTTTTTAAATCTTCAGTTTACAAGAGTGAAAAGATTGTGGAAATAATGGGAGTGCCACCGTTTGCTGCAGTTTTATTCTAATGTTTTCATATCAGCCTAAAAACCAGTCTGGCACATCTGCCAAAGCCAACGACAGCAGAGCAATTTGCAATGATTTTTGTTTTCACACTTCCTAAGTGGCCAATCCTGCATCCCAGGGCTCAGTTATATTGATATCACATTTGGAAAAGAAAGAAAGGATTCTGGGAAAAGGTCATAACAGCACCAGACATAGAGTACTGGACGACATGGAGAATGTGTGAATCTAATAATGGATATGTTGTGAAAACCTGAAAGAATTTGTTGTTTTCTTTTAGTAATAATGGTCAAATTATTTTCTCGCAATGCTTATGCTTGTTTCATTAAAGTGAAGTTTTTCTGTAAAATGCAGCTTATACATACATATGTCAGTGAAAACAATCTGCAGGACCATGCACTCTGCTGGTGTATTTCTTTTCCTGCATCAAATTGATCATTTTCAATATATAAAATTACAAAAAGAAATCAGTAAAGTTAGCTGTAAATATTTGACTCTGTTAAGAATAATTAATATTTTTTATTCATTTGATGTCAATAAAAACACTGTAAAAAATGCAATATTTAGTCTTTCATTTGTATAAAAAAAGTAGTGTCAAATATGTTGTCATGGCTGGCAACTAGCAAGAGTCTGACTAGAATCTATAAAAGGCTTCCTAAAAGTAGCAAAGCAAAGCTAGCTATAAAAACAGACTATCAAACAGCTAGAACCTACTTAAAAGTTTAAGCTAGCAGAAAAAAAGCTAAAAGCTAAAAGTAACCAAAGAAGACAAAAGTAAGAAAGTAGGCTAATTTAGAAAAATGTTTTATAAGAATTATAGTTATCTCAATGCATATTGAAAAAAAAAACCTAATAAACCTACAAAAGTCACATCTCTCTTCTCTTGAATGTTTTCATATATATATGAATAGTTCAAATAGCACATAGTCTGCAGAAATGGTTTTACAACAAAAACAAAAAAAAAATACAAATAATAATATTTAACAAGATAGAACTTGACACCAACCGTCGCTGATGCTGTGGAGATAGGCCACACACACCCCAAAATTGGATGCCATTCCTGTAGTGGGGTGGATTAGGATCCACTATATATGTGCAGATTGTTGAATCGTATGTCAACGATGTGATGTCTGATCACCAAAAAGTCTTTGTGACTGAAATCAAGTTCTTATCTGTGTTCTGACACAATTTGTTGCTGGTTAGGACAAGAGGGTCAGAGATGGAGCTTTCCAAGCCAAAAAAGGTCACTTCCTATTGTCATTGGGCAAGAATTTGATTGTGTCGAATGACCACGTGGTATCATCAGGTATGCAACATGGATGACTCATACCAAATGTGGTGTATTTTAGCCTTTCTGTGTGAAAGTTACAGCTTTCTGAAATTGTAATGGACGGACGGACGAGAGCATTTGTAAGTCCCCCGCCTTGGCGATGGGGGACAAAAAAGGAAGTATTTCATGTGAATGCTGATTCAGCATATTTAATGTTGTAAACAAAATATGTTCAAATGATGAACTTTGCCACATCTTTAGAAAATATTCATGTTTTTACAACCTGACACACAGAGTGGTGTCAGAAAAAGTCTGTAAAGTAGAAAAACTGCACCAGAATCAACATGAGGTTGATTTCCTGACGCTATAATTAAATATGATTATGTGGTCAGCAGGCATTTATTTTGTCCTAACACTACCAGCCATTACTTCGGTTCTTTTCTTTTGTTGCCGTCTTTAATTGGCTGTTCTCAGGCAGACAACTGAAGTGTGATTACATTTAACACACCTGCTTAATAAGAAGGTAATTTGGTGCAAGATGGGCTCTTAAATTGGTGATCATGCACAATGCAGGATGCTCTCTGTTAACCCCTATAAGTGCAGTTCAAGAGAGGACCGCTCACGAGTGATTATGTCCTTACTGGATTTTGTTCCACATGAGGAACAGAGGAACTGATTGATTTAAAAGATGTAAAGTTTAGCCTGAAGGTGGCAGCAAAAGAGAAGTCATGTTTTAAAAAAAAAACATTTTGGCTTTCAGACTTTTCAGCCTCAGTGATCAGGGTGTCCTTCAGGATTTAATTTCAGGATTGTTGTTGCTTTTGTTTATCTTTTTGGCTGCTTCCTTCTGCAGCGGTCATACAGAGAGCAAAGTTTTACAGTGTAATTGATTACATCAACATATAATACATGCAGACTCAACCTATACTTCTTTGTTTTCCAATTAGAAACAGCCTACAAACTGTGAATTTGAAATACCACATTTTTTTTTTCTATACTGGCTAAAAATCAACAAAATGTAACAAAATCTGTAGTGCAAATATATTTTTGCAAATGCATGTTTGGTGCCATCTGGTGACTTCCAACTTTGAATGATGTTAAACAAGTTCCAGGCAAAAAAAAAATGAGCATGAACAGAACATAATTACATACACAGTTTTAAAAAACAATTATCATCCACTGCCTTACATGTCAGAATTTAAATTAAAAACATTATCAGATTTTAAAATCACTGTTTAAAGTTAGGTTTCAGAGTATGTATTGGGAATCAGTCTGGGCTACATCCAATGTTAGCTAAAAATCCTTCAATTTGGCTGAGTTACAGTCTTTTATGCTTTAGTTTGGGATGCTTAGCTGTGACATTCAACTTGAATTAGGCTGACTTCGAAAGATTATCAGTTGTAGAGCTACATCTAATGGTTACTTTCTGATAGTGTCATCCAAATCCAAAACTGTTCCAGCCTTCAGAGGTGGAGATAATGAACACAAAGCAAAACATTCTCAAATGGAAAGAGTTTGAATCTCATAATCATATAGATTAATGTAACGCAGCGGCGTGTTGATCTTTTCTTACGTAACACTGTTTCTTGTAAGCAACGTGGATAAAGGAGTGTCTCCTCCTCGACTCCGTAATCCAGGAGGAGCAGAGTCAGCAGCAGCAGGGCTCAGAGACAGACAGTGTGTTGAAATGTGTGAGTGATTTCAGGAGACTCCCACAGGAATCTGTTGCTAGCCCTCACCTGCAATAATAACCAGTTGAGCAATGCCTGAGAAAATAAAAGGAGTTTCATTCTACACAAGACAGAACATGAACGGTTTCATATGCCTGTTTAAGTCACGTGTGTAACATGACACAGGCAAAACCTGAAGCAAACTGTAGAGACATTTTATCAAAACTAAACCTTATTAAAACTGTGGTGACATCTGCAGAGATTTTCCATCGATGTGTGGCACAAAGTTAGTGCAGAAAAGTAATATTCCTCACATTAAAACACCTCGTTAATGATGTGAAGATGTTAAAACTGCATGTTCTGTGAAACAGTGGTGTGAATGTTGAGAGCTGATTACTGAAGAAACTGAAACTGAGCTGTTAACTAAAAGGAGCAAAATGCTGGCTAAAAGACAAAAAAAGCAAAAGGCTAAAAGTAGAAGATTGCTGGTTTAATGCTAAAACATAGCAAAAGGCTAGCATTTGTAAAGGGTAAATGAAGTAGCTAAATGTCTAGCTAAAGGTTGCAGGAAGACTGTGATGGGCCGAGTTGAAACAGGAGGAGTCACAGGAATTATTAGAAAAATAGGGTTTTTATTTTAACCCAAAAAATTATACTTAAAAAACCCAAAAACTGAAATCATAAAATAATCCAACATAACAAAATGAACTCAGGCAAAAAATTGACCAAACTAACTGCATAACAAAACATACCTGACCTTCTGAGACATGACACACACAAGGGTTTATACACTCTGGCTGATTAGACCATGAGGGCTAACACAATACAATACAATCACTAATTACAACAAAAATACACAGTAAAGTTCAGTTCAATAAACTAAATTCCAAAGAAGAAAATCAAACATTTTAAGCTCTAAATGTAAATGTTCAGTTAAATACAAAAGCTTGTTTAAACAAAGAAAATACATGGTTCCCCTTTTCTGCAGGAACTGGTGGTGCAGTCCAATTATCCCTCCTGCTGTTATGTATGTCAAATCCTGGCCACCATCTTTTGTTTGTTAACTCCCAGAGACCACAGCAGGTAAGAAACCAGTAAAAGGGACAAGAATTAGTCAAAAACACAACCAAATAAACAATGAGTTGATTAAAATTCATAATTAAATTATATGTGTGAGCTTACAAATAGAACAAAACTATTTAAAATCAACAAATTACTTTTTATTGGAACATAAAGTTTAATGTGTTTGAATGAATAAATAAATTTATGCATGAGAGTTACTGACTTTAATGGAGTGTAAGATCACAAAGACCACAGCAGTATGAAAAAAAGTTAAAGTATTTCAAAAAGCATGAAATTAAAAAAAATAAACTAAAGTCATATAACTGTTTTCCTGAACAAACTGAATGTTGTAGATATTGTGGCTAAAATAGCACTTTTGCAGCAATTAGCATACAGACAAAATTAAGAAACAAGAAAACAATGATGTGAATTCTGAATCAGCATTCACACAATTAACAAAGATATCTAATTAATTAGTGAACATGTTTGCTGGTTAGCCTGATTAAAATCCCTTATTATGACAGTGATCACATTATACTAGATGCACAAAGGGCTTCAGTCAGGTTTGATTTCCTGTCATGGATTGTGAGCGTTGGGTGTGCAGAGGACAAGCCTGTGTTTGTGTTGGAACAGCCTCTGTGGAGGTGTAATCACACAGGAGACACTCTCTCCGCAGGATCTGAGAAAGAGAAACTTTGACGCTGCTGTCTGGCACAACACCGGTGTTAAACTCTAAAAGGTAAATATAATCACACTTACTCAGAGCGAGAATGTCACCTAATTTTATCTTTATTATTGCAAAGAAAAAGTTCTATTTATTAATGAGTCTTTTTTTTTGTGAGGTGTGTTGTAATTTCCTGACGTTAGATTTAGTTCTTCTCAGAAGAAAAAACAAACGAGGCATGCAACCATCTACCTTATCGGTCTTCAATCCTAAATTTGTAAATGAGTTCAACCTTTTTTTTTGCAACTTTCCTTCCATTGCAGTCAAAATGCCTGAAACTGCAGAGGCTGTGTCGGCCACTCTCAGCACCAACAGAAACTGCACCATAGAAATAACTAACGTCAGCAGCAGCTACTGCCTCATCAACCCCATGTAAGTCTGCAAGCACCTTTCAAACTTTACAATTTGTAAAATGGAATAAAATTAAAAGCCTAGCATTTTTGGAGGTTATGCATGTTGCTCGCCATCGCCTTATGTTTGTGGTGGATATAGCTTTTTTAGTCAAAGGTTTTATTTTGTCTGAGAAATCTGTTTTTATGAATTGAGAATGACTCTCAGCTACTACCATGTCAAATTTTGAGTTATGGCTATTTTTGAGTTGGCTAGCTGAGGCAGCTATTTTGAATTGTGTTGTCGTAAATGTGATTAAATTGAGATATTAACTGAAGGCTATTCTTTTGTTTGTGTGATGTTTAACTAACACACAAACAAACCCACTCACATAGACACAAACTAAAACATTATTCGCCTTCAGTGGCAGGTGATAAAGCAGGTATGTGAGTGAAAATAAATTGCTAATTCCTTTAGAAATTAAAAGACATTTTGAATGACAGGATATTTAATGTGATGAACCTTTAAAACAAACAACCAAATATGAATTTATCACCGTACCTGTAATTGGATGTGAAAATATTTGGAAGCAACTAAACTCATTTTAATTTGCTTTTACCTAATATGAGCCTTTTAATTAGAAGTCACAAGAAAATTTCTCAGTGGTTGTAAAAAGATTCAGAGAAAACAGCTTCTCCCTCTACCCCTGAATTGAAATTCTGATAGTTTATTGACATTTTGTGCCGTTTTTCTTTAAATAAAAGTGTTTTTACTTGTCAAACCTTATAAAACATCAGTTTTGAACAAAATGTCACTCTCAGAGTCTGTTTTGAATGATTCTCAACTACCACCCCTTCAAGTTTTCGTCCAATATAAAATGCAACACCAAACAATGCTAAAGCAGAGCCACGTCTTTTGCAATGTGTGTCATGTTTCTACATTTATCCGGGTTTGTCAGGACAGGCTATATTTTGGATGGGTGGTTTTTAACGTCTGACATTACTTTACTGAGAACATCCGCCTATCGATCACGCAGTGACACGCTCTGCCTCATTGCACACTGCATGCAGGTACAGTCACTGTTGTTTCCACAGTAGTACTCCCAGTCACACTCCATCCATCAGCACAAGTTATTTTACTCTGAACAGGCAAACACTCAAAAAGTACATCAAGAAGCTTCTTCTAACTTAGTAAAGTTTAAGAGAAGCTGGAGGATAATGTCTTATCCTTTGTGTGTATGTGTGTGTGTGTGTGGAAGCTTGTTCAAACTATAAGCTAAATATTCCTTGAAAACCTGAATGGATTTTAATGAAATTTGCATAAAGTACTCATTAGGTTGTTTTGTAGATGTGAATAACATTTGGAGTCAAACCAATTCAACATGGCCACCACATTAAAGAAGTCATTTTAAAAAATGGAGCTAAAATTTACGAGTTTACAGAAGTGTAGAGCTGTCATTTTTAAACTGGATCTCTTTATAATGAGAAAACTATCTTGTAAAAACGAGAAAATATCTCGTCGTAACGACAAAAAAATCTCGTTATGAGAAAACTATCTTGTAAAAACAAGAAAACTATCTTGTTATATTAAGATTAACATCTTGTTAGGAACACATTTCTAGAATAAAAAATGACAAAGTGCATTACTAAATAATGTTTTTGAAATAATAGCGTTCAGATTAGAGAGTGTGTATTGCTAAAGAAGTGCTAATAGCTGCAACGTCTGAGCACAAACCCAAATAATATGCGTTCTGTTAATATTTGTTTATATAGTGGTTCAGTCATCTTCTCCATCACGCCATCCAGGCAATAAACTTCCGTGAAAGTAACAAACCAGAAGAAACCATAACATGTCTTTAACAACCATTATAGCGAAATGGTTATATAACAAGATAGTTTTCTTGTTTTTACAAGATAGTTTTCTTGTTATAACAAGATCCGGTTTAAAAGGTCATGTGATAGCTCTACGCTTCCATACAAGTAGGGGTCTCTGCAGTACATGTTGACCTGTGGGCGGAGTTAGCCCTACCTGTGATTGGCAGAGTTTACCCTAACCGGGATTGGGCGGATCGACTTCTCTGGTGGGACAACTTATTATTAGTAAAATAACATGATTTATTGACTGTCTGTGTACAGTTTAAAACAGATCAACTCAAAGAAAAAGTATTATGAACATGTAAACATAGTTTTTTGACTTCAAATTTCATGTGACAAGCACCTTCCTGTCTCAAATTATGACTATTTATTTTTAGCGATCTTTTAACAGGCTAATTAGGGATGTTTTGACTGAGCCTTGTTGTTACACATCCCTCCACATGTACGGCGTTCAAATTTTGTTCAGCTAGTACCTTACTGTTTTAAATTATGACTAACATTAATCTCTATATTTAAAATATCGGTGCTTCCTGCCCAGTTGGACCAAGCTACTCCCTGCTGCCCCCCAGTTTCTTCAGACCCCACTGTCAATCTGACCAATCACATCTTCGGCCAACTAAGCCCACAAAGTAAAAAAACTATTTAGTGACTGCAGAGACCCCATTCTCAAAATGTAGCGTGCTAGTAGCCGAGAGTAATCCCTAACCTAATATTTATGTGTGAAAAATGCTTGACCTCATAATTTCATTCATTCCCTGACTGTTTGCAACATATCTCCTGAACCACTATATGGATTTTACTAAATGTTTATTTTTTGGTCTTTTTTTTTTTGATAGGGTCTACATGTCGAGTGGCTTCAGTTACCACCCGCCTCAGCCCACCATTCGAACCCAGAAGACAGAAGTCTGCTCCTTCACGAAGGACAACACGGCCACGGGTGCCGTCGGCCTGCTGACCTACGACCTCTTCCACATGCAGAGCCGGGTTTGCTCCGAGCGCATGGCCGTCATGTTCTCGGTGCCCTTTGACCACAACCTGTACAAGAACCGGCTGGCCGTGGGTGTGGTGGAGCACTCCCGGGCCTGCGACAAACATCTGTACGAGCAGCTGTACGACGGGAACGAGCTCACCAGCCTCACCCGCTCCGAGGCGAACGGGTGTGGGCTGGAATATAAAACAACGTACGTTGATTTAAGAGCTACGATGTCATCGACCGGCAAAGGAATTGTTAAAGTGGAGCTCTATGATAAAATGGGTCGTTAGCTTACAGTCTATTGTTCTGGTTTGGCTACTTTTTGTTGTCTTTGTATCCACAAAGTGAGTAAAATTCATTTGATGTGACCACTGTTGTCATCCTAAAGAAGAGGCTCAGGAGAGGAAGACTGATTCTGCTGTCATCTGTATTTTGCGTCTGCTGAAAGATATCAATATCTGACAGCCAGCTCATTGATTTCCCATTAGCTCACGTCTCGGGCTCGTGTTCGCGTTGCACACTCTCTTCACTTTGATTGTGGTAATAAAACATTCAGACCCAATGCCTGTGTTTCTTTGTGTGGATTGTGTTTTCACTCTGTTTGCCTGCATTATTACTGATGAACATTAATTATTATTTAATCTCTTATCTGTATCCATCCAATTCTAATGAGCGGCACCAGATGGAATGTCTGCATAGATGTTTTTTTAATCTGCACAATAACAGTGTTGTTTTTCACAAGCTGGGAGATTCTCCATTTTGCATGATTGTGTGGAATTTGGAAAGTGAGCCTTAGATGTAGAAAAAAAATAAAAATCACAATATGAGAAAGAGACTCCTAAACCAGCTCCGTCAAACAGAAATCGTAATTATAGGTTGTGCATTTCTCAACATGTTTTTCATGATAAAGGTTTAAACTAAATTCATCTTGTACCTGTTCAAATCTTAAAAAAGTGTTCTATGCATTCACGTGTTATTCTACTCTCTTGCATGACCTGTAGTTCTTGGAACATGTAGTGAATGACACAAAAAAACTATATTCTCACTTATTGTCTGTAAAACTGGCTGAATTATTTTTATGCTATCTAAGCTAAATAGCTGTGCTGCTTATTTTGAATCAGGTGTAGATGCACATCCACTGGGTATTTCCTCAACTTAATTTGCCAACACAGATGAAAATTTTCCATACTAAAACGTTGCTATTTGATCAAATAAGGGCAAACCCAACTCGTATTTGTTTTATTAATCAGCGTGTGGGTGTTATGGCTCACTATGTAAAAAGAGGGTGTGTCTGTTCTAAATTATGTTGTGTTGCAAGTAGGAGGGTGGAAACTGACATCTATGGGGGGAAAAAAAGAAAGGAAAAACACAGCTCCTCCTAGTAAGGTACTCTCTCTAACCTTCTATTTTTCGACTCGGAGCACTTGGCAGGTAGGTCACCGAGAACATAAAATATATATATATTAAAAAACGACTCTTCTTAAAGGAAGTGCAAATATTACTTATTTAAAAAAGCAATTTGTGAAATGAAAGTCAAATGGTGGGGCATTAGTTTGATTTGTTTCTTGTTCTTGTTGATAAAAGAGGAGATGATTTTCTTTTATGTTTTCACTTTTATCATTACTGCATGGCACTTACTGCTGTAATTGAAGTGGTGCACTTTCTTATGAGACTGCAGCTATTCGCTGATTGCTCACAACTGCTTTAAAATCTCATTAGCCTGTGAAATGTCTCATTCATACTTTGCACTAGTCAGTGTGTGTGTTTGAAGGTCAGAGAGCTGCCAAAAGAGCAGAGCTCATCTATTCTACACTGTATTAAGTGCAATTCTCACAGCTCTTGCTATGTTTGGGGGAGTAAAAAAAATTGTAAAGTTCCATGTTTTTTGTTTTCTGGTTGACATCTGATTTCTCTTTGCCTTACAAGCAGTATGGCAGAGTCTGCAGAAGCTGTGGCAGCTGATGTGAGCAGCAAGAGAAGTGTGACAATTGAAATCACAAACGTCACCAATAACTATTGCCTGATCAATCCCAGGTAAGCAAAGAAACTTTCATCTTAAATCAACAATACTTTCAGATAAAATACTGCATGTGTGTGTTTGTGCGTTGCTCAGAGCGTACCTCGAGAATGGAGAAACATACAACCCACCTCAACCCACAGTGCGCCCCCTAAAGACAGAGGTTTGCACCTTCACCAAATCAGGCGGGAAAGCGACCGGCAGTGTTGGCGTGATGACCTACGACCTTTTCGAGAGATCCCAGAATGACTACATTGAGACTCTGGCTATCATGTTCTCTGTGCCCTGGGACTACAACCTGTACAAGAACTGGTTTGCAGTCGGCATCTATAAGAAGGGACGTAACTGTGATAAAGATCTGTACAAAGAAATGTACTACGAGAAGAAGGAGAAGGAGCACGGGTTTGTGAGAGCAGAAGCCAACGGGTCAGGAATCAATTACGTGGGGAACTACCTCGATGTAAAAGCCACCATGTGTCCCATGGGACGAGCCATCGTCAAGGTGGAAGTGTGGGACAAGCTTTTCACACCCATAGGCCAGCAGGCACACTAAACATTATTCACCAATATTGCTGTTCTTTTGAATGTTTATTTTCATCACGTATATCTGCATTAAAGCTACTCATTGCAAACTATGAAATAAAACATAAAAACGTTATCCTGCGCTGTATCAAATGGTCTTATGTGAAAATGTTTACACAAGTAGCTTTAACCTTCAATGAATTTACTAAAGATCAGAGTTTGTTTTTAAATCCTGGCAGAAATGTCCTCTCTCTATAGCCAAAGCATCTCTGTGCTTCAAGACCATTCAGTTTTAAACTGGGATCTTTAGAAATGGGAATCAAAGGATGACTCACAGAAGGATGAGGGCACACGGCTTAATGAAAAACACAGAGCGCTTGTCTGAATTTACCTTGACACTGCCGTTTGAAGAATCAAATAAACCTTTTGGCTGAAGCTATTTGTGTGTTTGTTGAGTTTTAAAAGAGGGCTTAAAGGACTGAAATATTTTAACACAATATGCTGAATATTGAGCACACCATCTATCTGAAGCATGCTTTGTGTGTTCACAAGGTTTTTAAAATGATCGTTCTGAAGCGGGACTGGGATTTAGACTGAAACGGAAACAAAATGGTCAATTCTTCAAAAACACAATATGTTACAGCAGATATTGCTATGGGGTCTTAATTTGTGACATTTTGTTTTATTGCATCATTTTAGTTTATTAGAATTCCATCCATCCATCCATTCATCCATCCATTTATCCATCCATCTATTCATTTATCCATCCATCTACTTATCGATCCATTCATCATCATCATCATCATTTATTTATAAAGCACAATAAAAACCAAATTGCTGTACAGGAACATAAAATACAAACAATGAACAAAGTACAATAATAAAATAAACATTAAAATAAACCAAAACAAATGCTGGCCTAATGATCCTGTTCATTTATTTATTCATTCATTCATCCATCCATCCATCCAACCATTCATCCATCAGTTTATCCATCTATCCATCAATCCAACCAACTAGAGTTACAAAAGTACTACTGTTCAGTTTTATTTGTGGTTATTATCACTGTAAAAAAATCCATACCTTTGGTGCACAGTCAGAGCTTTCATTTTAGGTTTATAAAGCAGCAAACTCAAAAACTAAATTGCAGCGTGATCTTGGCCAGTATAAATAAAGGCTTTAGTAATATGGCTGCTGCATAGCTCATTAGTCTTTAAAACCTTTTTATCACTCTAATAAAGAAAACATTTGAATCTTGGATGTTTTAAAGAATTAAATTTTCCAGCAACAACACCAACCATTCCTCTGTGGACACTGCACCTTGAGAAAATTTGAGGCTATTACGCTGAAGAGGGAATTTACATCTCATAGAAACATATCCGGTGGCACCATTTCTACTCATCCCTGCCTTTCTTATGCTGTTTTATTTTCATAAAGCTTTTGCAGCGTTAAAGGTTCCTGCCACACAGATCAAAGGTTTTGCTTATTGTCGGATAAATAAAACCGGGGCATGAATGGCTCCTTTTAGGCTCCATCTCTGAAGCATTGTTGAGTGACATATTGACAAATATTTTGGCTTCCATGTTTTTTTTTTTTCTTTTATTACAATATTAGCTCATAAGTCGACTTTCATCCTTTATACGAAGAGCTTGTGTGTTCGTGTGCAGTTTGTGTGTCTTCATAATTTGTTGAGAGCAACGCAGTTAGAAGCAAATGCACGCAGTGATATGAATTGCGCAATATGTGAGATTTTAGAATTTAAAAAAAAAACTTCCAGAGGAGAACAGAATGAATGTTTTAAAGAGGAAAATTAAGGATGAGAAAACAGCTGTTTCCTCATTTGGAGAAAAGTATTTGGGGAGTGAAAGAGCTGCTGTTTATCACCAAGAAGGGAGTGAAAAGTTGTTTTTCTTTAGTAAAGTTTCAGTCAGAGCTACTTAAGGCTGTTAAAGGAAATTAAGGAAGGAAAGTGCATGTGTACGGTGGAAGATAACGCTGCAGCATGTTTTAATGCAGCACAGATCAGCTGATCAAACAGAAACAGGCTAGATCAACATCCTGCAACCTTAAAACACAAAAACCCTGAAAATCATAAATGCTAAAAGGCTTTTCTTATAATTTTGCAGGTATTTTTATTGTTTATTATGTTGTATTCTAAAAATTAAAATCACCTCTAAACAGATTTAGGTTCAAATCTGATTATTTTAGTTCTGTTTTTATTTAAAAGCACACATGGTCTGCATTAATGGTACTTTATAACAGGAGAAATAAATTGTATATTAAATCAAACTGAGTGTGCACATAGAAGCAAAGCTACTGATGATTGTTCCTGCAATGTTTGAGTCTAAACTGCACAGTATTCAAACACAGTTCCAAAATGTATTTCTTAAAATACACCTAACCCTTTTAAAAGGTGCAATTTGTGTCTTAAACTATGAAATTTGTTCTCAAAGACTGCCATCTAGAGGCATTTTTTTAAAATAAATGTAGCTACAAACCACAGCTGAGTCTCACAAATGCATTTTTGGCTAAGAGATTTATTGAAAAAATAAATAAATAAAATGTTGGGTTAAGCGAACCTCAGTGCCATGATAAAGAGAGACAAATAAACCTTTCTGTCCTCAGATGGATCACTCCTTTATTTCTTCTTCAGCTGCCTCCAAACTCCAAACATGTCTTGACATCCAGCAGGTCTGGGAGTCCCTGATAGTTCCCCGTGTGTCCTGATGTGTGTCAGGCTGGGACGCCAGCTTCTCGTTCCATTTCAGCTTCTACTCAGTCGCTTTTATTTTCTGAAACGATAAGAAAATACAAAGCAAGAAGCCAAATATTTTCATCTGAGATGGAGTTCCACTGATACGCGTGTTTGTTTTTGTTTTTCCAGATTTATGCAGGTTACATTTCACAAATTCTTCAATATTTCTTTAGTGATTGCCTGAGGGTTGGGAGTCGTGTTATTCCTGGCTGACTATGATAATCATTTCTCCAGGTTAGTTTGTTATTTTGGAATCCCTCAGCATGCAGAGACAAAAATATGTATCATGTAACGGTCCAGATACTTTGAGGAAAAAAATCTCTCATTGTTCTTTGTTCTCAGAATTTTGACAATTTATTGAGAAACTGTTTTTTTTGCCTTGAAAACTGATGCATTTTCAATAAGTGCTCATTGGATTAAACATAATGTAAAACAAGGAAATGTGGTAAAACGGTGATTAATAATGTTTAAGAGAAAAGAAAAAAATCCTCTTATCTGAAGCCATTTCAAAAACAGAATCTTTTTAACTTCACCATTTGTTGTTTACCCAGAATCAACAGCAGGCACCACAAGTTCAGTGATAAAAAATGCATCAATATAAATGTAAAAAGGGGCCAGAAACACATCTTAAAATAAATGTAAAACTTGCTCAGCTTCTGCTGGATGCTGTTTTCTAACAGCTTTGTTTTAACAGTTTAAAGTGATGATAAGTCTGTTGTGTTCACCACTTTATCACTTTCTTCTCAGTTCCAGGTTGTTATAAAAAAAAAATATTGCACATTTAAACCATTGTCTGTTGCTTATAATGGTGTCTGCCTTTCAACACATCAGTTCCTCGACTGGGATGTAAATCTATTCAACCTCCTAAAATCATTCATTTTCTGTGAACTTTTTGCCTCCGTTTCTTTAAATCTGCATCAGGAAGTTAAACTTTATCACATCCTGACTGGAATAAAAAGAAGTACAGACATTTATATGTCCAATATCATGCTGGTATTTTTGGTTTACTGCTATTTCTTTCTGTGTATTAAAATCCCAGAGCTATAAAGCCCAATCTGGTCATCTTAACACAGCTGGTGCACATCTGAAATAATTAAAGGGAGGGTATTGTGTATTTTCAAGGCACAGTTTAATTCTATACCACAGTCAACTATGTTGCCTTCAGTTGTTATGAAAATGTTGTATATGACGAAAATAAATTTAACTTTGCATCTAAATGCCTTGAAATTGGCCTCTGTCTCTTTAAGAACCTCCTACCATTTCTGACACTCCCACTTCAGCATGTATTCACAACAATGCGTCATAGAAAACAGAGAAAATTGAACCGGCTGAAAGATTTAAACCAAACAGAATAGAAATAAATTTTTGCAGCACTAGGAGAGACTAAATTCAACTTTTCTGCACTCCTCAAACACAAGTACACAGCAAAAAGGTATTTTACAGCTAAGAAAGTGGATTTTGCACAATACGTCCCTATTAAACATTATGTTCTGACCCTTGAGTTGAGTCAAAGATAAGTCATGTCTTCACAGTCCGCCATTTTAAACCTGAAAGTGACCTGATCATACCTGACTTGACATGTGATTTAGAGTGTAATGAGCCTATGATAAAAAATAAAATAAAAAATGTTTAACTCAGTTGGCTTCATTAACGACTTTAATTTGCATAAGAAAATGAGTTTGACTCCTTATGTAAAGGCTCTGTCATATTATAATGTTTTAGACAACTTATGCAGACTAATAAAAATTTGTTGTGATTATTTTACGCATATTAGCTATATATTCAATCTCATTCTTAGCTATACTGTATATATAGGTCCAAAAGAGGATTCCAGTAGTTTTTTTTATTCCACTTTCAGCTTAGTCTTTTCATAAGTTGGAATAAGTTGTCTAAAACACAGTGTGACATCTCTCTATCCTTAGTTGGTGCTAGCTGATGCTAATAGCGGTTATTTCAACCTTTAGGTTAAATCAGGACTTTCTTTGTTTCCTCCATCATTTCAGAACTGAGGAGTATTTCTACTTAAAGTCTCACAAGTTCTCAGCTGGCAGTCTAACAAAGTTGCTGTTGATCTACATTTCTTTGAGTTTTTTCTGACTGATCCAGCAGCAGTTTTGACGTGAAACCTCCTCGAATCTACAGTCATCTGCTGCCAGCGTGGCGTCAGCCAGCTGAAGGGTCAGCTCCAGCGCAGCCGAGCCAGATGCCTGGCTCTCAAACAAAAAACTAATTACTTGTGTCACCTTTAATAACTCGCATCACTGAATGCACTTTTTCTTTTCTCCAGCATTTATGGCAAATCTCCAATGTGTACAAGTGCCCACAAAGCAGATGTTGAAAAAACATGTTAAGTGAGGCAATAAAGGTGGATAAGACAGCAGTCACTCAGAAATAAGCTGCTTCGCTGCACTTTTTTACTTTATGTTGCTGTTGAGGTTCACCTGATTTCACTCTGAGCTGGGAAGATGACATTGTCAGCCTCGATGCCGAAGTCCCACCAGGTCTGACAAAGCAAGCAGCAGTTGATATAAGATGTCCTTTTATTCCCAGAGGCTCCTGAGACCTGCACCAAAATCCAGTCACCTCAACTTAAAATGAAGCTGAGACTTTCAGGTCATTACTGCAGATAATTGAATTCTCCATGCATGATACTTCTGGGTGTACAATATACATTTGTCAATTAAAAAAACAAGGGTTATCTGTACTTTAGGCTGACTTAATATTTTAACTCTGTGGTGTCAAATCCTGGTCCTTAATGGCCACTCCTGCATGTTTTAAACACACCTCATTTAATGCTTGAATTTCCTCTTCAGAAGCCAGTTGATCTCCTTCAAATCATGTGTGTTAATGGAGATGTGTCCTGCTTTTAAACCTTTCTTTTTCACGTTTAAATCATTCAGTTGGGGTCTATATAATAATGTGTCCCCTTTAAGCAGTAAAACATCTAAGATGTACATAATAGTGGACCTCAAGAATCAGGATTGTACACCATTACTTACATTTTTTTCATTGCTTTTAACCAATCTTCTCACCTGCCCTCTCCATGAGACTGTTTATCTGTAAGGCCAAACAAAAGGCATCAGATTCCATATAAAAATGTGTTGTAATAGAAACATGTTTGATATAAGCCTCTTCCTTTGTATTTCTGTTTATAGATATGAAATAAGTAGCTTTAGCATTATAAAAAGCTTCTTTTGAGACTTTGACACTGTTTTTGGACATCACGGTAATAATCCACCACATTTCTCACAATAATGTTTAAAGCCACTAGGGGGAAACCTTTCCAGGCTAGAAAATTTACGACTTCCATGTATTGTGGGTGGTATTGACAAATGTAAAGCCGCCACACACATTATTTGAGTTACTTTGTTTTGTTTTATTCTTAAACCAGCTAACAAGAAAGAATAAAAGTTATTACTGTTTGTGTTTCACATTTTGCATAATTGCATCAGAAATGACGTCTGATTTGCCGTAAGGACAGACTCAAACTTGGATGAGATCAGAAACGGGCGGAGGTGAGGATGACCCCATATCTAGAGAGGAAGAAAGGTCACCAAACACACTTTCCCACCCAGTCCAGCTCACACACACACACACACACACACAGTCCTGCAGTGCTGTGAGTGTGAGCGTTTGCCAGATGAGGGTGTGATACATGACTGCTGTCACTGCTCCCTTCACTACATCAGGACTCACACAGCATAGAAACTGCAGCACAATATACTTGCTCGCTGAAGATACACTGAAACACTACCTGAGGAAGGAAAAAAATAAAAACTTGGCCATCTGTTCTACACTCTGGGGACAAGAGTGTTTAATCAAATACTGACAAAGGTGAAAGGGTACTTTCAGCAGAATGATGCAGCAACCCTGTTAATATATCCTCAAAAACTTGAGCAGAACTTTAACTTTTATACTGTAACAGATGAGAACAAACGAGCGTCAGCCAACAATTAAGTCTACAATGTAGGTTTAATAGCTTCAAAAATAGATCAACATGTGCACAGAGCATGGTGTGAAAACAGACAGGATTTATTCCTTCACACGGTAAAGTCCATTAGTTCTTGACAATAACAGATCTATACAACAAATTATATAAATATACCTTTTTCTTCAAAGCGCTTTGCTGTGGCTTTATCGTCATGCAAAACTTCACATCACATAACCGAGCTATCGTGTTACAAGCAAAGGAGCACATCTTCTTGTCATTAATCACCACTTTACCAAGACAAATAAATGTCTTTTGTCAGGATGGAGAATACATCACCATCAATTCACCATCAATCAACAGCTCTTATTTAGACAGAGAAAGAATTTAAAGTCACTGTTAAAACACTAAAACCAGAACAATACCAGGATGTACCTCTCCTGTCACACCCATTCATTGTGCCCCTTGTGCTGTAACCTTTGACCCAGAACCACCCACACAAACTCACACAACTCCATCAGCACATTTTTTGGCTCGACTCATTTCCACGTTTAAATTTAAACATCAAAACTGAGATGGACCAGATCAGGACAAAGTAGATTTATTAAAAAAGTTAAAATTACTCATTGCAAAGTCATGAAAAAAAATAAAAATGGCACAATAATTTCCTATTATTGATGGTCAGGTGTTTTTAAGTGTAAAATTAGTAAGAGTTTTGAACCAGATGCCAACTACAGAAACAAACTGCAGCCTTATATTTCAGAATAACCCTTTTAGGTTTGATTTTATACTTTGCAATGAGTAACTTTAAAAACAACGCGAGAACATAATAAGGAGTATCGTCTAAAAGTCACTTTCACTAAACATTTGCAAGCTGCAGAGCCTCCATCAGCCCAAGTAACCCTGAATACATTTTTTTTTCCAGTACAAATAAGGCTCTGTTTAAAAAAAAATACCAGGTGCAAACAGATTCAGTCATAAGGCAATTAAAAACAAAATCTTTGTCAAAGTCTTTTCTAGATACAGTAAATAAAATGTTCTATTGCACGGTGATCTGTAAATAGCATCATTCTAAACTGGTTCTGTTTCTTAGCATGGCTCAATGGTGTCTGATCTAAATGTAAAAATCCTTTTGAGTTGTGATGTAAGCTTGTCAGAAACACTCAGACTCCTTGGAAGGTTGTCTGACAGACGACGGCGGCAGTCCTAGAATGGTCGCCCTCGAGCCAGTGGGTTTATTTAAGGGGTGCCATCCCCGTTTTTGGTTTTCAGCACCACCAGGCTCACCATCACCGGTATCAGGCAGATGGGAGTGATCACCAGGGCGAAGACGATCTGCGGCGGTGGGTCACTGAACTCTTCCATGGAGCATTCCTGAAAAAACTGCGAATGGATGCTCACAAAGATCTCCTCTACCAGTGAGTTGGGCCACGGGATCCAGAGACAATCTGAAATATCCTCTGTGCACTGGCTCAGGTTGCTATACAAACTGCAGACAAGGAGAACAGAAGTGAACGTGAAATTACGAAACATTTCTTAAACAAACTGAAAACATCCTTTAATTACCTTTTCACTTTATCCCAGACACACCAGTCTGTGTTGTTCAGTGATCCCATTCCGTTATTAAATTGACGCAGACAGTCGTGTTCAAAAAAGAAGGAGAGGCAACTCGTTTGATCTTTAAAGTAACCGTCACAAAAGTCGCAGACCAATGTACAGCGAGGAGAATCATTCAAGCATGCTGCAAGAATTAAAATTAAGAACTGATTAGGAAAGAAATGCAGTGACAAATTTAAGCATTTTAGCTATTATTTTTTATTTAATTTTTTCTTATATATTTTAAAAAGGCTTGTTACAGAATGATGTTTGAATGTTTTTGTTTAGGCTGCTCCCTTCTGCAGGGGTCGCCACAGCAAGTAAACTCCTAAAGATGCTGATTCTGACACAACCTGGGCTCTCAGCCTCAGGATTACAAAACCGCAGCACCGACCACTGAGTGACTCTAATGATTTATGAATGGACCGTGAAAGATGTCACCTACCAGTTCTCAGGGTATTATCTCCATGGACGTCTAAATGGGAGAAAAATAGAAAATTTCAGGTTTAAAACGTGTGAAAATCAACTCAAAACTCCTGAAGACTCAGCTGAAATCTGCACACTGTGAGCTATTTTTTTTTATTATTTAGCTGAGGGAATCTGTTTTACATCTCTAGCACGACTGTGCAGCAGGCATTTGCAGCTGTAGAAGGGAGACCACACACTCACCAGAGAGGAAGGAGAGGAATACCCCAATAAAACCAACAGCTCCCTTCATGTCAGAAAAAAATGAATAAAAGTGCGTTTCGCCCAAGTGATGAAGCTCTCAGACTGTGTACGGCGAGGCATAACAGGAAACCCGGCAGGGTTATCTTCGGTTAACAGATGTCCAGGCAATGTTACCAGCGGTTACCAGATGTTCTTCAAAGATCAGTCTGATGGCCCTGCGCCTTGGCAGCAGCTCTTCCCCTCTCCAACTCACGTTTCCTCAACTTTTTCTTCCTTTTTTTAAAGGGGTGGAGGCAACAAAGATAGTCCTCTCTATTCTCTCAAATAAAAGGAGCACACCCATGCTGGGGCTGGACTCACATCTGAAAACCCTTTACTCTTTAACTCTTGTTCTGCTTTTTAGTCTCAGTTTCTCACAGTCGAAGGCCTGGCCAGCTCACAGCATGTGATTTATTTGCCTTTTGGGCTGCCTCTGCCAAATAGGAAACATAAGTAAACATTTAGGGCTTTGCGTTTTGGGGTGGATGTAATCATGACTCTGCAGGGTGTGCTACACAGCCACAATTTCATATTTGGGTTAATTGATAAAACTTGAAACAAGTTATAAGTCATAACGGAGGAGCTTCTTTATATGTTAATACGTTTGTATAAATCATAATATTTTCAAGCAAAATATGAAAAATCTTTGTTTTTATGTTATGATTATGGTCAATCTGTTTGGTAGGTTCTTAGAGCTTTGAAACGCAGCTCAAGAAAGGCTGTTTCAACGATTAAAAACAAACTAAAATCTCTGGTTTGAGTTTTCTCAAAATTTATGCTACAGAATCTGCGCGTTGAACCTCATACATACAACATCTGTTTGCTGAGCAGCATTTTGATTTAGTAATGACATCAGGAAATGTGTCTTTTCAGCAGAGGAGGAGCTCAGAGTTGGGGGTGTTGGCAGAGGAAAGGGGTTGGGGGACAGTCAGGGAAAGAAAAAAAAACAAAAAAAACCGAAGGCACAGGATGAGGAACAGTGAAAGGGGCGCTGCTCTGAGTTCCAGTTGTTTCACAACTTAGAGTTCGTGCATTAATCGCTGACGTTGCGTGGGGTGAATGACGAACAAAGTCAGGAAGTGGAGCCAGGTTGGGGGGCTGTTCGTAATGAGGTTTCATTTAACCTTTAACCCCAAACCTTTACGGGCCTCATATCTGACCCTTCTCTGGTCGAGACCCCCCACCCCCCAGGAGTTTATCTTGGATTCATATGACAGTACACCCAAGGAGATGTCCTGGCAGAAAACAGAATCTCGGAGTTCTGTTTTCTTGGTCCGTTCGTTCCAGGACAGGCTAAACAAATCAGTTTAAAGTAGTGATCCAAGACCCCCTGGTGAACACATTATCTGAAACCATACAGCATCTTAAATCTAAATAATCCTCATGTGTTTACGATCAATTATTTAAGTTTGTATAAACAAAAATGTGTACATTTGGACTGCATTGTAAACGATAACCTAACATTTCTTCAAGAAATTATAAATTGTATGCATTTTAACATTTTGTATGTATTTTAATGCATAGATTTTATTATATGAATTTGAAGGTTGCAAGGTTGATTACATGAACATATAGGCAGAAAAACCTAAGTGTTCTTAATGTAATTTGATGTATAAATTGTGTGTATTTTAATGCTCAGAAATGCTCATCCAGGGACTGGTGTTGCAAATCAGCTGTAGCTTTATACTCTTTGTGCAACACATCAGTTACAAACTTACTCTATTCTATGTTTGTGTGCTTTGTCCCTGTCAAATAAACTAATAAATGAAAGGCCATCGTTTTAGACTAATATCATCTTATATTGGAAAAACTTGGATTTCTACACATTCTAGGCAAACTGTGATGTTACACATGATCTTATGCAATATCACTAGATGTGACTCTCAGCAACACATCACATTTTAGGTATTTGTGTGCTAAGTTGGATTAGCTGGAGTTGGACATCCTCAAAAAGACTGACTGCAAAAGTGAATCAGCTGCAATGCGTTCATTAAACACACAAATATGTGCAGGGGGGAGGTTTAAAACAAAGCTGAAACTTACTTTGAGTCACGTTTTCTGCTGAGTGGTAACCTGTATAGAAGGGATGTTATGTTACTAATGTGTTGCTAGTCATGCATGAAGTTTGTTACATAAATAAATATACATTTTAGTTAATATATTCTTTAGAATACCTGCAGTTGTTGTGAGCGGCTGAGCTGTTACCTTGTCATTAACCAAACAAATCACTGTTGAGCATCCTGGAATGAGAAAATTAAAATAACTACATTTTCCATTGAAAGAGAACAACACTACTGCTTTTCAACAATTCTGTTCATACATTTTTCTGATGCTGGGAGAGTCGAAAAAAGCAGAGGAAATAAATTGGGTAAAGCTGTGGAGAGTCAGCAGGTCAGTGCATCCTCTCTTTGTCTCCCACTTCTTTAAGGAAGTCAAGGATGGTTAAAATTAACTACAATAACCCCCTCATGTAAAGTGAAATATTAAATATATGCAGTGACAAGACATGATTTGCTTAAAATAACAGTAGGTGTAATACAAATATTCACGCAAAGAAACACTAAATTCTTATTTTTGGAATAAATCTAATGCATCAGGTTTGTTTAAATTAGCTATTTAGTTCAAACCATGTGAATAAACTAAATCCTATTGTTTTTAAACACACCTCAATTCCTTTTATAAAAGGAACTGAAACAACAGGAGGTGAACCAAAATGCAACATTTCTTCCAAAGAATAAATAAAAGAACAGTGAAAATGAACCACTCACCCCACATTAGAAAAGCTGCTAAACTCCCAGAAAACACAAAAGAGAATGTGTTGACTGTCATTTTTCCAAACAAAACTCTGTTCATCCTCAGAGCTGGGTAGAGATTACAAATCTCAACCTTTTTCATAGGAAGACTCTAAAAAACAACAGGAAACCCTCGTTTCCTATTATGGGCGGATTCACTGAGTGGGGTGACCCTCTCTGATCATGTAAGAACTAATGCTGTTCAAACATCATCTATTTTCCTTTTTTTTTTTTTTTACTATTTTTTAAACAGGAATTGTGAAGTTCCAAGAATTTTTATTCTCCTTTTCCTCTCTCTTTGTTTCTGATTTTATCACTACAATAATTTGATTTTAGGAACAAATTCCCACAGCGCTGGTTTCTTAGACATGAAACATTTTGATGTTAAACTAAAATAGTTTTATGAAACACATAGCAGAGCTGATGATGTCATTGTTATGTTTTCTTTTCATGATATTTTTTTTCAGTATATATATGTTTTAGACCTTTAAATCGAATTTAAACATTTGGCTGAGTTCTGTTTGATTCTATTTTATTTGGCAACACATGTGATTAGATTTGGGGTTGCTATGACTTTCTAGCTGCAGAGCAAGATTTACAGCGTTCAACTTATGTAAGGAATGTACTTTTTCAGGCCATACTGTAGTATATATCATCCTCGCCGATGACAAACACCCCTTTTTCCCACCATCTATGGTTTAACGTCACGTTAAGCAAGGACACCCAGTCTGAAACTGAAGCGCTCATTCATGTCAGAGAAGGATAAGTGCTCTTTCTCAGCTGCTGGGTTTGGAAAAAAGCCACGAAACTTTTGCCAAAATTGCTCCCACATTTCACTTGATAAAAAAATAAATAAAGCTGAACCAGAGAACAGCTAAATATCAGACCTGCTATGTGAGTTTGGTTGCACAGATAAATAGATTGGTCCATGATAAAAAGCATCCAACATGTTTCAAGTGACAATTAGTGAACTACCTCAGAATTATCTATTTTATCAGGCTTTTATCTCAAAGCTTTCATCACCGATTTACTTTGTAACAAATCTGTGGACATGCGCCAGCATCAACACAGAGAGTTTACACAAAAACAGACCTAAAAACTTCCAGCCAACAGCCCAATTCTCTAAACTGATGTTCCTCTGTGGGTTTGTTTGTGTTTACGAGCTTACTGTAACATGCCACTGATGTCATGCCAAACATCTTATGTCAACTGCAACAGATACTTTTCCCTCTAAATGCAATAATAAATACTCAGGACTGGAGGATACAAACAGCTCAGAAGAAAAATAGAAATGATAACCATGAAAAATAAAATAAATGGAAAAAAATAATAATTTGATATGACTCTGGGTCAAGTTTTCTTATTTTGATCAGACTTGTGTTTGGCACAGGTACTCTCATTCTGTAAAAAAAAAAAAAAATAGATAAACAGTGCCATCTTGTGTGTTAAAGAAGGATCATTTGTGGGGGGAGGGGGGGGGGGTTCTATAATTCCTAATATTAAAATATTAATAATTACATCTGAGGAAAAAGGTATAGCCAAAAGTCAATCTGAGATGTTTTCCTGGATAACATGTTTTATTTTAATACCAACAAAACCAATAAAGTTGTACTTAAATTACTGGATTGAACAGGAAAAATGCAAAGTTAAAGCAGCCTTTATTTTATTTATTTTTTAAATTTAGACATTTATTTGTATAAAATATTTTTATTGTATCATAAAACCCATTTGTTAAGCAGTAAATAAACTAAATGTTTAGACTGACAGTCTAGTTATAAGAAAAAAAAACTTTTAAAAACTGTAAATGTTTATTAAGGTGTTTTCTATGAGAATGTGGAGTTTAATGTCTGTTTGTGCACATGGGTAGACCTTAAAAAATATTTCAAACTTCAAATTTACTTATAGGCATCAAATAATCAAGTTTACAAATTGACATATCAAAACATTCTTT
>JARVGW010000194.1:20215769-20269439 GCA_031762495.1 Anablepsoides rubrolineatus
TATATATATATATTCAGGTGAAAACAAAGGATAAAAAGTGTCGGGCTCCCCCTACAGGAGAAAACGTTAACTGCAGCTCGGAGCTGCTTTCCATCAGACAGAAGTCCTCTGGAATGTTAGGAAACTGTAAGCTGCTTTACATTTATTATTTGATCTTTTTTATAGGCTACTTAGTAACTTTTAATCAAAATACCTTTCAATCTGAGCAAATATACATTTTTAATGTTTTATAAGCATTTTTATTTTCTTGAAGCATCTTTATTTCTGTATTAGACATGTTTTGCACATGGCTGCCTGGATGTGTGTGTGTGTGGGTTTTTTTAAGCGTATCCGTAGAAATGCCAACCCGTAGGCCTAAAGAGGCGCATGTTCAGTTCCTGTGTGAGCGGCTAATGCCTGTCCTGTGGCTGCTCCACGCTGCGTTTTTATTCCCAGGACGCACGGTTACGCATAAATCCTCGCTCGTCTCTCTGCTCGGAAAGGCTGCATCATAATAAAGACGTCACCCTCCTGCTCAGGGCTGGTTCGTCCGAGCCAAGTAAAGTGCGCAGCTATTCGGTAAAGCGAGCACCATGCCCGTGGATAACGTGGGGATTTCTCTGACATCTCCTCGCGTGGAGACGATCTCTGCGTCAAATCCACAGCAGAGACGGCCTTAAATTGTTCTGGGTTGGTGGAAGAAGAAAAAAAAAAAAGAGAGAGAGTGGACTTGATCGCATTGCGGGCTAATTCAGTCGCAACGAACGGGACGTGGATTTAAAGGTATTTAATAACTGCGACACTTGATGTGTGAATGAGGACGTGCGCGGCGTCACGGAGGGGCTCGGTGCGCACGTTTTTCAAGTCTTCTGCATTTAAATGGGCGCCGTGAAGCTGCAGACGTGAAGCACTTTCTATCTGAGGCTAAAACGCTTCGTTAGCCAGGACGTATTTTTATTCTTATTTTAATACACGATTCCGATTTTCAGAGTTTGTTCCTGATTTGCGCTCATTTCGGGTTCGATTCTGGCACAAACCCTGCCGCAAATCTTCTCTAAGACGATTAGAAACGACAGAAAAACTGTACTACGCACTTTTCTGCTCCGCTGGGGCACGCCCACTTCTGAGCAATGTGCTGTTAAATTTATCACGTTATTTATTAGTCAGCACACATTTCCAGTTAGTTATTCCGCTGCTTTTATTAGCCACACGTCATGATTAGAATAACCCCAGAGCAGAAAGACCCTCGACCACCTCAAAACATCCGTGTAAAAAGCTTGTTTTCTTCATTTGGTGTCAGTTTTGTTTTGCCAACAGAGGGGGGCGCTGTTTCAGCCGTGCTTTTATTCAGGGGGAAATAGTTGTGCTTTTTTTTTTTTTTTTTTTTCTGAAAAGAGGAAATTGTGAAAAACAAACAGTTAGTTTGAATTAATTTGAGTGTTAATTAAAGTTAACTGCAGGCCACACATGTTGCATTAAAAATATTGCGCAAGCAGCTGAGTTTGAACTGTTTGTCTTCATGTAAACAAAATATCTGTGGATTTTAGTGAAACTCTCATAGGGACTAATCATTGGCTGAACATCTACAGTTGATTAACTTTTGGAGTCAGTCCCATATAAGATGGCTCCCACAGTGAAGTGACCTTAGGAAACACAAAACTCCACTACAACTTTGTTAAGTTTACAAATATTGAGCTAAAACTTGGTATGGTAGTAGCTAAAAGTCAGTTCCAACACATACTCAGAGGGCTACACATCTCTGCTTAAAACGTTGGCATTAATTACTGGTGTCAGTCCTATTTTAACAAATTATTAAAAAAAAATCAATGTACACTTGGAACGTGATCATTGAATGTACATCTATAATAAGCCATTATTTTTGGAGTCAAACCAATTTAAGATGTCGGCCTCAGATGATCCTGTTTGTCAAGCATTAATACACTGTGTGAGAAATTACAATATTATGTGGGATCTTATATTCTTTCTTTACATCGTTTGATTAAAACAAATACAATACAATACTCTATCCCTTCTTATAATAAGCTGATCTTATTCAAAATGTCTGTTGAGAAATTACTCAGGAAAATAATCTAATATTGAAGTGATAAAAGTTTGTTTTGCTTTGTCACATTTGTTCTCTTAAAAAGTGATGGAAGGAACAGCCTCAGCAGCCTCGGTCCCATCCCCAGTCCCAGCCCCAGCCCCAGCTCCCGGCTCTGGCACCCCCCCATCCACTCCGAGACCCCCCATCTTCACTCCGTCCCGCAGCCTTCTAGAATGGAGAAGAAGGGTAAAGTCTGAGTACATGCGCCTTCGCCAGTTAAAGCGCCTTAAGAAAGTGGATGAGGTCAAGGTGGGTCAAGGGTTTTGTTGATGGGTGAAAGGTACTCAAAGCAAAGTTATGTAGACTGGTCAAACATGTCACTCAGACAATAAGTAGCAAATCCACTTTTTTTTCTTATATTAATGGTTAATGTGTCAGTTGATAAAAAAATTTGTAAGTAGCTAAAATTTGTTTATATGTCCCTGGAAAAGCCATTTGGGACTGAGAAGTGTGACAATTTGAATATATTGATATGTATTTATGCTCAAATTTGTTGAGTAAAGTATGCAAATAAAAGTGCATTGTTTACACTGAGTGCATACCCACATTTCAGAATCGTATATATCAATATATCTGGAACACTGCTGGATGAAACTCTTTCAAACTGCTCCATTTAATATGGTTCAGGATAGCATCTTTTGTTATTAGGTTCCATCGTTTGCAATGAGTACCTTTTTAATAATTATGCATGCTAGGAAGAAATTTCCCTCGGCGTGTGCTGTGGCTGTTTTTGTGACTCTGCGTTTTTCTCTGTTTTTAGACCCTGTTCATGTCCAACAGGCAAAAGATTGAGCAGCAGGCGAATCTCCTGAACTCAGAGTGGTCCAAGTTGAGGATTCAGTCCATCCCTGTTTCCACCTTTAGTGGAGCTCTCGCCAATAAGAAGGTGTGTTTCCTGTTAAATAAAAAAAGGCAGTGTGCAGGATGATGATTAGAATGTTAGAAAACTACTCGGTTAAGCAGTGGAGGTTAACTCCAGCCCCACCTCTGCTTCTCTTTCAGATGTGTTCGGTGGAGTTTGGTTTCCCAGGATTCAAATCTCAAGCTGTTGCCATGAAACCTCTGTCAACGGTGGCAGGGATCCCCTTCATGTACTCGTGGTCCCCTCTGCAGCACAACTTCATGGTACGATAGAAACCACACTAAAGATGATGTAATGACAACCTTTATTGTGTTACTTGTGCTTCTTAGACAATTTATGTTTTAGCATTAGATTCAGCACTAAAAAAGTGCCACAGGTGAATTTGTGTGTGGTTTCTGTTCCAGGTGGAGGATGAGACGTTCCTCCACAACATTCCTTATATGGGCGACGAGGTGCTTGAGCAGGACGAGGCCTTCCTGGAGGAGCTCATAGACAACTATGATGGTGTCCATGGTGACAGAGGTATGTGGCAAAATCCTTTTATATTCACTTCAACCAATCTGATATACCTTAGGTAATTGTTACTCCAAAATTACAACAAAGACACGGCTGCTTTGGTTTAATAAATGCCAACTACAGACAAAAAAACCCACAAAGGCTTTAGGCACTTCATAGAGATACAAGGAGCACATGCTTTAGCAAAAGTTACCTCATGGCCACCTGACACTTAGGAGGTCCTTGTACATTCTAAGTCAATTCATGAAATAATTACACCACCATAAAATACAAATATACAAAATATTACAACACTAATATAACAAAATACCTTCTACAGCTAGCAGATTAACCGAGCGGTCAAAGTTTTATGCACGTTCCTTTTGCAAACGCAGGTCTCACAAATCTCGTAATATACAACAAAAAAATTGCCCTTTCCATCAAAAAAATACATTTTTATGAACAAGATAAAACTGAATTTCTTAATGTGAACTACAACAATTTACAAACAAGAAATCTTTTCATTTCTGGAGTCAAATATTAATTTCCTTTTATGTATAAATCATTTCAGTTACACTTACAGTAATAATTTGCAGGTCTTCATGTGACTTTGATTAGATTAGTGCAATTTAATAAAATTAATTTCATAAGTTAAAAAAGCCAAAATTTGCTAAAAAGGCTGTTTTTCATTTCTAGTCCCCTGACAGGTGTATGAATCTACAAGTCTTTAGTGAAACCTTATAGGTAGTTGTCTGATTACAGTAATGATGTTTCTTTATTTCTTAGAGATATTTAAGAAATAAGTTTCAACAGCTTTTAGGTTCTGACATGCTGATTATGTCCCAGAGGGGGGCTTCATCAGCGACGAGATCTTTAAGGAGCTAGTGGACGCCTTGAGCCAGTACTCTGACCATGACGATGAAGATGAGGAGGAGTCTGCGGCGGTGGAGGTTGCGGGGAAGAAAGATGAAGAGAGGATGATGAGGAGGAGCTCGGCGGAGGGTTCGGAGGACAACAGAGCCGGAACGTTAACCAGGAGGAAAAAGAGAAGCACTGTTGAGGGTGAGCTTTTTTTTTTTTTCTCTCTCGCTTGTGCCCCGTTCTGAATTCTGAGTTCTTCGGTGTGTGAACAAGGCGCGCACTGTTCTTCTTATGACACTGTCCAGCTGCCACAAGGTCACAGCGCCACAGCAGCACTTCAACTGGCATTGTTGCGTTTAAAGCTGGCCTTGTTCCTCTGTGAGGTCACCATGTTTGAGGGAGCTTGTTTGCCCGTGACACTGATATGACCTGACTCGAGTTACAGAACTTAGCGACCGCTTGCGCTTGGATTTATGGGAAAGTAAACGGTGTAGAAACTTTGCCAACACAAAGTGATAGTGAAATGGATACGCACCATCTTTCAGTGAGCACATCTCCAACTCATGCATAGTTTAGGGCAGGAGACTTCAACCTTTTATATGTCAAAGAGCCAGGTTTACCATCTTTCCCATAAAATAAAGCAGCACCTTATTTTCACAGAAAGGTGTTTCCAGAACACTGACTGGCCTTGAGAGCTGAGAAAAACATGCTGTTGCAAAATGTTTGAAAGAGCGTATTGCATAACCCTTATTTGTGAATCTGTATCAAAACCTGATGTGTGGACAGATCTTGTTTATTTGTGTAACAATCCTTGTTCCGTGTCTCCAAAAGTGAGGGATTTGTCCGGCGGTAAGAGGATCCCCAGCGATAAGATTTTCACAGCCATCGCCTCAATGTTTCCCTACAAAGGCACCACGGAGGAGCTGAAGGAAAAGTAAGAAAAAAAAGTGCTGTCAGCTAAGAGATCTATGTGCACCATGTTGATTAGGCTGTTGCTTAGAGTTCACCATGGAGACCTAAGCAGTCAGGGGGGGGAGTAATAATGGCGGCTTCCTCTCAGGCTCCCTGACTCAAAGGAGAGGTTGCATCAGCATCTGAAAGAGCTAAGCAACTCTTTGCCCATCACCGCCAGACATTCCACCAAGCACATGAATGCTGTTCCCCGAAGAAGTGACATAACGACATTCTCCTCCACATCCTCCACAGGTACAAGGATCTGTTGGAGCCTCCGGGCCCAGTGAAGCTGCCCCCACTCTGCACCCCCAACCTAGACGGACCTTTTGCAAAGTCTGTGCAGAGGGAGCAGTCGCTGCACTCGTTCCACACGCTCTTCTGCAGACGCTGCTTCAAATACGACTGTTTCCTCCACCGTAAGAACTTACTTTCTGTTTTTTTTGCTTTCCCGAATTATTGCACAACTTGAAAGGTTTGATGTGGTGCCGGGGGTCTGCAGCCCCTCTGCAGAGGCTGACCAAAAATAACATTACGCTTATTAATGTTTAACGTTTATTTAAATTGACAAAAGGAATAGAAAGTTGACCAGTTTATTTGGGAAAATGCTTTGGAAGCAAGAAAGATGTTTCTGTTGAGAAATTAGATGTGTTAACATTCAATTCAATTTCTTTATATTGTGCCAAATCACAACAAACTGTACAAAAAAACAATCAATCTGAAGAAGTCAGCAGATTGTGCAGAAGAATGTGTTTCTGTGTTGTTGAAGCTTTCCATGCTACTCCAAATGTTTACAAGAGGAAGAGTAAGGAGATCCGGATGGAGACTGAGCCGTGTGGTGACGACTGTTTCTTGTTACAGGTATGATACCTGCAGTCATACAACAAATGCATGTATTCTGCCCGCTGCAGGACTTGTTACATTTGAATGTTTCTCATGTTTTTTTGCATCACTGGACCGTCTGTGAAGAAAGGAGCTAAAGACTTCTTAGATCAGAATACGTTACGGTCACATAGATCTCGGAGGCGACGGAGGCAGCAGCGCCCCACCAGTTCTGGTTGTGCAGGACCAACTGGGTCTGCTGAGGAGAGCAAGGAGGGCGACAGTGACCATGAAACCACCTCCTCCTCAGGTAGGATACCGATCTCACAGCAGGTGGGGTTGTTCTGCTTAAATTAAAGATGTGTTTTTTTGTTTTTTGTTTTACTTTTTGCAAGGCAACTGAGTCAAAAGCGGGAGAGTGTGTGTGTCCATAAACTGTATGTTTGAAGGAGACATGCTCCTTAATGTAACTCCACAAGCCCCTCTTTCACCCCTTTTCTGAGCTGTGCCTCAGATCAACTCGTTTTGACGCTGTCTCTTTAAATCCAAAACAAGTTGCTTCACACCTTGCCTCCCTCCAGCTTCCAGAGCGGTCCATTCTGCCTTGAAATAAGGGTTTATGACTATATAGCTGCGCAGAAACTTTTTATTTACAAATGATTCAAAAGATGTGAAAAAGGGAAGACTTGTCCATCCAGCCTTACATGTTGGAGCCAGAGTCAGAGGAGAATAAAGATGACCAAACTGTAGTTGGTAAGTCCAGACATTATTTGGCAGTTCCGTCGCAAATATTGCAATGTAATAATTCAGAAAATGTCATAAAAAGCAGAGAAACTGAACAGGTTGAAAAATATGACCAAAGATATTTACGTAGCACCGAGAGAAACCGCATTAAACGTTTCTGCCTCCTACACACAAGTACACAACAAAATGCAGTTAACGGGTAAAAAAAAAAAGTACATTATGCAGATATGTGCCCTTATGATACTCTTGAGTCAGTGAGTAGCATCATTCCTTATAACCTGCAGTGCTGTGTGGCCTGACTGGCTGCATCTTTCTGAAAAGGAAAAAATCTGGCTTTAAATGACAGCTTTCAAGTCATATCCTGTTTTTTCTTTGGGTTTCCTTCTTACATCGACCTCCAAAGTCAGCTGTTTTCTTGCCAAACATAATAAACCAACCATTATTTCTACATGATTCAGCCTCTGCATAAACACTGTCTTCCTGCATTTTTCCCGCTTCTCTCTCCATAATTTCTGCAGACATCTTTTTGTGGTGAGTAAGAAGAAATAAGGAGAGAAACAAAATCCTGTGGTCTTTTTCTTTTCCTCCCATTCACAGCAGCCCTCTCAGGTTGCCCTGAGTGCCTTTCGCTGAACGTCAGTGTTGGAAAAAAAACTGGTGATCAGCCAATGACTCAGCAGACTTTCTCGCAAGTGTTGTGACAATGTGGAAAAAACAGATTGGTGAGCAGATTATTAAAGAGCATAAAAAGCTGGAGCATGTGGCCACCGCAGTGCTCCATTCAGCTTGTTGCCAAGCAACATTCATCCTTCTGCCTTTTGAAAGGAGCATTCATTTAAAAGGCTCAAAAATATAAAACCAAAAAACATTATTCCCACTGTGTGTTTATTGATTTAAAAAAGTGTTTGTAGGTTTGTGCTTTATTAGTACTTGAAAGCAGATAACGACTGCCAAAAACTGCCAGTAACATTAAACAATCTTTTCATGTTTGTGTTTCTTTGTTTTGTTTTCTTTTTTGGTGCAAATCAGAGGGGAATTCGCGCTGCCAGACTCCCACCAAGCTGCGTCCAGGGGAGGATGATGGGGAGCAGCAGGCATGCTGTGTGGTCCAGTGGAGTGGGGCAGAGGAGTCGCTGTTCAGGGTTTTGCACGGCACGTACTTCAACAACTTCTGCTCCATCGCTCGTCTCATCGGTACCAAGAACTGCAAACAGGTGAGGGACAAAAATCTCTGATCATCTGTTATCAGTCTTTAAGAACTTAAGTTTTTGAGTAAATACCTTAGCATTACCTCTGTTATATAGCAGTAGTTCTGTTTTAATATGATCTCGAGTTGAGACCCTACTTAAATGACGCATGGTTGTTTTGAAACAAAGTGATGTTTTGCTTGCGTCAGTGTATGTCGGGCTTGTGGTTTTTATGGCGTGGATTATTGGGTCGGCTGAAGAGAGGACAGCGTGTAGCAGCAAGGACTCTTTACCAGACACCACATTTCTCATAATTACTCATGATGCAAGTTCTCAGAAAGTCCCAGTGAGGGTGGTCTTGGAAAAGATGTTGTAACATTAAAGGGAATATATCATATAAAATCCACTTTTTTTAGCCATTAAATGCATTTTGCTCGTTCTGTTTTCTCTATTTCCAGTGACGCTTTCTGAACTATTATGTCACAGATTTTGTAACTGAATTGCCTAATCAGATTTAAAGAGACAGCTTCAAAACAAGTTGATCTGAGACATTTCTTAGAGGGATGAAAGAGGGGCTTGTGGAGTTACAATAAGGAGGAATTCACACCAAAGCATTGCAGTTCCACTTTATATAGACCCCAACTGCGGGATTTAAATGTTAAAAAGAAGGATTTAAAAGCATGATATGCCAACTTTAAATGAAGATAAAAGGATTTATGATGTAATATGTAGACATATGTAACAAAGACGGTGCTTTTTCAGACACATTGTTTCTTTATTTACAACATTGATGGCTCTCTTTCTCTTAAAAGTAGCTTTTTCAGAACTATTATAGTTCTGCAGATATTCACAGAAACTTGATCACTTCTTAGCGAAAATGCGAAAACCAGCTGCATCATTTTGTCTTTGACTTAAAGAAGAGGCCAAATCTGGGTTTTGGCAACCGGAGGTGTATTAGTGTGTGTGTTTGTGTGTGTGTGTGTGTGTGTGTGTGTGTGTGTGTGTGTGTGTAAACTGACACAGATTTGTGCTTGGCCTGCTCGCTGTAGTTTTGAAAGCAGAAGATGGAGTGAGGCAGGATGTTTTGTGACACTTTTCTTGTGGCTCACACAGCTTGCCCCATTTTTTTTTTTTTTGCACAATTTTAATTGTAACAAGGACAACGTGGTTGCTGTATATATGCAAGATGAATTTGTGGGAAATCGTTGCTTTTGTCGTTTCTTATAGGTGTACGAGTTTGCCGTGAAAGAGGCTCTGATTCACCGTGTTCCTTTGGAAGATGGAGGCATCTCACCCCAGAAGAAGAAAAGAAAGCACAGGCAAGATAAGTTTTAAAGACCTTCATAAGTTATGAGACTTATAAAACTAAATAAAACTATTGTGTTTGTTTGATGTTGCAGATTATGGGCAAAAATTCAGCTAAAGAAAGGTACATGATGTTTGCTTCTATAACACGATCTTAACACACAACCCAGCTTCCAGTTTTGTTCTGAGGGCTTTGTCCTGTGTTGCTCTAGATAACACATCCAATCAGGTGTACAACTATCAGCCATGTGACCACCCTGACCACCCCTGCGACAGCTCCTGTCCTTGTGTGATGACCCAGAATTTTTGTGAGAAGTTCTGCCAGTGTGAGCCCGAGTGTAAGTGGCACCTTTTTCATTTATTTCATCCATCATAAGTTCCACGAAAAAAAGCTCATTTCGTCCCATGAAAAATAGCTACATTGGTTTTGTTTTTCCAGGTAAAAGACATTTTTCTCTGAATGTTCTGAACTGTTTAGAAGAAAAGCCCTGTGCTGGGTCACAGTGGAGCAGAGCTGCAGACTGTAATATGTTTTTGCTGCGGTCAGACAAGAAATTGCCCTCTAGTGGGAATAGGTGGTTGTCTGTTTATGACAAAGCTGCATTTTAAAATGAGGTGTTTTTCTGCCTCAGAACTGACCCAAAACTGTTTTTTTTTTCTAAAATAACCACATGGTGTAAGAACTCTTTTCTTTCATTTATTCATTTTCTTTATTATGCACTCTGGAGAGCAATCAATTCAAAAATGGGGATAACATGAAGTAAACATTGGTCTCTTGTTTTGAAAGAACGATTGGCCTCATTTGTTCTCGTGTTGTGGTCCAGTCACCTTCTTTCCCCTCCTCCTCCTCGTTATCCCCGCCTTTTCCCGTAGCAGAGGAGAACCAGCGCCAAACAGGAAGCAGCCCCCCAATTCAACATGTGTGTGCTTTAAAGGCTTGGAGAGAAATCAAAGGGATGTCACGAGCTCTCTGGCTGACGTACAGCATCATCAGTATGAGTCAAACTGTTCCAGCTTAAAGAAGCTTAATGATACAGACTCAAAAATCCATAGAGGCTATGAGTGGGGGGTTTAAAAACATTATGGGGGGGGGGGGGGGATAAGTCGGTCTGGAACCCTTGTTGTGGACAATTTTCTCTAAGTAGACACTTCTGGAAATAAATTTGACTCATTTCTTTACTGAAGCTTTTCAGTTCATCTGCCCAGAGAGTGTCATGTTGCACACTTCAGTGTTGTATCTCAGCATGTCTGCCAGCAGAGGTCTCTGACTGATTAATCTCTCATCACTTCTCCCCTGTGCACTGTGGCTTTTAAAGTAGGAGTATTCAATGAAATGCTCATCTCGTTACACCTGGCATAAAATAATTTCCAGTCATCGGTTTGTGATGTTAAACTCAAGAACACTTGGTTTTTGTAGCAGAACGATGATCTGAAATATTCCTTTACGGTCATGTAAAAGGTTTATCACCATTTATTGTAAATGATTGATTGCAGGTATTACTGTCAGGAGTAATACACAGGTATTAGCTTTATGGGTTTGTTTGAATAATAATTTTTCCTTACTAAATTAAATTCTATATTACAATCAAGTAACTATGTTACCTTCAGTTGTTATGAAAATGCTGTACATATCAGAAGTAAATATGACTTAACATTGTAGCTAACATGGTAAAAACCAGCCCCTTGTCCTACGCTTTGCTTCATACAGAGGGTCTGGACTCTTGGCTATTGAGAAAGGATTGGTATGCTGTAGGTGTGGACTCTGAAGTTTAAAATGATTTAATTTACCCAATCGCTAACCTTTGGCTGTGACGTATGTGGCACACCAGGATGACTGTGAAGGAAGCTAAGCTACACCTCCTTCTGTTCGCTGATTGGCCCGGTTGAAATTTAGCCGGAGAAATCCTTGACTATAGGAGAAATCCCAGACGTAACAGTGAAGGAAACTAGAATTGAGCTGAAATGTAAAGGAAGTTTAGGTCCAGGCTATGTCATATTCTATCTAAATGTCTTGAAATTGGCCTCGGTCTCTTTAAGAACCTCCTACCATTTCTGACACTCCCTCATAAGCATGTCTTCACAACAATGCTTCAGGGCAGGGGTGCTCTGTAGGGTGGGGGTCCAGCTGCGGACTGAGCTCCTGGGCGGAGCTTTGTACAAACAGACGGTGCTTTGTGCCGACAAGCGTTTAGGCAGCTCCACATGGCTACCACAGGAGTTTCAAGAATTTCTCAAACATGCATGAATGAATCAAAGCAACAGTCTGTATGTTTTTGATAAGGGAATTATATTATAACATAATACAATGCTCAAAAAAGTAAATTTTGCATAATATCCCCCTTTTAATTTGAATCATTATTTTAAAACTGCATCTTAATTTAGTCCTTTGTCTGATATTAACAGACTTAAACTGTAAGGGGGTGAATTCCTTTTACAGCACTGTATATTTTTATTACAACACACAGTAAACGTTGTCAGCTGTCTCACTCGTGTCTGAACGTTTTCCAGGCCAGAACCGGTTCCCAGGCTGCCGGTGTAAGACCCAGTGTAACACCAAGCAGTGTCCCTGCTACCTGGCTGTGAGAGAGTGTGACCCAGATCTCTGCATGACCTGCGGAGCCGCAGACCACTGGGACAGCAAAGCCGTGTCCTGTAAGAACTGCAGCATTCAGAGGGGCCTAAAGAAGGTTCGGCGAAGAAGCCATTCTGAAAATGTTTTTACTCTAATATCCCCACGTTGGGAAAGATGGTGCTATGTGATCTTTTACATCTGGGTTCTCTTTCAGCACTTATTACTGGCTCCATCAGATGTTGCTGGGTGGGGCACATTCATCAAAGAGCCTGTTCAGAAGAATGAATTCATCTCGGAATACTGCGGAGAGGCATGTCCATGCATTTTAGTCGGATTTGATTTCAAATGTGTCATCCAGAGGCTTTTATTACACGCATACAGAATTCTATCTTTCTTGTTTACGAGCAGCTGATCTCCCAAGACGAGGCAGACCGACGTGGAAGGATCTACGACAAATACATGTCAAGTTTTCTTTTCAACTTGAATAACGGCAAGTTTTAGTTTTGTTTGCTTTTCATGTGCGTCGATTCATTGCTGCGCTGTTATGAGCCAAACGCAAATACAGTATGATGTAAATCCTGAATTTGTCTTTGTAGATTTTGTAGTAGATGCCACTCGAAAGGGGAACAAAATCCGTTTTGCAAATCATTCGGTTAATCCCAACTGCTACGCTAAAGGTGAGTCAGTTTCATTTGCTGAGCGAGTTTAAAATTGTCAAATGGTTGGCTGATATTTCTGTTTATTGCTCTTTTAGTTGTGATGGTTAACGGAGATCACCGTATTGGAATATTTGCCAAACGAGCAATCCTGCAAGGAGAAGAGCTCTTCTTTGACTACAGGTAGAGTCACGGGCCTTTTTGTGACTCTCCATCAAGCTTAAAAGTAAAGTTAAGAATGAAGACGAACAAGGCCTCTGCATATTGTGACCTACTTTACTTCAGGTTTCTAGATATTTGTCGAAACTAACTTTTTAACCCGACGTTTCCTCCCACAGATACAGCCAGGCCGACGCCCTCAAGTATGTGGGAATAGAGAGGGAGGTGGAGTTGGCTTAGCTTTGCAGCTGTGCTTATAGACTGGCTTTTTTTTCCACCTCTCTGTTCGTTATGCAAGCTTTTATAGCATACATAATGTTGATCAGTGAATTGCATGAGCTGTCTTTTGGCAAACCATCAATGAAACATGTTAACCGCTGCATTAGCTTGAGTCGAATGCTCCTCCTGTGCAAATTATTCAATATTGTAGTTGATGATGTTACGCTCTGGCTGGTCCTTGGAAAAAAAAAAATATGATCAGGCTCAACAGCCAGGTTTGTTTCTCTGTGATTCTTTACAGCAGCTAGCACCACTACCGTATCAATGTTAGACAAAAACTCCATGTGCATTTTCATCAGATCTTTACAATAAAAAAGGCAAGTAGATGAGAAACCGACTGATTGAATGTAACTCGTAGATGACGAAGAAGCGATCCCACCCATCTTTACTTTTTACATTACCCTATTATTGGTACTAATGTATATGCATTACACTATAGCGTTGTGTGAACATAATCACACCTGTAAAAAAACAAAAATAGCAGATAAATTAGTCACAGATTAAGTGTCTTCCTATAAAACAAAAAAGTGCCAAATGGTTCCTCATTGAAATGCTACATAATTTTGCATGTGACTTTTTGTTGACTAAGGTGTCTGTTACAAGATTATAATGATAGTAAGAGCAAAGTTGTCAGTGTTTGACAAAATATTTAAGTCGCAGTCATGTGTAACCTGTCATTTCTAATGTCTATCATTTCAAGTCCACATTATTGTACACTCTTTTTTTCATTTATTAAAGCCAACTACTTTCAAATGAGATCTTTCTTGTGGAGCTGAACAAAATGAAGTTTAATGCTGTGTACAGTGTATTCCCATAAAATAAAGGTTTAACTTTATACAATATAAATGCTGTCTGCGTCCTTGTCTTAAGGGGTGGGGGTGGGGTGGGGTGGCGTGGGGGGTTACATAGTTTAATTCTATACCACAACCAAGTAACTGTAAAATTCAGTTGCTATGAAAAGGCTTCATATATCAAAAACAAATTGGACTTCACATTATAGCAAATCTAAATTCCTTAAAATCTATTTCTATTTCTTTGAGAACCTTCTACCGTTTCAGACGCTCCCTCTTCAGCACGTTTTATGACAATGCTTTGGGGGAGGGGTGCCCTGTGGGTCAAGAGGTCAGCTGTGGACTGAGGTCCTGAGAGGAGCTTTGTGTAAATAGGCGGAGCTTATTTAGGCAGCTCCACATGGCTACCACAGGAGATGAGTGATGACATGATATGAAGTTTAAAATAAGTAGATTTTATTTAATACTTCCCCCTTTAAATAGTAAACTATGAAATCAAACATAAAAAGGTTATCTTGAAATATAATATAACAAATGGTGCAGTTTAAAAGATCGTACTCTAGTTGTTTACAGACACATATTCACTATAAACAAAACACTTGTGTCTGCGTACTTTGCCTAATAAATCTGAGTGAATAGCAGCACATCAAAATTGTTGGACCTCTGTGGCTGATTATAATCTTTTTTAATCACCTGCAAAAACTCAGTTTCCTTCAATCTTCTTTTATTGAGATGACAGTTTGGATTTGAGTTCCTTTACACAGTAATGGTCATTTACAGTGAAACTATTACAAAACAAAGAAAATATGTTTTAAAAACACAATATTTTTTAAGTAATTGTTTCAGACAGTTGTTTGGTGTACAGAGAAATGTGTGCTGCTATAACATGCCTGCTGCTCACTCTGGCTTTCTGTTTGGTCTCATACATCACCGATGACAGGATTTTTTGCGAATGTTTTATGTGCTTCTGTAGAGTATAGACAAGAATTACACCCAAAACATTAACAAATCTAAAAAAGATTATTCACCTGTTTAGGTTTGTATTTTTTAGCATATAAATGAAAGATTTAGCTCCTTTTAACAGCCATCAATGTTGAAAGAAGTGAGCAGATACCTTATCAGAGGTGATCTCCAGCTGACTACCTCCCTCTACTGGTCACATCCTTCCCTGAATAACACCAATCCTCATTAGTGTTGGTGCACTACAACAAGTGGGTAGAATAACTGGCATCAATGCACATTCATATTTATTTTGTTGTATCTTAGTGGGCGAACTATGAATGCACAAACATCCAGTCAGTCACACAGACACACTCCAGGGACCACATGTGATTTATGTGAGATGCAATAACGTGACACTGCTTTGCTGAATGTTTACAGTCCAACAAATCTGGTGAGATGAATACATTTAAATCGATGTAGAATCGACAGCAAAGCACATCTGATCCACATTTTTTTTCAACTAAATTGTCTGCGGTGATTGTTCATGTTAAAAACAAAACAAAAACACACGATTATGTGTCACAAATCAGCAGTTTCACTCTGTTCGCTCACCTTTCATTGTCAATCATCTCATTACATCACATTTCCAAAAATAGATCCTTCTAATGCCAGTTTTGAAATCTGTACAGGTTCATACATTATTAGTCGTGTCTTTACAGTAACTGCATTTTTTTTACATGTACTGTACATTCTTTCACTATACAATGTTGCACAGCCTGCCCATCTGTAATGGAAGAAAACCAACAATGTTCTGAAGGCGTAATATTACTACAGAGAGCAAGTTCTGTGCTTTCTTTAACCTGAGCGATCTAAAAAGCTATTATGAACGGTTCTTCTACAGTAAAACCATCAGAGCATCTGCTCAGACATTACAGAGTCAAAGAATATACATTCAAAACACTCCCTTTGTTGTGTATAAACCCTAGAAATAAGTCATTCAGCAGATTATTCACAGGATCACGTTGTACACCCAATACATCCTATTCACTATTATACATTTGCAAATTAAATGAACAAACCTTATTATTATTAGTGACTGGAAGAAGCTCATTTTATTGCATGTTCCTGCAAAGTGCGCTCATGCTCTACATATATGCATAGCTAATATGTCGAAAATGTATTTAAACATTCTTTTTCACAAACACAATAGTTCTTTATAGTGTCAAGAAGAGCTGCAATAACTGATGATTGCTCTATGTTGGTACACACAATTTTTATCCAGCCAGTAAAGATAACTTTCTTGGACTAAAGCCAGAATTTCATTTTTATTCTTATTGTTTATAAAAGCAGCTAACCAAGCAGAAGCAACAATGACATTGAGGTCAGCTACAATCCTTTAGTGATAAGCAACATATTCTAGCAGTGTCAGAAGTAAAAGATCAGCTTTATTGTGGTCCACTGTACATATGTCATCTTGGATGTGTTTATGCTTCTCATATGGCCGTAGGGAGCAGCTGTTCCCTTAAATTTGTTTCTCGTGGAAGATGAAAGGATTGTGGAAGTACTGATTCTCTTATTGTAATTCTGTCATGAAGGAATCAAACACTCTGTAGCACCAAGCTGATGGCAGCTTGACTGTAACATATGCAACCAGAATGAATGAGAACTCAAGGGATTTGGGTCACTCTGTCCCTGGAAAGATGATCGGTTTGACTTTTCCCTTTATCCCGCGATACATCAACAGTTTGCAAACAGCAAACTAAATGTCTGAGGTACTTTATCTTCAAATGGTCACATTCTCACTGCCAAAGCCTCAGGAATATGTTAAATCAGAGCACATTACTTAGAAAAGCTATCTATTAACACTATGGAAATTCTGAACCACTTACAAGAGCCATTCTGTATAGTTAATGCACCTTTATGGGCTGTGATACTGGAACAAGCAAATTTAACAATCTTTTAATTCCTCATTTTAAAGCTTGTCAGCACGTTCTGTTTGTCTTTTTGTAGATGTTTTATTTGTAGCTGTTTTTGTTAAGCAGCACCTGTAGATGTATTGAATTTGAGTATTTAAATACATAACTGAATATGATTTGTGATTTAAAAAATGGCTCATGTTAGATTGTCCATAAATATATATATTTTAGATGGCAATCTCTCTATACAGAAATCTAAGGATGAATTTCATTCATCTCAAAAACGGCTCAGAAAATGAAATCAATCAGTAAAAGCCTTAATACCTCACAATGTTTTAATTAAATGTTTGTTAAACTTTTTTTTTTTTTTTTGCTCCTTCCACAGTGTCCAATTTAAACTATCTGGTTAAGCCAGTTTGCTCTCAGATCAAGCTTGTTCAGATGAGGCACTTCAGTTTTTCACCCTGCAGTACAGTGTGAGACTTGTTGGCTACGTATGCAACACGGGGCTTGATTTCGATTTTGAACCCAGCAAAACTAGAACATATTCTAACAAATAGTGAAACAAAGCACCAGGCGTCGTGTGCCACTCAACCGTGATAAGGAACACAAAAGTGTTTAGAAAACAAGAAAACCAAATAATTAGAAATCTTACTAAAGTTATCTGTGTTTGTATTTTGTTGTTTTTTTAAGTGCTAACTCCCCCAATCCTTGTCAAACTCCACCCATTGTCCCTTTGGTCCTGGGATATTAGCCACTCCTGAATTCCTCTTCAATCTCTGGAAAGCTCTTTTTCTCTCTCCTCAGGGTTTCGGTCAAAGGCCTGGAGCTGCTGGGAGATTCCAAGTTTTTGGGTTCATTGGTTAGGTAGCTTCCCTTCTGCTGATAAGCGTAGACGTAGATGCTGTACAGGCCTCCAAAGAGCAGCAGCAGCGCCACGATGACAATAACTGTGGATAAAAATAGCACAGTCAGGCAGGGGAGGAAACGTGCTCCTTAAAATACAGATGAGGAACAGGCAATGTTTGGACACGTTTTCTTTTGTTTGTTTTTTGTAGGGAATTGTTTCATTGTTTCAAGAAATTTACAAGGGTGCCAGTAGCTACTGCCCAAAAATCCAACATCACAAGAAACACAAGACAAAAAATAAAATAAAAATGCCTTTATTATGATGTAAGAGCTGTACAAGAAGAGCAAAAGAAAAGAGAATAAAAGATATGTTAAAGCTGCTGTCAGTGCTCATTCAGGTTCCAATGGGAAATGCACTTCTGTGTCTCACTCCCTGATGTTAGCAAGGCTGACAGAAACACACTGAATATTTTGTCTCTGTGAGATGTACGGTTACCACAGTGGTGTAGAATTTGAATAGGACATTTCTTTCAAAGCTGTGTGACATGAAATAAGATATAGCATATCAATAAGAATACTTCTGGCACCCTCAATACCATCATACATGCCTAAAGTCTCAACATCAGCAATCAGAGGCTTCAAATTATTTTAAAATATAAGCAAAAATAAGATGTTGAGATTTATAGTAGGTCAGTATAAAAATCTAAACTGTTGGTTTACAATTATTGAATGCAATCTATTCAAATTTAGACATGACTTTAAAGAGGAGTGAGAGGACTGTACATCAACACCATAGAGTAAAGAAAATGATTTTTTTCCCCAGATGGCACGTGTTTGACTCGCATGTTTGCTATGTGGTTTTCTAGACCTTAAAAACCAGAGGAACAAAGTGTCCAGTTTTCAGTTGGTGTGTGTTTGCTGATCATTCAGGATGTTCATCATGTAACAGAATGAGGAAAAGTCTTTAAAGGGCTTTCTTTCCACTGCTAATATTCTTATAAAGGAGAAAACCGATGATAACCTATTGATCTACTGTTTGTTTCATTTTTCTCAATATCTTATAATAGGTTTCAAGTGACAGCACAAATGTAATTAAACCTGCTTTTTCTATATGATTGAACAGGTTCACATCGGCATGACTGCTCAATTTAAATCTTTTTAAAACAAAAAAAGAGTGATTTCTCTATCATGTAATGTCTGTAGTGTCAGTGAGAAGATGACTGCTGTCTTGTTGAGATGCCTGAATGGCACACTGATTTTAATGGCATGCTGATGCCCCACTGTCCCCGAGGTTGAATGCTCTATGAAGTTATCTATCAGTGATGAACAGCAAGCTGCACCCATGTAGACTAAATATAGCTGATCCGGTAAAGGTCTCAGACAGAGATGGATCGGGGGGGGAGGGGGAGAATGATGGGATGTCTATGCTGCTGTTTAATCCTGAGTAATCAGTCTTCCTGATTTAACAGGAAAACTTGATCTAATTTTTCCTTCATCATTTGTAATTCTGTGGTGTAGCATTTTTATTATTATTTATTTGCAGCATGTTATCCAATTCTCTCGTGATTAAGGAACAGCGTAATGTGGATTACTCCAGTTCAGAAACATGTGAAATACTGACATAAAAAATAATCAGATTAAATAAAATAATATGACAAATTATCCTTAAATTTATACAACTGATAAATTATTTTACTAAAAATGCGATAATCACTCATCACAACACTAATAAATTATAAGAAAAATGAATCAAATTATAATTTCAAAACTGGCTTTGTTTTATTTTTATTTTTTATTTTTATTTTTTTTGCCTTTTGTACAATAAAAGGTCAAATCGTCTTATTTTATGTTCCTTGTTTTGGTGCCTAAGTAAATACAATCAAGCCTGCAGTCAGATGTTTAATAAAAGTGCTTGAAAGCTTGCTTAGAGTCTGACAATCCAACAGGATTAAAGGATAATAAGAAAAAGACTCAATCTGTGTCGTCTGGAACATGCTGAGTTTTAAGCAGAAGTGAGAAAAGAAAAAGCATCATGAAATTATCACAATAATGGATTTATTTTTAAAGGGAGCAATATACTGACAAGCTATACAAGATATTTAAAAATATAGTTCAGTGTTTTTAAAATTTTTAAAAATATAAAATACATCTTACCTGTTATCCAAATCAAGCCCAGGTCATCATGAATATAAAAATATTCTGTACAAAAACAATTACAGTCAGTGGATTAAGCTGGCTCATTTTGCTTTAATCTACAGCAAACAAGCACGATGGATGTTGTAAAACTCACCTATGCCAGTAAACCAGGGGTCTACTTCCCAAGGCACATAACCCAGTACAGGAGGAAACGCCCCACAGTTCGACTCCGAGACATAACCTTGTGTTGTTACAGGAGGGTTCGTCACGTTTGGACGGAAGTAGGCCTTCAGCGGGGCGTAGACGTTGTATCTCACTCCAGATATGCATCCTATGAAACCTGGAGCATTGTGTTTCTGGATATCATAGTCAATGTCACCAACCTCTGAAGAAAACAGTCACAAACAACAGAAGACATTGTCTGGATAAATAACTTTAGCTGCAAGATTAAAACCATGAGTGTTCTGATGAGTCAAACTTTTACCCATCACTCTGCCCAGGAACATGGACTTTGGGGAGTCAAATCTGGCATCCTCAACTAGTGTTATCATCTCCACTATGCGTTCCATGTAGTCCACCTGAGAGTACAGAAGCATTTGTTCTAAAAATTCAGAAAGACTTTTGTGTAAACTGTATAAACTACAGCAAATTGCTTGAACGGCAAGAGCGAGAACCTGTGTTTTGATGGTTCTGTTGTGTCTGGTTATGTTCACATAGTGAGGATATCCATCTGCCAGGTTTCTGTTAGACAGCTCATACGTGTGTGCTATGAGCCCCAGCCTATATCTCATAACTACACTACCTGAGGAAAAAAGGAGGCAACAAAACATCACTAAAATCTTCTGCCATATTTGTGGATCTTGAATCAATTAATGAAGTCATACTCTCCGGCAAACTAAAGCCCTCGGCAACAAAAGGTTTGCTTTTATTTTTTATCATCAGAACAATTTTACTTTGCATCACTTACCATCATATTTGAGGATGACAGCGATGTAGTCTTGAACAAAAGAACTGATGTAGAGTAACACAGCTGGTGTGTGAACTGTGCTGAAACTAAACTCTATGTCATCAGCCGTGTCGTTGTAGCCGAGGCTGAAGTTGTCATAATGCGGGTCGATCCAGTTTGCCCATGCAGCCTCATCAGATATGGGCTTTTTTAGTATGTTGTATTTCAACCACGATCCAATTTCAAAGTAAGCTCCAATGTCTTCAAAAAATATATATATATTGTTGTGTTAGATATCTGAAATCAGATTATTTTAGAACTTTGTATTGAACATTAGCTCACCTCTATGGCAGTAGAACCCATCAAAGGCTGTATTGTTACAGTCACAAGTGTAGGAAGCGTATCCCTCAATACACTGACCACTGTTTCGACATGGAATGGTGGCATTGAGACACTCTCCAGTGCAGTTCCTCCGTATACCCTGTTCTTCATTCACCTTCCCTTCCAAATCAATAGGAACACCATTCATACGCAATCCTCGAAGACACCCTAAGAAGGGCCTGAGAGTGCGGTTAGCTGCACCTAATGACAAAAAAAAAACATATACTTCAGTTGTTCCAAAACACTTGAGAGAGAACATACTGGACTTTGATGTTGCAAAATTCTTCTAAGGCGACCTACCGACAAGAAGAGGATGCCAGAACTTCATGGTGACAAAGGTCTGGCCTGGTAAACGTTTGACAGTCCAAGGCTGATAATCAACCTTGATCCTAGCTAATTTCACGTTAAGCTCAGCCTGAACAAAATGCCACTCATTGTCGTTGAGAGGTACAGGGGAGCGAAGGGTCACGTTAAGGATGCCGTCTCCAACCATGAATATAAACGCAAGATTGTGGGTGGCTAGGAGAATAAAAACAGGGAAAGGTTTCAAAATGTAAGCAAGAGAGATCGACCTAAAATTGTAAGTGAGGAAAAACTTACTGTTCAGTTCTATCCTTATAAAGTTTCTGAGTTGTTCATCAGAGTTTTCCAGGAAGACGCCATGGTCACGATACGTTTTGAAGTGGAAGGAGATGTCAGCAGTTGAGCCGGGCCTGAAAGTAGGGAACGTGATGTAGGTTGGCTTGGTGAAGGCTATCGTGTTCCAAATATTTCCTGTAGAAGAGATTAAAATGCATCTAATGTAAAGAAGTTAGCACAAATACATCTCTGTCTTAAGTCAATTTAAATCTTGCTCACTGTCGCCATGGCAGCGGAGAGGCCCAACTGTGACTTGTGCTGCTGACCCGGTCCTGTTGGTGTCCCCCACCACCACCCTCCTCACAGGTAGGTGGTCTCTGAAGTCCAAATAACCTTTATCTGAATACCTAAAAATCCACACAGAACACAACATTAACATCAGCATGAGAGACACGAGTTAAACGTGCCGGTTATGTCCGTCTTTACCATTGTCTATAGTCAGCATCACAGTTGCACTGGAACTTTGGGTCGACACAGGTTTGATTAATTGCACAGCCACATTTTTTAACTTCTCGGAACGTCCCACCCCAGTAATAGTGACTCTCATTATTGCGACCAATCCAATAACCAAAAGGTCTTCCATCTGTTTTGGACAACAAATCGTATATCATTTCAAACTTTCACGTCAAGGATCAGCAGTACCACCGGATCAGAAACTGGTCCCACTCACTGGGGGTGTTGAGGAGACGAGACTTGTAGCAGGAGTAGTCGATCCACTGCTCACAATACATGGAGGTGTTGGCGAGAGCAGTGACTTCATCCCAGGAGGCATTCCAGTAGTGTACATCTACTATAGACGGGCGGTCGATTGAGCTCCCGGTCACTTTGGTACCTTCCACTCGATCATGCATAATCACAGTCCAGGCTTTATATGCTGCAAAGACATTTGACAAATGTACTTAAGAAGCAAAATATATTTTAATAGAACAATAAGAAATAATAATAAGGTTAAAAAATATAAAATTCTTGCATATCACTTGCCTCTTTTCAAGCCAGAGCTTTAGACTAAGAGCCATTAAATTTTACAGTGGTTCATTAAATATTTTGCTAACAGACAAATAAAGTTGACTTCAACAGTTTATGCCAAAGTTTTAAGCAAAGACCACTCACAATGAGACGTAGACAAAACCACTGATAATCATAATATCTGTTTTTAGCCTCAATAGGATAATTTGTTTCTCCGCAACAAGGCTGATAAATATTGATTGGTAATATTTCTGTTAACTTACACTTCATTTTGCAGTACACTTCAAACGGTTTCAGTGGCCCACTGAGATCAGGATCAATGGTGTAGTTTCCAGACCAATATTTCCCACTTAGCCTGTAGGCCTCACAAGACTCTTTATATACAGCTGAAAGGAGCAATTTGTTGTTATTAATAAAAAAAATAACTCCAAACGTCATGTAAAAATGAACTATAGGAAGCTATAGATGAGATTGTTAGTCTGTTCTTACACATGTGACACACTTCTCCTTTGTAGCCTGTATTCTCACACAGACAGATGAAGTCATCCCAGGACTGAATGCACCTGCCCTCGTGTTCGCATGGATTTGGAGTACATCTATAAATGAAAAAAATATTTTAGATTTAATAATTGTTTCTATATCCTGTGATATTTTTACAAAGTTTTATATAATAAAGTTTCACCTGTATTTGCTGTTTTGGATTTATCAGTGCATTTCTCACCTGTCAGTGATTCCACATGTACCTAACAGCAGCTCCTCATATCGTGCCCACTGCCGCTGCAGAGTAATGTCAATGTCAAGCTGTTCATTGTCGATGAAGATATGTTGCATGCAGCCATGGAAGCGATTCAGTTTGGTTTCACACTTGAATGCTGTATTATTGGTTTTTGGACAACCTAAATGTAGGCAAACACAGTTTTAATGACTTGAGGAGAACACGTTTGGTTGGGTTAGTGTTCTTCTGCAATTGCCTGATTAATGACCCCACCTCCAAAAAAGTAGCGATCACTAGTTCGGATGGTAAATGGGTTGGTGATCTTCAGTGGGGAGCCTTCCTCTTCATCAATGGTGAGGGTCAGCAGGTTGTCTCTGGCTGCCAAATCCACTGAATGCCAGTAACCATCATTTAGCCTGTACCCTAAAAGTCAAGACAAAGTCTGTAGTGATGCATGATTATTAAAAACGCAACATCGGTTTCTGAAATATAAAGTCAGGGCACCAGTTGAACTTCAGCAAGTCACCTGATCTAGATACCAGCAATACATTGAGTTTCTGTCATGTGATTGGCTGATTAGCTATTTGTGTTAACGAGCAGTTGAACAGGTGTACTTAATAAAGTGGCCTGTATTAGTCAGGCTCTAATTACTGATCAGCTAATATAAAAATACTAGTTAAAACATACCAATACACCCAAACCTTCATTCTCATGAACTAAACCTCACCTGCAGCAAACTGCAGCTTCTTTTTTCCCGTCTGGAAGATGGTTACATTGATCTGACCCTCACTCAGACCCAGCTCAAGGGCACCCAGGTTGTCAGCAAAGCGTGTGAACATCAGCAGCCCGGTGTAATCCCACGAGCGGAACTTAAATTTAACAAACATGCGAGGCCTGCCGATGAACCCAGGCACTTGCAAGAAGTTGTTGGGTCCGGCAAAGGTCATTGGTTTAAGTAGAATGTCACGGCAAGCAAAGTGCATTTTTTTCTGTATAGAAAGGAAAATAGACCTCATTAGTGATAGGGAAGCATTTTCTGGTAGGCAATCACTCAAAACAACTTACATTTTGGGGAATACGAATGTCAGGTTCTTCTCTTTTTGCCTTGTCGATGATATTGATATCATTAATGAAGACATTCTCAAGACATCCTCGGAAATTTGGTATAGTAGGGAGGTGAGGCAGGTTTGGCTCTATTACTCCTCCAACATACATCTAAATGATAATTATTTAAACATTTAATTATTACCTCAATGCTTAATTACACATTCACAGACATTGATATAATAATCTTTGATATTTACCTGTGTATTTAGATCCAGGTGAGTAAATTCTCCTTTGCAAATGGCTGTCACTGTCTGACTATCCACTGTAAAGTTGACCTGTCGACCGTAGCGCTTGATAGTGACATAGTGCCAATGCAGATTGTCAAGGAGACTTCCTGCAGTCAGAGTAATTCTGCCATCAACCTGGTGTATCACACTGCTTCCTGAAGGACAGAATCAAACAGAGTAGGACTTAAAATCAGAAATAGGTTAACTTACTGGAGAGCCGTTTTTTTTTTTTACAAATTGAAATAAGCCTGCTTCAAATATTTGATTTTCCCATTACAGCCAAAGCAGCCTGTGGCTAAGGTTGTATAAGTAAATGCTAAGGGCATCATCCCTCTAGGGGGCGCCACAAACAATTTTATATAACTTTTTATCAGAGTATAGCTTATTATTATGTTTTTACTCACGTTCTACCTTCATAAAATAATGATTTTATGTTGTTTTATTGATCCTAAGGATTTAACGAAATGCTTTTCAAATGTCTGGAAAATGAATATTATTGAGTAGATCTTTTACAAATTTTTCAGGGGATTTTTTCCCTGGACCCCCCTAGAGTTGCTTTACTCCACAGCTGCTCGTTAACATGTGCAGGTGTTCCTTGTTACTGTCAGAAGGTATGAGATAGACGTCTGGTCTTTGGTTTCCAATGAATTATATTGTATTTTAAATGGACAACCATTTCCAAAAGATAAAAAAAAATCAAGCCAAAACTATTTAATTTGGCATGTGAATGTGGCAGTGAGATTTTGAGGTGTACCACCTCAAATTTTGCCCAAGGTGCCAAATTGGCTAACTCCAGTCCTGGTTACAACCCTTGCACAAGGTTTAAAATTACACTTACCAAGGCTGATGTGCAGATAAAGACGACCTTTCTTCAGTTCTAGTGTGAAGAGGTCCCCCTGAATCCCCTCACTGTGTAACAGCAGACCATCCTGCTCCAGGGTCTTAAAGTTTATGGCGATATGGTCATGCAGCGTGCGGAACCTTTTCTCTGGAAATGTGTACACCACTGCATCGTCTCCGTTGTATTGTAGCACATAGGAATCTGAAAATGAGCAAGACAGTGTTCCATACTGAATCCTGTTAGTGCATTTCTTCAGAAACAATTGTGTGACAATAAAGTCTGTCATATATCACTCATACTTACCATAAGGGCATCCAAAGAGCTCCAGTCTCACACCAATCTTTCCTCCATTCTCCGTGTTCCATGCCAGAGGCAGCAGACGAATGTGTTTAGCGGTAAAGGCATAATGGAAGACATTTCTCTTCACTTGATAATAATTCCAGTTTCCAGGCAGCGTCTGCAAACAGATGAGACAGGGGAGGCGTGGAGAATTATTATCACTGCACCGCCTTGTGAAGAGGCAGGAGATAAACTGATGATGAGATTAGTTTTGTCTCTGCTGAGAGAGATAATACGCTGTGTTGTCTTTGTTTTTTCTGCCAGTGACACAAAACATAATGAAATGCCCCTAAATTTCTTAAATTAGCTCTAAAAAATGGTGTTTGACTTGATAATCCTCAGCTCAGTGCTCTCATCTGAGCATTCGGGCCTTTTACCGAATTTCCTCCTTTCATGATGTATGGAGTCCAGGAATCCGGTCTGTCTCCGTAGAGAAGTGTATACTTGGTGACCCAGTCATATGAATTAAAAGTCCCCTGGGTTGCAATTGCCACCAGTCTGTACTTCCTGCCCAAATTGACCTGCAGCCATGGTTGTCTGTCTCTGGGGGAAGGGGACCAGCCACTGCTGCCTGAGAGGAAAAAATAGGGGTAAAAAAATGAAAATCTTTGATGATGACAAGATATCAGCAGAGTTTTTGCTCTAGTAGCACTACCAAAACATTATAGATAAATATAGATAACTACAAACTCACCATACAGTTTGGCAAAATTGGCAGAGTACAGGAAATTATATCTGGAAGAGGCCCAGAAGGAGGAGGCATAGAGCCCAGTGACGAGCGGATCAACACACTCTCCTGCAAATCACAAAATGGATGACATCAAGGTCAGGAAAAAAGAACTTCTCATTACGCAGCATTCAAATTTTTACACTTGTGGGCAGAACCCCTGCAGAGTCTGACTCGTCTAAGTGCTTGCCTGCACTCTTTAAAACAAAACCTCCCATTAGGTTGGATCAATTCAATCCAAAGTAAAGCACCAATGCATTTAGATCCATTGCTGGAGGGATATAAACAGGAAAGTCAATGATTTTACATCAGTGCACATATCGTTCTCATCAGCATGTATAAGATACAAAAAAATCTTCTTATCGGACCTTAGATCTGTTTGGAGAGTGTCTCATTCTTTTCTATACAAACATCTACTGTTTGTTCACAATATTACTTAGACTGCAAGTGCAATAAAGTTACATAACTGAGTTTTTCAAAGACATCTGATACTTTATTGATTTTGCTTCATAAGTCAGCACTTTATTGTTGTATTTTTACATTTTTCTTTTCAATGCTTGCATTTTTCCAGATAGGAAATTTAAATTTAAACCTAGTCTGTAGCTTTGATATGGTAGTTGCCTGTCTGCATGAGCCTGATAAAGCCATCACCTGTCTGCTCTCACTCTCTCCGCAGCCCAATGCTAATAAAAGTGACCACAAATCTGCCTAATCATGCTTCTGTCACAGCGGAGAATAAATGTCTAATGCCCTCACCTTCAGCTCCAGAAGAACCACTGTCACAATTTTGGTGTCAAAATATGGTCTTTAATGCTCTAGTGAGATTTATTAAAGAGGGACTAAAATATAAACCAAAAAAATGGTTTTATGTAAAAAAGAAAATAACTAGTTATTTTCTAAAAAACTAAAGAATTTTAATGTTAAAAAAGCATCTAATTCATTTGTATTAATATTAACCAAGATTTTAATCTCAACAAATCATTTTAATAATAAAGAGTGACAAAGCGAATCGTTATCACTCTTCACTAATTGTAATTTCATAGCTGTGTATACCTTAATAGCAAGAACACAAGTACACATTTATACTGTATAGGGCTACATTGATTATGTTTTTGGTTTGTAGTGACCGCTCTCACCCTCTGTGAGAGGACACTGCACATTCAGGTGGAAAAAAAAGTGCTGAGCAAGTGAAAAGTGACCTTGTTTTTTCCCCCTCTGTCTGCTTTCTGATGACTTTCTCTGTTTTTATTATAGAGAAATCTCTGCTGTGATGGAAGTGATCTATACCAGCCCCATGCTAAGTCACTGCATCAGTCCTTTAGTGCTGTCTGCTCACACAGAAATCCACACAAACATATATTTGAAAGCTTTGTGGTCAAATTATGGGACAAAGCTTCTTAGTGCTGATAGTTTGTGCATTGACGGACATGTTTGGCTTTTAATGTGAAGTGGTGCTCCAGCTGCAGCCAGTTAACTGAGGCCACTCAGCTTTTTCATTTCTTCATTGCAAACCTGTCTCACAGTCTTCACACCCCACCAAGACAGAATCTCATTTCACTTCCTATAACCTGATTTTTTTTTCTTTTTATCTCTATCGTGCTAGAAAAGTCCTAAGTCCTATTACCTCATACTCATTTTATAGAATTCTCTGCCTTGCTGCTCCTCTCTTTTTCCAGGTCGGCGTTGTCATTGAGCAGCAGTTCCGTATGTCTGTGCAGAGCAATCTCCAGATTTTCTCTCGTCACCTTGTAATTCTGCGACTTCCTCTGCACCACGCAACATCATTCTACATTTATCATTAAGGTTCTGTGGAGACCAGTTTCTGCTGAATCATCAGCCTGCCTCTGAAGGCAGGGCTGGTCCTGTCTGAGCTGAGGCATCGTTACTGCTGGTTGCATATATTATGCAGAGAGACAACTCTTAAAGTTGTCACTTTGCAGAGGATCTGGCTTGCAACTCTCTCTCTCAGTAAATACTTCAACCTCACAACAAAAAGCATGTATTTGATGTGAAACGGCACATTTAAAACATTTTCCATTGAAAGAGTTTGACTAAATAATTTATAGATGAGTAGCCTGCACAGTGGGGTGTGTCCAAAAGCTGCCTGGGACTAAAACTATAACATTTACAGGATGTCAGAATCATATTTAGAGTTTATTTATACAATAAAACTTCCTTCTTGCCTGCAGCACATTGTCTGTTTTGTATCCTGTTAACTTTGACAGAATGTCACAAACCCATAAATTCATGCGAAGGAAAAAACACATTTCCAATTCAAACACACACACACACACACAAATCCTTCAGAGAGTGTTTGACAGCCCCACCCAAACAAAGGTCGCAGTGCTTCAGGATCTGATGCTCTATTTCAGTTTGGCACAAGCTCAGTGCAATCCCCAAACAACAAGCCTTTACACAGACCTCCAATCAGGTTCTAACGAGGTGCACAAACACCTTTAGTGGTCTTTCTTTCTTCTTCTAATGAGACAGCAATGAAGAAAGACATCCTGTAATCAGCAAGCAGCAAGACAGAACCTAAGTCAGGTCTATTTATAGACTATTTCGACAATTGTATTAAAGAAGAACTGCTGATATTGAATCAGAAGGACACAATGAAATTATACATCTTGGAGTGCAATGTGCTGCCCTAATGTCAGAAAGCTTGTGCTCTGTCACAGATCATGGGTCCTTCAAGTGGATAATGACCCATAAGGCAGCTAAAACCACCCAAGAATGGCTAAAAACATTGAACTATTCTGGAGTGACCTTCCAAAATCCTACTGAATCTCTGAGCTGAAACATGCAGTCTGGAGAAGGAACCCTTCAAAGAGCAGTTTGCTCACAGTTGGTCAAAATGTCCAAGTAAGAGAGTTTGAAATTGCTTGATTGTATTTTCTAAAAACATCTGTGTTGCAATTGTTTCTTTTTTGAATTATGTTAAACCACAATTGAAAAGCAATGACTAATTTTTATTGGCTGATTTTTGGTCTTTTTAAGGAATAATATAATTTTTGTCAGTTTCAAATTTTTTCAGTGATCTGTGTCTGGTTTTATTTCTTTTACAAAAGGTACAAACATACCTGTTTTACATGCAGTAGCTAGTTATTGACTATCTACCTGTGATTAAGACCATCCCACCTTTCCTTCTTGTCTTAAACCGTCCAAACGTCACATGGCAACCCAGCCCCCTAATGAGTCAGTGAAGGCCCTCTGAGGTCACTGACGTCACAAAAAGACAGATTATTATGTACAGAGGCTGTGACGGGGAGATGCACAGCCCTGTCACCCTAACCACCCCACCCATCACGCAACTCCCCATCTCTGTCCATGAATGATTTAATGATCTTGCAGTGTAAAATGGTTTCCCCTGGCAGGTAAAAGCAGGACGCAGGGCTTTAAGGACAGGTAATGGAGGCAGGCTTCACCCCCTAAAAAAAAAAAAAACTACTGCAGTGGGCTGGTCCTGAATAGGGACTGAGCTATGTTCTCTCGAATCAACCCAAACGCAAACAATAGAAACAGAGACAAGAGATTTTATCCAAATACTGCTAATATCCGCACATACAGGCGTCAGAGTGCGTGCATGGAGTCCGCGCGCTGCAGAAACTTGCTGCCGCCTGAGAGAAAGCACTGCAATGCAGACAGTCCTGTGCGCGAGAGGGACCAACATGCGCACCCTCTGCAGGACCGACGCGGTTCGCCTTTTATTGAACAAACCGACGATTAGAGCAGACAGCGGTCAAAAGAAACATTTAAAAACCCAAATATTCGTGTTTTGAGACTCTGTCTCGCGTGACCGCAGCGCGCGCTTTGCCCTTCAGACATCCCAACATCTCAGGCCACATTATTATAGCGGATATTTCTCACAACTTTTTTTGTTCATTAGATCAGCATAAATCAGGTGAGACATATTTATACGTTTAGACATGAGCCTTTTTAAAATGGCATTCTAGAAATAATAAATAAATATATATTTTTTTACGGGACTTACGTGATGAGCAATGTTGAAAAGCCAAAAACAAGAGGCATGTGCTCAATATTTTGCAAGTCATCCTTCACTTTAGAAAAAAAAAAGCTTCCTCGCAAAGGTTATGTTAATCAGACCGTAGATTCCTCTGCAGCATCCTCAGACCCCCCCTCTTTAAGCCCAACTTTAACTCGCGCAGCTCCAACTCCACTCCCCGGGATGTCGGGCAGCCTCCACCGGGGCGGGGACGCGCTTCGGGTTCTGGTGCTGATGCTGCGCTTCGCCGAGAACGCGCTTCTCTTCTTTTTATATCTCTTTAATTTGTCCAGTTTACATGACATTGGTGAAATGATGCTGTTTCTATACTTTGACAAATGGTGTCAAACTGCGGGAGGGTTGTTGAGCAGGTGGGATTGCCTCGCGTCCCTTCCACTTGAGTCTGAATCTTCAGAGGAGACAAGATGAGAGGAAGATGCATAACTTTTAAAGTCCGATGCAGGCTGGGAACATTTTGTCAAAGGACTTAAAAGTGATAGTGATGGACCTCAGTTCTGCAATGGATCAGTTGTATCATCTGGGATGCAGAAAAAAATAATGTTTTCTGCCCACTGTAGTTTCTACTGTCCTCTGGCACAGTTTGCATGGCTTCAAACTGCAACACAATGCATTACAGTGGTGCAGGATGGGTAAAATATTTCTCTCCAGTATTGCGGATAAAAAATAATCCCCAAAGTAGATATCCTTTTAGGAAAAACAAAACCACAGAGGATCAAATCAAGCTGCATAGTCCCGCTGTTTGCATCTTCATCCTTGTTCAGGCATCCGATCACCTTTAAATGTACCCAGAGCAGAAAAGTTACAAAATGAGGGTGCCAGCTGCTGAACTCAGACACGTCCCTTCAAATCCCCCCTCCTCCCACTCACACACACTCAAACATACACACACATAGGTGGGGACAGGATGAGGTAGAGAGGGATTTGTGGAAACGGGTAGCACACTAACCATAAAATAGAAAAGGCATTAGGATTAAGAAGCGGGATTATGGGGGCTGCAGTGTGCCAGTGATGATGTGAGATTGGATGCCCGGGCCAGCGTGGGATTTGCACTGTTTTCAATCAAATCAGATTTTCAGATGGTAAACTCCCTGTCACAGGCTTTTACCCTGAAATAGCCTGCCGAATGAGTGCAGCATTTCTGTGTATCCACAACCAAATACAGAAAAAAAGCAAAAAGTGGAACAATAAGAGAAAAGTAAGTTTAGGCTTTGCATAAGGACTTATTTAAAAGAGTCAATAAAATATTGTCATTAACATAAGCAAGGATTTTGAACAATGCAAAGCACTTATTGGAGCATGTTTTATTGATTGTTAATTGACTGAGTTTAGGATCCATTGGGTGCGGCAGCCATCTTGAATCAGGTTGACTCCAGATATTAATCAGTTGTAGATCCAATAATTACTTCATAATAATTTATTTTGTTATTCAGAAGATATTTTACTAACAGACAGACCCATAAACATACAGACACAAGCAAAAACATCCAAGAGATAAATATTTTTCAGTTAGATTGTCATGTTATTCTCATGACATTAACAGTTTTTGAGTGCATGTGATGGTGAAGGGCTCAGGACTCAGACATGACTTTCAGTTTTTGGTAACTTTACATTTAAAAAACCTTCCACATTTCCAGTTCCACATTTACCTTTGTATCCTTTCAAGCTGCTCATTGGACTTGAGCTGCTTGAATTTCAAATTAAAAGTATATATTCAAATGTTTACAGTGCAAAAGCAAAAACTAGGATTTTGTTTGGTTTCTGACATTTTACATTACTTTAGTTGAAATGCAAATCTCTTCCTAAACATCTGCACGTATAGCTTATAGATTTATTCAGATGGATTACCAGCTGCATCCTGAATGACCTGTTTACATAGGGGTAACCATAGAAACTGGTTTGGATGTGACTTGATGCCATCTGGTTTGGGTCAAACCTTGTTTATGAAATGATCAGCTGAATAGCAGATTTTTCAGAAAAAAAAAACATCTGATATTTTGAGATGCAAGTTCATACTTTTGGCACAAGAACATTTTTCAGTGTTACTCAAATTTATTTCACTGGCTTATTTTATTGTGATTATTTGAAGGCTAGAAATCATCCATATAAATATCTTCTCACTGTTTTGTGCTTATTAGTATATAATTTATGACTCATATTTACCATCTGTCTTTCTTTTCTTTGGGAAACACAATAACTTTTGCAGAATGATCATTTGACTTGTGAGGATTATGTTACATTCTCATTCAGTTCACTTTAATAAAACTATTTAATGTGAATTTACAACAAAAATCTCGGAGACCAAATCACAAATTCATTTCAAACCTATTAGTTGGGCCATTTTTTTTACAATACATTATGCTTACATACAGTGCAATATAAAATGTCAATTAACAAGTTGTCTAAAGCAGGAGTACCTGCCACCAGGTCCAACGACTGGTCCGTGATGCATAAAACGTTGTGCATTACTGATCTTATGAAAGCCAGCAGATTCCATCAAATCTTCACTTCAGCACATGCCCATTTAGACCAAACATACTGGCAACAGTAAAAAGGATAAATCCCTTTTAACAAGAAGAAACCACCAGCAGAACCAGCCAGCTATGTTTGAACAATCAAGGAGGAGACTCAGACAAACAGAAGTTTTGGTCCAGGTTCCTATAGGGAGAAAAGGAATGACAGCAATAATTACAAATGCAAACATACAGAGGACAGAGAGTAATGGGGTAAATATGTTCTCCAATATTATATTTTTGTTTGTTTGCTTCTTGTTTTTGTTGCTGTTTTACAGAACAACCAGCAGCCGGATGGATGGAGTGAAATAAAAAACTACACCACTAGATGTCAGATAAAGCCCAGATTTGAATCTTTGCTTTTTTGCATGCTCTCCTCTGGAGTGAACTCACTACAGACAAACTGTTTCACCTCCTCTACATGTTTTTAAATTTAAAATCTGAAATTCTATATTTACTTATGAAACATAAAAAAAGGCATTAAAATAATTTGATTTAAATTAAATCAATTGTGTTTATGCAAAAATATTAGAATCTATAATATATATAAAAAGACAACTCAGAAAGTCAGAGAAAGTTCGCCATTCGAAGTGGGTGGAAAGTTTTAAGATGTACACAAATAGACATATTTTGTTAATTTTGTTTTTATGTTTTTCCATTTTTTACATGGAGTCTGATTACAAAAGATAGACATTAAAAATGCCCTAATTCTGTTTCCTTTTGTTGTCTTAAACTGTTCACAGAAGCAGAAAGGTTCAAGGCTAATTTGTCAGGGGGGTTTGTTTCTTTGAATTTGTTTTGTTTTTTGTTTTTTTCAGTGACAGTAGATTTAACACTAGTCTTTCCACAACACCACTTTGTGTATTTTCCATAGGGGTGCTGTCTTATACTTGCAGGACGTCTGCTGATTCCCACAAACAGAAACACATCACCAGTAGAACTATGGGCACAAACAAACACACGTTCACAAATAGGGGTCAAGCTATGGTTCTGGTCCAAAGGTTTCTTTAATTTTGTTTTGGTGATCTGTTGTCACGGATGAGTTGTATTTGTCATAAAGATGGATGAAATATTGAAGGTCGTACAACAAACAAGGTTTTGTTCACGTGTTTCCAAAATTTTGAACACAAAACAAAAACAAAAACACATATTGCTGATGAGAGCCAGAAATTGGAGAATTCAGGATGATCTTGTTTTTGATGAGACAACTGTTTGTGTTGTTAATGTTGTGTATTTGTTTTTGAGCTGCTGAGGTCTCACTATACCTGCGAACAAGTCCAAGAGAAGATATAAAAACTGGTCTCTCTAGCATTTGCAGCTACAATTTGTTAGACCACTTACACTACAAAGTGGACACAACGTTAAATTTAGGGCACCAAATGGAGAGAAAGTTGATGTGAAAAATACTCAGACTATCCTTTTATAACAAATTAGCTTAGCACAAAGTCTAAAAATACAGGGTATTTATTAGTCTAGTTGTAACAAAAGCAACAAAATCCTCCTACTTTGATTAGTTATTTTATAATTTAGAAAAAGGAACCATTTATTATGCTGAAACATTAAAGTGTTAATATACGAAGTCTCATTTGGTTATGTTCCAACTTTTTCTCTGACAAAAATTTAGAGCTTTTGTACAAAAATAAAGTTGTTTTAAAGGTATACCATTATTTTTGGACCCTAAAAGTTATGAAATTCCGTCACAGTGTCATGGTTTGTGTTTATTTTTACCTTGGTTTTTCTAGAGTTGCTGTGGTTCCCTGTGTATACCTGCCTCTGTGTTGCCTCCCCAGGTGTTTCCAATCAGTCCCACGTTTACTCACCTTTATGTCCTGTGTCTTGTCTTCACTTCCATGTTGGATCATCGTGCTGTCATTGTAAGATTTGCTGCCACATCAACCTTTTTGTTTATTAAACTATTTTTTGCTTGAGCTCTGGGCTTTTTGTCTGCGCCCTGGGTCGGTCTGGCCACACACCTCACAGACAGTTGTTCACAGCAGGGCATAATGGCAAATAATGGCAGGTTCAGATTTGTACTTCAAACATAAGAATATAGTCAATTACAACATCATGGTATTTGCAGAAAGTACGTGAATAACATGTCCCAAAAAGCACCTAAAACAAAACTGAGGAAATGATTCTTCACGATTATTCACTTTATATGAACTGTTGAACTTTATCAGCATGAATGATGTCATCTTTTTCAGGCATCACTTCTGCTCTGTATAAAGACTTATTTTAAGATGTAATAATATGGTTGTTTAGAAAAGATGACAGACTGTGCAGTCCAGAGCCCTTACGATCAAAGGAAATAACGCCAGAGAATTTCTTAATAAAGTTCAAATCTTTTGCTTTAAAATCTTAGTTTTGTGCTTTCCCGTTGTCCCCACCCCAGTTTGGCATCTTGTTTTACACCTCGTGTCAATGTTGTTTTAGCACTTTGAACACAACTTTCCATGTAGCTTTACTTCACATTTAAGTCTGAAAGTTGATTTATGTGCAGGAGAGACATAGCAGACTTATGACAGGTCCACAAAGACAAGCGCTTGAACACCTGCATCAAGTTGAAATGCAGACAACAGCTGTGGCCTGCTGGAGATGCATGGAACTGAGACACTTTTGTTTCTAATGTTTGCTGCCAACATGAGCACACACACGCATAATTCATAGCTGCAGCGAGTGGCGCACATACACACACACACACACACACCACTAGATTGTGTTTTCCTCACACACCAAACAAGCCACAGTTATTTAGTCTGCTTTTAGTTTGTTTGCCCACTGTCTTCTCCCCTTTTGTTGCTCTGCGCCGGGCATTGTTTGAAGTGAACTGCTGACTCCTTGCAGCTGGAAAGATGATGAATGAGGATGAAAAAAGGCTGCGCCAAGTGACGACATATGAAGGTGGTCGGGTTGGGTAAACAGCAATGTTACTGCAGCAGCAGCAGATATAGTTGTTGATACAGCTCATTGAAACAACGTTTTGTTTCTCAAGAAAAGTGATTCAGTTTAAAGCAAATGTCTATTGTATAGATGTGTCTCTTTGACATGTAATAAAGTAAACAAAAAATGTGAAAAGAAATGATTTGTTGCTTATTTGACAAAGATATGCTAATGAAAAGATTTGTTGTTGTCCTTAAAGAGTCTATTACTTTTTGTATTATGTAAGTGTTTGACCTTAATTAATATCACATGTGCTTTCAAGCTTCCCATCAGCCATTCAGCCTATTTAAATGGATCAAACATGTTGTATCATTGTTTGCACCACACTGAACATGAAAGGCAAGAGTTGTCTGAGGAACTAAAAAAAAAGATTATCAACTTCCATTTCAATTGTAAAAATTACAAAACCTCTAAGCAGCTTCCAGCTCCTCTGACCACAGCTGCTAAAACTATTAACTGAATATTTTTATTACATTTTCAACAAAATAAATCCATCCTCAATACAACCTGAGCCAATCCACACATCCCTTATGAACATAAAAAGAAAACAAAACAAACAAAAAAAGAAACATCTCTTAGTTGACTTAATGCAGAATTGTTTGGGAATCTCTCAATATAGTTCAAGAATGGTTGCCATATTTTAAAAGGTGTCGGCAAAACCATGCATGACGTGTCATGTGAGAGCAAATCTTCAATCCATCACGTATGGGAAGGAGGTATCTACTTTTTCTACGTTAGAAGTGTGCGTTGACAGACCATCAGTGTGGAAAAGGCCACAGCTGAAGCTTGCCAGTTGGGCACATTACATGCTTGAGGAACAACTCCAAATATTGCTGTGAGTGGGTTTGGGGGGAATATTAATATTTCACAATTCAGTCATGGTTTTGAAGACTATTCTCCAGAAGACGTGCTAAAATTATTAAAAAGTAAAATGTTCATAGGATTATAGCCAACCTCTCAGGTCAGAGATGCAAGCAGAAATGCAACCCTAGGTTGATGAGACACATAACGTGGTAATAACAGCCAGGGAAACCACCCAAAACCATTCCAGTCAAACTCCAACATCACTTTCTGATTGGTCTTTTTGTTGCATTTTGAATTATAATGACCTTCATGGAAAAAAGATCCAAAAAGGCTCCAAAATTTACAGAAAAACACAGGAAAGACAGACTGGAATTTGCCAAAACGCTTGTAGACAAGGCCCAAAGTTTCTGGGAGACATTTTAGGAACTGGCGAGACAATACTGGAGCTTTCTGGCTCCAGTCACATCAGTTGTGCTTTTGTGATTACTGTGGAAGAGTACCAACAAATTTATTCGAATCTGCAAATTAGTGTTCACAAAGTAACAGCTGAACTGGGAAATGCTCCAACGGTTGCATCACTACAGCCTGCTTTTCTTAAAAGTTCTAGACTCCTCTCTACAGCAGAATTTGTTGCGCTTTGCACACAGTCTGATCTGATATCTGGCAAAACAAAATGTATTCTTTCCCATCTCACTTCCTCCGAGCTGAGCTCCAGTAAAGTACCTTTGGATAGAAAGTTTGAGAACAGTTTGTCCCCTCAAAACCGGGCCCCACTCCACTCGCAGCCTGCAGGTGGGGAGGGGTTTGGAGGATTTGATGGGCAGCTAATGGAAGGGAGGACTATTTCTCCCAAGAGTATCGACCGTATGAAATGTTTTATGATAAAACCTCTGCCATCAGCAAACATGAAATACACATCCTAGCTTATTGAATCGGAGACTCGTCTGCTTTCCCAAGTTAAGAATGAAAAGGGCCGATCATTAACTGTGACCAGAGTGGGTATTGTTCCTGATGATGAACCATTAGTGAACAAGCCTTAGCCACAGGCCAGGCCCAGGGGAAGATTGTAGTGTACAGTGTGTGTTTGGAGAAGAGGGGGGAGGTGCAGAAATAAAATACAGCCCTACTCCTCCTCGCACGGTTCACCCTCTCTTAATGTTGCTCTTGGAGGTCACAGCACCTAGCAACAGCCTGGATCAAGCCCTGAAGGAAACATGAGACACGCACACACACATAGTTTGTGTTGTGAATTGCATTTCTTAAACACAAAGAGAATAAACTGACTTGCTTAGGGCATGTACTGGGTTACCAGTAAATTGTAATTTAAAGAAATTATATTTCCCTAACATATGGGCTACAGGTTAAAACTTGCTGAAAGGGATCAAGCTACTTTCTAAATGTGCTTAATTACTCTGATAAAAAAAAAGAAAGGTTGCAGGAGCACAATATTCTGCTTTTTGATTGTTCCCCCCCCCCCTTAAAGTTACCGGTTGTACTTTCAGACAAGTTTTTCTTTCAGTTGATTTGAAAGTTGCTGCTGAGACTGAGTTAAAGCAGTCGGCACTTTAATTTCCACATCCAGTAATTATACAGCCTGTATCTGTAAGAGCTGCTCTCAAAGGCTGATGTCTAAACACAGGAAGCCAGGGTATGACCGTCTACAGACACACAAGGTTGGACTTTTTCAAGAATGGTGAAATGTTCCCAGTGATGCTGCAAACCCTTCTGACGTGGAGCTCTCCATGGTGACCGCCAATCATGTTTTTATATTGTGCATGTTAAATGTTTGCGCTCAGTTCTGCGTTCTTACCATTGGATGCATATGCAAACCCCCACGCCTCGGTGCCAAAGCGCACCGACAAGCACACACAGACACAAATTAATCCTGCACAGTTTGGATTTTGGCAGTGTGTCATTAATTTTGCATTCAGTGTACTTTCACACACTCAGCATCCTAAAAATAGCTGAAGGACTCTGGCTGTCTGCCCAGCCTCCCTAACTGTCAATACGTTATCTTTGCCCTCGCTCTGACATTCACCGTGTTTAACCTGCTGTATCACAAAACCACACAGGACTGACCCCTACCAAGGTAATTATTATTTACTGTAATGTGGACAGCATATGAATCGTGTTGGTTTCAATCTAACAGATTTTTAAAAAGAAACCGAAATGGAGGCTGAAATTTTTTTCTTGGAAAATCTTGTCTGCTCTTTGCTTTGATGTGAAAATACCAGACAATATGAGGGCATATCTGAACTGTTTATTTGCAAAGACAAATGTTGTGTCTATTTTACAAGATTTACTTTTAACTTCCCTAGTTGTTTGCTTGCTTTAGTTGACTTTGCATCTTTATCAATTTCTCATCTTTCTGTCTGCTGAATTCTGTTTTTAGAACTCTTCATCACTTTGATGGTTGTTAGAGATAACAAAGCTTCTGGCTCCATGAATGCTCCTTTTTTCCCCTCTCTTTTTATCCTCAGGAATGTTTATTTTCCAAATTCCAGAAGTGAGAGATTAGCCCGAAAAGTGTGAAACTACAATTATTGGACATGGTTAAAACTCAATTAATTTTAAGGTTCCTGAGCTAAAATTAAGTGTGGTAGTAGCTGAGAGTCATTTACAACTTATAGTTTATACATATCTTATCATCTGTTTGAAAACTGGTCTGTCTAGCAAAATATTTCATAAACTAGTGGATGGGTTTTGATTAAAGTTTCAGAGAGTAAGGTGTACTTTCATCTGACTGTTGGGACTCCTTGATACCAACGTTAGTAGTAACTGTTCATTCATTTATATTTGATGTGTTTTGGCGTACTGTATTGTACATAATTTGTTATAACCTTTTAAAACTTTTGTATATATATATACATGTTTTTTAACTTTTTTACTTTTTTTTAAGTGTCTTTGTATTTATATGTACCATGCACTTGCCCTTTTGGGACCCGAATAAATCTAAACCCTGAACCTGTTCTCTCCGTGCATTCGTGGGTTTTCTCTGGGCATGCCAGTTTACTCCCACAGACCAAAAACGTGAATGTTAGGCTAATTGGTAACTTTAAATTGTCCCTAGGTGTGAGTAAGTAAATGGCTGTTTGTCTCTATATGGCCCTGTGATGGATTTGCGACCTGTCAAGGGTGTGCCCCGCCCCTCACACAGTGACTGCTGGATGGGCACCAGTGATCCCTGTGACCCTGAAAGGAAGAAGTGGGTAAAAGATAATGGATGGATAGATGGATGCTTATTTTAAACAATACATTAAGAACATTTTAAATGTCATTATTACCCTTCACCCCTCTCTCAAACTGGACTCAGATTCAGAAAAAAATAGAGTCAATTATGGGTTCACAGTGTGACTGTTCTCACAACAGATGTCCCAAGTATAGAATATCACTCATTCTCTTAAAAACTGAGAGGCCTCATTGCAACACATTATTCGCTCATTACACAAGCTCTGCAGAAAGATTGACAGGCTGAGGAATTGTACAAAAGTCTGGGGTGGTAATGGTCCTGGTAAAGGGGAATGGGGGATGTAAGGGGCAAACTGGAACAAGAGGGTCCCCAGTTCAATGAGTTTTCTCTCTCTTGGCTTGCCACCGATCCAATCATGTGCCACTCATCTTTAGGAACCAATAAAACCAGAGCCAGGGCTGCAAACACCTCCCCTGCCTGTGAGCCTATTCTGTTAAATGTTGTTCCTGCAGCCATGGGACAGGAAGAGACCAGATTTTTGACATGGTGATGTTAACCCAGCTGTGTGCCCAAGAATGCCTCCGTCACAAATCCTGTAACGTGACTCTGTAGCAGGATGTCTGTACAGTTGAAAGCCAATATTTTTAAAACAGATTTGTTGTTCGTTTATTAAACTTTCTAAATCAATTTTTGATATAAACCTCCCGTTTGTCACAAACAATATTCCTGCGCAGCTGGACGTTTCACAGCAGGAGCTTCAGGTCAAGTGGTGATGTAATTAAAGAGCTTCATGGCTGCCGTATCCCATTACATGAACCAGCAGCCACTGCACACCACTCTTCTGCTCACAAACTGGGGATGTCTTGATCCAATCGCAAATATCAGATTGCACAATCAATCAAGTCATTTTTCAGTGGTCAGCAAGAGACTAGCTACTCTGTTCCTGATCTCTGTTGTTGACCTACATTCCATGGTTTCACATTGGCCGTGCTGCCGTACGGCTGCTGTACGGCTACTGTACGGCTGCTGTACGGCTGCTGTACGGCTGCTGTACGGCTGCTGTACGGCTACTGTATGGTAGTAGCAGCCATCGAGATGCAATGTGGCTGCAAGTTTGTTGTATGGAAATGTTTTAGAATGCAAAAGGAGTGCAGTATAGTAACAGGCCATCCAACAGCAGCAAGTAGCCAGACTGTACTAAGCAGCAAGCTAACAGATAGAAGTGGGCCATGGAACAGCAGCAAGAAGTGGGTCGCCAGACAGCAAAAAAAAAAAAAAAAAAAAAAAATGCCAGACAGTACCAAGCAGCAGGCTCCCAGATAGCAGCAAGCTGCCCAACAGATAAGTGGGCCTCCAGATAGTGAGCAACACACTACTGGCCCATGAGTTACTTTATGACAGGTTATAAGCAAAGACAAGTTTTCTTTACTACAATATAGAGCTACTTGAGTGTCAAGGTCAAAATGATCATTATAACTTGTGGTCTGAAACCCTGTGCTGCAGGTAAAATAATGCAAATATCAGATTAAGACTCAGTACTGGATGATCCTTCTTTTTCTCGAATCAGTATTGTGAATAAAACATCTTGATCAAGATGTTCCTATTACAAATACATAGACTAAACTTTGGTTAGACCTATAAAAACACTAGTGATGGAGGGAGAGTGCGACCGCAGCAGGATGAGGTTTTAGGTTCAATGCTGAACTTAGTGGGAAGGAAATCCTCTCTGAGTCACTGTGAGGGTCACTGGAGCCCAGTTCCTCTTCAACATCTCTAGTTTGGGGGGAGTTGTCAGATAAGCTTTCAACTTGGACCCAGCTTCTAAAGCGAAGCTGGATTCCTAAAGACAGAGCAGCCTTCTTAAGATTTTTATTGAGTCTAGCACGAGCGAAGCCTCAAAAGCAGAAATCGCCGTAGCGCTCTTGATCAATCATCACTCAGAGAAAATGTAAAAAAGAAAAAGAAGAAAAGACGAAATCATAGCAACCACTCAAATAAGATTCATGCCAGCAGTTCTTGGCAGTCCAGACTCCACAACCTTCTCTGTTGACAACCAACTCCGTTCTCCAACATGAGTCTGGCTGTGATGCGGGCTGCAGTGAAACACAATCCTCCAGGCAGAGACTCAAAGAGGAGACAGAGGGAGAGAGAAAGAGAAGCTCACCCCTCTCCTCTCCTCTGATCAAACTGACATGCATCATTTGTGTTTATTATACATCTCTTTTGGAAACCCCGTGCCAACCTGAACAGACTGTGAAGTCATCTTCTCTGACTGAAAACGTTGGGTAGAAAAAATATTTTTCAGAAAAGGTTTATTGGAAGCAAAAACGTTATGTCAGCTTGAAGAATAATGACTTGCATTGGCCTTTAGATTAAAATTGTTTTTAAGACCGCTACTCATATCATGGGATGTTGCTATAAGCTTTATTTTTTTTGCTAGACTTATACTTTGTCGCTCCCACCACCTTCTTTTTTTTTTTTTTTAGTTTAGCAGCCACCAAAGCTTGGCTTGTGTTCACAGGGGGATTGAACAAATCATCAGCCCTGCCCTTGATCCAGTTTTTCACGTTGACCAGAGTATCAGGTTGTCTTGCAGTGTGTGTGCATGTGTGCACTAATTGAGAATTATGTGTCATCTCCTGGAAAGAGAAGGGACAGAGGAGAGGGGGGGGTGGTAAAGAAAGCAGTAACTGAGAACAAGTCAGGAAATAAATCAAATGCTTATCCAGGAGCTTTTTTGTCTCCAAATATCTAAAAATCAGCCTTTTTCACAGCATGATTAAGGATTTTTCTGCATTTTCTATTTGCTCTGACTTTGCCTCTTTAGAAACAATATATGAACGAAAGGCTTTTCTTTTTTTTTCTTTTTTTACATTTCCAGTGTGGGCTGAGGGAATGAGCTCTAAAAATAAAACACATGTTCCTCCAGGTCTGCAGAAGCAGGGGCCCCGAGCGTATTGTTTTGGGATATGGGGGAGGACAGGGAAGATCTGGCTCGGAGAGACATTCTGCAGAGACGGAAAGCAGCTGGTGTAGTTTCGACAGGAACACTCGAAAAGTGTTTGCTTTTGCAAATCGATTTGTGCAAGCCCCGTTGCAGAACATCGTAAGAAAGTATTTTCCTAGAATCTCTGTGGGTTGAATTGTGAGAAGAGATCGTTTGTTTTGTTTTATGTTGAATCATCATTCACACAAAATGTACTGAATAAAATAAACTTAGCCTTCAAGCTGCAGCAGCTAAGAGGCCCTCTTATTGAGGACTGTGTTAAAGCCAGCTGACTGAGAAGCATGAAAGGAGACTGCACAGAGCAGAGCGAGGGGAAATGAAGGGATATTAAAGGAAAAAGAAGCCTGAGTGCCAGCTGGGCTGAATAAGACGTGTGTCTGGATTTGAGATAAGTCCACCTTCCACCTATTGCTGCGTTTTTATGAGCTGTTTAGTAAAGTGAAAGAGAAAAAAGCAGAGCAGGAATGTGTGAGTGTGAACAAGAAAAGCAGGAAATGAAAGATAAAAAAACCCCACTCAAATTACAAAAGAAATAAAGAGCATGAAAGAGATTACTGATGTTAAAAAGATTACAATACAATTTAATCTGCAGTTCCTTTCAAACAAACTTTTAAACTCCCTGCTGCTAAAGCTTTCTCTTATCCTTATTGTCAAAAATAACACAATAAATTGAATTAAGACACAAAAATTCTTTATAAGCACTAATTTAGTTCTTTAAATGTTACTGATCAACATTATTGTAAACAGCTGAGGGTGGAAGCTGTCAGACATGTTGGTCACTTATCAGATCAGTGGTTTTCAAACTTTTTTGCTTCTGGCAAAATAACAGTTGCAGACACTCATGACCCCATATATTACTTGTTTACGTATGCAAACTTTGCTAATAACTCTGTTAACATGGGAATAATAACTATAAACCATTATGATAATTTTTATTCATTTATGGCTATTTTTAAAAATTACAATAATCATGATGAAAATATTCCTATAGCATTTTTTGCATTTAAATTTATGTCTGGAAATCATCTGCGGACCCTCACTGAATGTTTTGTGACACACAAAGACTTTAAATAAATAAAATAAAACTTTGGGAACCACTACACTATGAAATATTAATAGTATTAACAATAATGAATATAACAATATTAACAATAAATTTCTGCACCCAGAAAATACTGTCTCATGTTGATTCTGAGGAATGTTCCATGGGTCAGCTGGGACTTCAGTGCTTTAGAATTAGCTTTTGCTAAATTTTTAAGTGTGTTATTGCTTTAGAATTAGGGGACCTAAATATTAAAGGTAGTGCTTTAGGGTTAGTGCAACTAATTTTTAGATTAGTGCTGCCCACCACTGCTTGTTGGTTATAGAGGCCCTGGAGTGATGCCCTCCAAGCAGTGGGAACTATAAATATTAACATTCCTTAGTTGTTTTTAGCCTTTAAAAGCTTCATAATCAATTAAAAAAAAAAGAAACTAATGAGAAAACTCCACCAAGCTGCACGAATACAGCAGCGACGTCGGGGGATTCATGCTGGATTCATGCTCGACTTGAACAAAATAAATCCTGTCATGACCCACTGGGGCGCGCCGCGCGTGAGTGTGCAGTCAGAGCGAAGGGGGCGTGGCTCTGGGCGTGTCTCTGCGGGGAGTGTCTGCTCTAAGCCAATCGCCCGTGGGACTGTAGGTCAGTGGGCGTGGCTTGCTTCCCACACCATCCTGACCCAGCTGCTGCTGCACGCTTTTGTTCAAAAAACTCTGTAGTTCGTCAGCGGTGAGAGGTGCATGTTATCGCTGGTGCTCACCAACAGATGATGATGATGATGATACACGTGTACTTATTTTAACACAAACCATAGCGGTGCTGGAGATTTCATTTGATCTATTTCTTTTCCGTTTAGGAAGTTAAGCAAACAGCTGGAGTCCTGACAGATTTTCCTCAAATCTCATCCGTTGAGTCGGACTATGACTGTCAGCAGTGTGAACACTTACTAGACGTTTTGTTTCAGCAGAAAGCAGAGGACGGGCTTCCTGTGCTTCCTCTCCTCCTTTTGGATATCTATGGAGAGCTGCGCGCTCTCACGCAACTCCTGGACTCGCACTTCTCGCGCCGTGAACGCTGACTCCACCGACCTGGACAGCAGAAAACGACACTCTTAACCCTATTTGAATGCCTTTGCAAGGAGTTTGCTGGTTCTCGTGCTGCAGGCAGGGCTTCAGTTTGCTGGGACGGGACTATGGGGAGAAAGAGGAGGAAGAGTCTTTTGAATTGCGCAACAAGGAGGACTTGACTCCCAATGGACGGGTAAAGGAAACAAAACTCTCCACCTGCACTGTTTAACTGCTTCTGCATCATTTTACACTAAATGCATGTATAGTTGCTACACTCTAAAACAGTAAAACGTTAGATTTTCATAATTTGGTCATCTAGTTTCACTAAACTTGGTTATTTAAAATTAAAAAGTAATGTTTATTAGAGAGTTGTTCCAAGAAAATAGAGCTCCCTAGCCTAATGCACATGTGCAAGTAAGGAAAGCACTTTGGGACAGTTTTCATCCAGTAAATGAAGTGTGCATTTTAAGCAAGGTTGCAACTTGGGTTTAGTTTGCAGTATTTTGTTGCTTTAATGTGTCATTATTGCTTCGATACAGTAAGACCTGCTTATTTTGACTAGACTAACAGACAAGCCTAAGATTCAAGATATGATGGTGTGATTCAAACAACATCCAAATTTCATTTTTAGAATGCAATATGACTGTGAAGCATGCATGATTTCAGTCTTGTTTGAGCAGTTATGTCCACACATCTCGATTTAGAAGAATGATCATGCACGAAAAGTAAATATTGGAATGTAAAGGTGATAAGAAATACAATCATTGAATACTATTGTTGATCTGAAGTGACAAACCACAGTGTGAACATATGAGTACACCTATTAGCTGTGTGGATAATCAGGTTTATCAGTCATCAGACTTAAATATTCTGGTTGAGCAAGGGGGGTGGAGAAAAAAAGAGAACCTCTGTTCAGTTTTGATGCTCAGGTTTGCATGATCTTTGAAGCTGAGGCAACATTGAGCAATCCCACACACATGCTCTGATGCAAGCTATAAAACTCAGAGAGTTGAACCGATCCTGTGTGTTTGGCCTCGGTTTCAAATAAGACTGTGGCCTTGTCTTCTCTGTAATGTTAGTCATCTGATCAGGCACAGAGAGTTCAGCATTGTCCGCCCACTTGTGAGGGGCATTGTTGCCTCAAAATGAGGTAGGCTCTTTTTGTGTAAGTCATCATACATCTGTTTACGTACATCTACATTTTTTGCACTAAGTACAGGTGAAGCTTTACTGGTAAGAGTAAAACCACTTTAATTTAACTTGTATAGCCTGCTATTCTGTTTATTGGCCATATATGTGCCATTCAGCACAATACGACACACATTTGCATGAAAATGTTTGGGGTAGATAAGTTTACACGGTTATTGGCTCAACAGAAGTTTAACTGCACCAACAACCCTCAGATAAGAGCAACATCTGTTGCTCAGGGTTGCTTTTGGAGGTGTTCGTTTGTGGCAGTGCACACACTATCTTCCTCTTAAACGTACCATCTGGCTGACCACTGAGCTTCATATCTGCAATCAATAACAGATCATTGCAACATGTTCTAATGGAGATGGCCTTCAAAAGTGATTCTGACAGATACCTTTACAGTAGTTTTCCCAGATTACTTGTTAAAATGCAACCTCAGCTCCTCCTGGCAGCCTTCGTTTAATATTTTATGAATGTTCTCTGTTTAGTCAAGAACATTCAAAAGATTTTGCTTGAACAAATTGTTTGCCCAAAGGAGAAGAAAACAAAGACTGCCTGTCTTGTCTGATTCAGCTTGCGTATCATAGCCAATTTCATTGATTCTCTTGGCAAGATTTTTGTTTTTGTGCACGTGTGTGTAGCTAAATATTGCATACATCTTCACGTATGCCTGCACATATATGATTGAATTAGAAACAGAACAGGAACAGCAGTTGCATATATAGTTGCAATAAAAACTGATGAGGTTCAGTTTTTAACCACTGCATGTCAAACTGATAATACTGACCTCAGCGTCGTCACAATCAGATGAAACAAGAGAAGCTGAGGCACTCTGGTCTACTAACACCCTTATGTTGCCTAGGATTTTTTTTTTTTCAGTGTTCTACTGCAGTTTGAAATACCCAGTTTAGTCTGTCATTTATGACTAAAAAATGACCCACAAATTAAATAGTGTGGTCTGAGGCTTAACGGGCTATTTATATACAATATGATGTTGTCATTTAGGTTGAAATGTATGCTTATTGATTGGTTCAGATCCCATCATACAAGCTCATATAAAATTCTTGAAATTTATTATCTTTAAATTGTCTCTATCTCCTAAATGTTGCCTGGGTCCCTTTTTGATTGACAACCCCAGTTCCATTGAAGTTGGGACATTGTTTAAAACAGAATATGCTGATTTGCAAATCCTTTTCAACTTATATTCAATTGAATACACTACAAGGACAAGATATTTAATGTTCAAATAGATACACTTTATTGTTTTATGCAAATATCAACTCTGTTTGTTTTTGTTGTCTGCAACATATTTAAAAAAAAGCTGGGACAGGGGCGTGTTTACCGTTGTGTTACATCAGCTTTACTTTTAACAACACTCAATAAGTGTTTGGGAACTAAGGACACTAATTGTTGAAGCTTTGCTGGTGGAATTTTTTTCTCATTTTTGCTTGATGTAAAACTTCAGTTGTTCAACAGTCTGGGGTCTCTGTTGTCATATTTTGTGCTTCATAATGCTCCACACATTTTCTGTGAGGGACCGGTCTGGACTGCAGGCTGACCACTCTAGTAAGTGCACTATTGAAGCCACACTGTTGTAACACATGCAGAATGTGGCTTGGCATTGTCTTGCTGAAATAAGCTGGATGTTCACTGAGAAAGTCATGTCTTGGATGGCAGCATATGTTGCTCCAAAACCTGTATAAGCACGTTTCAGCATTAATGGTACTAACACATCCCCATACCATCAGAGAGGCTGGCTTTTGAACTATCATTGATAACAGTTCAGAGAGTCAAGTTCCAATTTGGCCCGAAGGACACCACATCCATTATTTCCAAAAACAATTTGAAATGTGAACTCACTCGTCAGACCGCAGGATACTTCTTCACTTTGTGTCAGTCCATCTCAGATGAGCTCAGGCCCAAACAAGATGGCTGTGTTTCTGTGGGTTGTTGATATCTGGCTTTGTCTTTGCATGGTAGAGTTTTAACTTGTACTTGTAGATGTAGTGACAAACTGTGCTTACTGACAATGGTTTTATGTAGTGTTCCTGAGCCTGTGTGGTAATATCTGTTACAGAATGATGTGGGTTTTTAATGCAGTGCCACCTGAGGAATCGAATGTCACAGACATTCAATGTTCGTTTTTACCTTGCTGCTTACTTGCACAGATTTGTCCAGATTCTCTGAATCTTTTGATGATATTATGGACTGTAGATGATGAAATCCCTAAATTCCTTGCAATTGTAGGAGATATTTATCTTAAACTGCTGGACTATTTGCTCATGCAGTTAATCACAAAGTGGTGAACTTCACCCCATCGTTGCATGTGAATGACTGAGCCCTTTGGGGATATATCCAATCACAACACTCACCCGTTTCCAACCTGTTCACCTGTGTAATGCTCCAAACAGGTGTATTTGAGCATTCTTCAACTTTCCCAATCTTTTGTTGCCACTGTCCCAGCTTTTTTGTAATGTGTTGCAGGCGTCAAATTCAAATAAGTGAATATTAAAAAAGACAAAGTTGATCCATTTGAACATTACATATTTTGTCTGTAGTGTATTCAATTGAATATAGGTTGAAAGGGATTTGCAAATCATTGTTTTCTGTTTTTATGTTTTACACCACGTCCCAACTTCATTGGAATTGGGGTTGTATGCTTGGAAGTATTCATGAATATGAATTGCCTTGTGCTGAGCCATAAAAGGCTATTACTCTGGGTGACACAGGGTGTACATCTGTCTTTCGTGTTGTGGTTTATTTGGATTATCAGGTTTCTTCCTATAGAAGAGAATCACTTTACTCTTGTAGTTGAAGTTGTCATGTTATCAACAACAGTGAACAAAGACCCCATCCCCACCCTGTTGCATGTGTGTGCTTCATAGGGCCCTCATAACACTGGAACTTCATTTAGTTGGCCTCTATCCAAGAATAATCACAGTGACCCACGAAAGTGGTGGGTCCTGTTTTTTAGAAACCACAACCAGCTTTGCTTGCCAACAAGCCAAGGGATGCCATGATGTGTGGCATCCACACCAAAGTCATATGTGCCACAAGGTTTGGCAGAACTTTTCTTGACTGGTGTTGGAACTGTGAGTCAGAGATGACGTATGTGGTAGGCTTGACCCTTAAGAGCACAGGGCCATGTCAGAAACTTTTCCCTTCATGTTTACAGTCTGCATTCAAAGAAATTGCTCTTTAGCAGCTGCCCAAACAGTCACACTGAGCTGAATGCCTCCAGTGTTAGGACAGCTTGGCACTCATTTTTGGACAGGACATCTATCATTCACTCTTCTTTCCATGTTTCATTTAAAACTTTTCCTCAAATTTTTTTAAAATGTTATTTTAAGTCACGTTTACCAATAAACTGCTGCCACGCAGTGTGTATGCCTTGGCAGTTGTTGGTGTGTATTGGAGTGCCGCCACGCATCTTGTTCTTAGAACAATCAGGCACAGTCCAGCTTTGGTCAGAGTGGATCCCGTTAACATCCCTACTGCCCTTTGCCTTCAGAGGTGTCATGGTACGCTGGTTTATATTTGGTTTCCGTTGCGTCTCTGCCTCACCACCTCCAGGCCACACATCTGGTCTTCAGGCCGACACGAGCTGAGCCCAAGCATTTCCTCCTGGTTACTCAGCCTCCCAGGAGAGCTGAAGGGAAAGAGAAAGAGAGCAAGAGAGTAGACTGTGGAAAGCGAGAGCGGAAGTCAGGCACGAAATGAACACATCACGCCATCTTTTCCCTCTTTCTCTTCATGCTTGGCTCTAGTCGAGAGTGATTCATCCTCTGCCCATCCAAAGGCAGATATTGTGCCAAAGCTCTGCATCGCACGCTATCTTTGGGGATTTTTTGTTTGTTTTTATTCCACAGCTCATTCACTCTGTTGGAAAACTGTTTTACTTTAAACTGTCATTTTCTGTAAAGAATGACTTAAAATATTTCAACTTTATTTACTTAAGCCTTTAGAATAATTTTCATCTAACCATTACATGTTATGAAATTATAGCTTCTCTGTTACTGGTTTAATTAATGTTGATTTGTTGTTTTTAGTAATCATGATCAGAATCTTATGTAGCTGTTGGCTTGTCTTAGGCATTCACTGCATGGTTAAAGGCACATACAAAGTTTCATTGCATTTTAGCTTCCATTCATAAGTTACTTTCTAATGCTGTTCAGTTATTCTTGCCTGTCTGGTTTGGCATGTGCAGTAACTCTTTTTAGTTAAACATTGATGAAGTGCTATTATCCAGACCCCAGTCATTTCCTCATTTGCCCCAAGGTCAATTTGCCTTAAAAATATAATGCAGATTTGATACCAAACTCTGGGAGTGCAGCATATGTTTACTAAGTTATTTTTAAGGCATCTAAAAAGAAACAAGAGAATGTTTTTGTGGAGCAACAGCTATACTTAGGATAGTTTGCCCAGTAGTAAAGTGTGGTGTGTGAACTGTGAGGGGCCCAGAGCTGACCTGGATAGTATTTCAGGTGGGCCGAGTTGGGCTGGGGCAGCCACAGGAGCTGGCTCAAGGCTGTGGTTCACAGAGACAACAAGCCAGGCCATGGGGACACACAGTGCTACTCTGCACACCAGGGAATTAGTCCAAACTGCACACTGGTGAGCTCTGATGTCTGATGGGATTTTCCAAGGTCAGGCTGAGAGCTAAGAGCAGTAGCACTGTGAAAGGAAACATCCTTTCCTATCTTCCTAATGGAGATACCTTGGAATAAAAAATAGCATTGTTTGAAACATAAAATCAGATTTATTTTAAATGTGTACCAATTGGACCCTCATTTGGCCAGTAAAAGTGTAAACTTTAGAGTCCACTAAGCACTCATTTCCTAGAATGAGTGTATGTGATTTATTATGAATAGCTGCATTGCTAATATATTATAGTGATTATGAACTGTGGCTCTGTCCATTAGTTAATTATTGTTGGCGGACCAATAAAGTCCTATTTATGTACATTCCCCGCAGAGGTCTCTTTGTCAGTAGCCGTTCTCCATTAACTTGTGGATAGAAAAGATGAAGGCAACTGTTGCTGTTATGAGCACAGTTTGAAAAATTGAGGTTATTTTTAGGTTACCTTTCCTTGAGAAATGACCAGTCTGAATTAAAGCTTTCTGGGGTGTGAAAATTGGGCTGCATGCAGAACCTAGCACAAAAGATTCCTCTGTTCAGAGCTCTTACACTAAATTAGCCTGTTTTGCATGCCATATTTCTCCCCACCAGCTTTACCCCTTACAAGTGAAAGCCAAGCCTTACAGGAACAGTACAACTATGTGCAGAAGCTGCCAGGAGCACTGTTATAACATGGTCTCTAAAGGAAGCCCATTGAAGATCACTCCAACCAGTGGATGGTCCCATAGACAGACTACTGTCCTTACTGTTTTTTGTTACATTTTCATTCATTTACCCCCTCTGTTCTCTCTTCTGTTGACAGAGTCCAGCTGAAGTGATTGTTTCTCAGCCAACAGCCAATGGAACAAACGGGTAAGGAAAAATAAATACATTTAAAAAATAAATAAAATCTGAAGTTACACTTCTCTTTTTTTTTGCTTATACTTCCCCTGATTGCTGGGGATTTCTATATTTAACACAAGACTGGCACATTTGTCAGTACTTGATTTTTCACTTCCTCTTTATCTCACGTGGTTCTTCTCAGGTGTATACGTTCAAGTGATATAAATTATTTTGTTTCTGTTTTGCCATTCTGGGCTACATTTGCTCGTGATGGGTCATAGACCAAGATATGAGTAATCACATTTTCACATTTCCATATCTTTAAATCTAATTACTTTGCTTCAGAAGCTTTTCACCAAAGCTGATATATTATACCAGTATTCCCTTCCCAAACTAAAGCTTACATGAATGTGTGCTTTACAAACAAATGCTGTGTGTCAGTGAAAATAGAACAATTCATAAAGAGCCAGATCCAGACTGTTTGTTCCCAGCTGTGATCTCAGACAGTGTTGTAGCCAGGCTCTGCTCTTCTCTATCTCTGGCATACTGCCCTTATTTCACCCCCTCCCCCCCCAACAACCCCATTCCTCATGCATAATCTCTACTGTACATCTGCCGACTCACTGGCAATGAGTCACAAAGCTTGACATGTAGGGCTATCATACGCCACAAATGAACAGATAAGAGTCTGCAACAACTCTCAACAGGAATCAAACTGCCCAAGGATAGGACTAAGTGAGACATTTTGCTGTAGTCATACAGGACATGCTGTCTCTTGAGGCCTGAAGGGGAAAATTGGAGAGGAAGAAGTGAGGACTGGACATTGTGTGACTCAGTCTACCCCATTAGCACTCCCAGAGAAGGTGTGGCTTGTGTGTGTGTGTGTGTGTGTGATCTCCAGTTTAGTGGCAGTGGCCTTGGGCGACATTGCATAATTAATTACTGGTTTTGAAGGGAGTGTGTTAAAAGCTTGGCTGTAATCATCTCACCGTGGAGAGATTAGAGAATGTAGTACTCGGTTGTTATCTGAGCAACAGGAGGACATGCCCACAAGTTCAGGTGCATCATGAAAATGACAGACAAGTCTCTGATTGGTCAGCACTTTGTAAAGTAACGAGTGGCGTGACGTACCTCTATTTGAAATCCTGTTTAACAGGCAAGACTGCTCTGGTTTAGTTTTAGTTTTAATTTAAGGGTTGACTTGAACTGTCAGGTTCAAGGGTGTATTTCTTACACATCAATATAACTAAAATTGTATGCTATTTGGTTAAAGAAAATAGATTTTCATACAGGATTACAATAAAGATCATTAGTGTCATTTACACAAAGATTGTTAGTCTTAGTCTTGGTATTAAAAATGATGTACAATACAGTATCATAACAAACAGAAATCCTTTATTCATTGAAGGTGTGGATGATTGACAGGTATGATTGACCACTTATAATTTGACAGAGTACTAACTGTACCCAAATGAAAATACAAACATGTTGCCTTTTATATTTTAGAATTTGTTCCATCTGCTTTTGTCATTAGCACCATCTCTCTTTTTGAGTTATTGACAAATTTCTTTAAAAAAAAAAAGGAACTGAGACCCCATGTTTGGGGGTGTATTCCACGTCAGTGAACCTAAATGTGAGTGTATATATGAAACAAGTGGGTGAAGAGCTTATAGGTGTGGGCCCCTGGTAATTGTGTGTCTGGACGTATGCCGCCCAGTCGGTCAGCTATCACACACTGGCCCTGTTTAGAGTGTGCTATATGGAAGGCTTTAATTTTCATCGTAAAACGTTACAAACAGAATGACTTCATTCAAACTAAAAAGCCACTTACCCTGAATCATAAAATTTCTTGCTGACAACACACACTTTTTCACTCACAGTTTCAGACTTCCTGTCACCCCCCACCCCCCCTCACCTCCTCCTCTGGTCTCAAAACAT
>JARVGW010000194.1:20279973-20293988 GCA_031762495.1 Anablepsoides rubrolineatus
CAACAAGGTTTGAACAGCTTTAACGCCATCAGTCTGCACAGGTTTTACAGAATAAAAAGGCTGATGTCACACTGTTTTTACATGGGGATTTTTCTAGCAGACGTTTTTCAGAAGTAGCTTTGTCACAAGTTTCTGTGGCTGTTCCACTACTAAATGGATTTATGTCCCCTTATTGAGAAGTATGTCACAAGTGAGCTGCATTAAATTTATACTTCCTCTATGTATTTTCTGGTTGATACCAAGAAATTCTAGTTCCTAAAAATGGGTTGAAATTGTGACATCATTGAGTTTCTACAGCTGAGGTAATTTAAGGATGATAAATAATTTAAAAAAATCTAAAAATAACAGCATGTGTGATTATTTGTAATTAAAACCGATTAAACATGAATAAAAATAACCTCATATTTTTGGATTTGCGCTTCACCTAGAACTTCGACAAAGAGTAGTGTGCTGCCAAGTCACGTAGCAGGAAAGTCTGATAACAGCCGTGCTGCAGATCAAGCCGGGCTGCCTGGGGTATATCTAATACTTCCTCTGTGCAAAAAGGAAGCATGCCTTTCTTTCAATTTTATTGCGAGAGGAGACCGTATTCAGAATAACTGCCCTTGTTTGGTTTTGGTGTGGCCTGAGGTTTCGCTCAGTCTTGACCTTTAAACCCAAACGAAACCGAGAGAGGAAGTCGACATGCGGAGTGTCCCATGTAGCTCTCTTACCGGTTTTCTTCAAATACCCTGGAAGATGATGCACGTTTTGAAAAGTGACACTTTCTCTTTTTCAGGTTACTGGAGCATTACGGTTTATGGACGGAAACACTGCTACAGGCTGTACACCAAGCACTTCAATGAAGCTGTGCACTGGGCCTGTGCCACCCAGAAAATCATTGATACCAAATCCCCCGTGGAAACGCCAACACAGCTATTGATTCGAGACATCGAGGTGGGCCACGCGAAAAGCACACAAAACATACTCGTGTTGCCGCCAAACTACCTGCGATAACACAAACTGCACATTATTTACCCCATCGTGTTCCCAGGGAAACCACACGACCACACTGGGCCGGGAGTCCAAAGTTTATTCTCTTTAGAATGAGCTCATTTGATGTCATCACACGGGGACAGAATGTAAATAGGGGTTAGAAGTTTTAAGATAAAGATACTTCCGGTTATTTAATGCTTAGAAAATGGATCTGAGGACCTTGGAGATTGTTTTTTCCTTGAACTTCCCATGTGCAGAAAGGGTGTTTTATAAATAGCTGTATTTTTTAGAACAGGAGAGAACACAAAGTGCTGCAATTCCATTGAGCAGACCGAGGAGTGAGCTTGCTTCAGTCCACCCCTGGGGTGAAAAAAAGGGGCAGTTTTTGGCAGCAAAGGTGGAAGAGGGCTTGGCAAGGAGCATTAGGACCAGATAAGCAGCCCCTTGCCTCGCCTCCTGTCTCGATAATCTCTCAACGAGAGGCTCTAATCTCAGAGAAAGTGCTTAATCTACTTGCCTCCGTCTACTGCTGTCTGCTTTGCCAGAAGGGGCCAAGTTTATATATATATTTTTAAGAAACCAACAAGTCCTGCTTTTAAAGTGCTTTCCATCTGAGCACTGCTTAGTCTTTCAAACAATCTTTGTAGATTTATGTCTCCCTTCACTTTAAACAAAGGCCCGATCTTTTCATATAAGCAAGGACTGTTTCCTTTCGTATATGAGAGCAGAACCGCTGCTGTACAAATCAAAGAGAGAGTGAACTGAGGCATATTATTCTGGACAGGATAGCTGCTTATCTTTATAGCTTCATGTTCCAGGTTCAAACACTAAGGATGCTGTGAGTGGAAAAAGTATAAAGCTGGAGCATATTAAAAGTTGACAAATAGCATCAGGAAAAGCAACAAAATATGTTAAGGCACAAAACACAAAGGGTGGAGCCAAAAGATGTTTGGTTTTAAACAGGCTGATCTTGTGCTGTTGTGGCTGTGATGCTTTTGTTGGTTTGGTTGTCATGTTACAAAAACTTTGTGGTTACTGGGATATTTTAGGGGTTTGCCTGCAACTGGTGACGATAGATTAATAATCTATTTAACATTAAAGCGTTTTTTTTTATGCGTCGGTCTTTTTTTCCCAAACAAATTGCCAGTTGATTCCTACCCTGGTGGTCAAATTATAACTCGGGGCCAGCAACTAATTAACTTTGCTTTACAAAGAGAAGAGAAAGGAGAAATAACCATTGTGGCTTTATTGACCTCAGTACAACCTGCTACCTCACAAGCTTATTTTAAAGCGATAGTTCAGATTCTTTAAATAGAGTTTTGTGTAAAGTTTATTAACTATTAATATTTCACTTGCATTAGTTGTGCTGAATCAGCATTCACACAATCATGTATTCCCTGCTTTTCTTGTCCTCTGTATTGTCCAGCTAAGGCTGTCATCATAGCAAGAGTTTCTTAAAGGTGAAGCTGAAAAATATTAACTTTGCCACTCTAAGGATGGGGAAAATCTGCCCCGTCTTGCAGCGAAGTAAGAGGGATTGCAGAGTCAGGAGAGAGCCAGAGCAAGCGCAACGTTACTAATGAGCAACAGGTGCTCGAGGGCAGTAGCATGGAAGCCATCTGTAGTGCTAGAAGGCATCAATCCACACAGGCTGTGAAAGACAGAAACGCACGCACGGTAAACTCACTGACACCAGCGGATAAAGTATAACATGTCAGTCGTGCAAGTGTGCTTTGCTGGGTCATCACCTGACCTTCCTGTGGCTTTGAAAGTTGCCAGAGCTGGATTGTGACCCTGGTCGAACCGACCTCCGTCAACTGAAACAAACACGACTATGCCCTCGGATTGAGTTCAGAAACACTGAATGAAAACAAAATCATGTTTCGAACGGTTTACTGCAATAATCATAACAGTTCATTTCCTCACTTGTGTTCACAGGAGAATAAGTTTAATCCTGAGGTAGTGGAACACATTTACCAGCACAACCCCATCCTCAAGTACACCCAGGGCCCCTTGTATGCTCCTCTGCTGCCTTTCCCTTATGGCAGTCTGGAACACACATGTAAGTACTTAGGATTTGTTTGTTATATGTGATCACAACTGGATGTAAAATTATAGTTAAAGCTTATAATATTGTTAAAGGCCTTGCATTGCTTGAACGATTGCATATCACTCGCTGCTCTCCATGTCAGAGTTTTAGACAAAGATCATTTTATGATGAGAAATAAGAGTTGTATTTGGTCACATGGTTGTGATTGTGAAAGACTCTCAGCTGTTAGTACATGAGATTTGATATTTTATTGGCTTGACTCCAAAAAGGAATTCTTATAAGTTTTAAATACATTTTTACAGTAGTTTTTTTAATATATTTTGGTAATAAACACATGTACACACACACACAATCTAGGTCAAAGACCTCATCGTCCATCTTTGTCCCTTGGCAGTGGGTGATAAATATTTTTTTAGGACTTTGTGCCAAATAGTACAGTATCTACTTTCAGATGTTCTGTGTGATATCTGGAAGATGTTAGCTTTTACAAAGGTACAAAGACATCCTGTTCTATAAACATAATCAAAGTATGTCTGTTCTTCTGATCCTTCTGGTTTTTTCAGATCACAATGGGAAAGGCTACGGCTCGGTGCGCGAGGAGGCCGTGAAGCTCTTTAACTGCCTGCAGCAGCTGGAGTCGGCGCTGGAGCCGGTTCCCATCATCCAGGGCGTGCTGCAGACCTGCCTGGACCTGCGGTCCCTACGCGACGAGGTCTACTGCCAGCTAGTGAAGCAGACTAGCTACACGCCTTCCCCGTACACGGCGGCGCATCTCCGTTACTGGCAGCTGCTCACCTGTATGAGCTGCTCCTTTCTGCCTGGTGCCAATGTGCTCAAATACCTGCGATTCCACCTCAAAAGGTGAGATGCCCGGCATAAGTTGCTGAGTTACAACTCAACTTTAGGATATCTGAATATATTAGCTAGATTTTTTTTAAATCCAGACTGTAAGTTTTTAAAGCAACCTTAGCACAACAAAAAGTAGGGCTGCACGATATATCTTGAATATATTGTCAATGCAATATCAGTGTGCACAATAATCATATCACAAAGAAATGCTTGGAGTGTAATATTTGTTGACTAATGTATTTGAGGAGTTTTGAAGTTGTATTTTTCATGCTAATGCAATATTTAGCTAGTAGGACAGAGTTGCACAGCAGCAAAAACTCATACCAGACACAAATGACATTGTCAAAAAAGCAATTAAAGTAAGAAGTACAGATTAGAAAGGAAGGAAAGAAAAAAACACATATTGCATCTGATATCGCCGTCGCAATATTTACAAATATTATCGCCATTGCGAGATTTTCTAATATTGTGCAGCCCTACCAAAAAGAATACATTTTGGTTTGGTAGTAGGTGAGCATTAGCCCCAATGCATACTTTAAAGACAACACATTGTGCAACATCTTTGTTAAAAACCTTGGCGTTTGCTGTTGCTGGGGTTGACCCTATTTGTCTGTTAGCAAAATAGCTCATGAGCATCTGCATGGGTTAATGAATCTTCAAGGTTTCACCAAAATGGTTACAGCTCTGTTTCTAAAAAGGGGAAAATCTAACAATGTAACTTCTTTTTTTTTCTGGTTTAAACTCGTGTATTTGAGGAAACTTGACTTGTAAAGGACAGGTGGAAAACGCGTGTTGACTTTGCTGACATAAAAACTGCTGTCATCAGTTAGCATTACTTTTTTATTTACTTTTAAAATTGATTTTACGTGGGTGTGAGTTAAAATGCCATCAGACCTGGAGTCGGCTGTTGGTGACTAGGAGGAGCCTGCAGTTGAGAACAGGTTTAGCTGGGAGGTGAAGGTGAACCAGTAGTGGTGAGTAAGTAGCAGGGAAAGAGAGGAGTCTAGACGCTGGACAAAAAGCAGGCGCCAGTTTTCCTAACCACCGGTTTAGATATAGTAGCGAGATATGCCTTCGCATTGTTAACATGCTCCCCCAGACAGATACAGGGTTTGAGGCCTGGATTTGCAGGTCTGAATTAGCCCCTCTGTCAAGCAGACTAATCTAAGTTGTTAGCAGTGCTGATCTCCTGCTCTAGACTTTCTAACACCGTGCCATCAAACCGCTACAGTTTTCTATCTATATTTCTGCACTGGGAATTGGCCTCTAGCTAATGGAACAGTTGCATGCAATGGTAATTCATAATAACACTGTGGAACTGGCTGGCTCAGTGTTTTGATACGTCTTGCTGTCGCTCTCACGCACTCCCTCTCTCAGCGGATCAGCGCTGAGACTGCAGCTGGGCAGAGCTTGAACTGGAGCCTGGCAGCGGGCCCAAAAGCACTCCTCCTTTCACTCCCCTCCGGTGCCCTGAGAAACCCCCAGGGAATGTCTGCTGTCAGAGAATAGGCCAGAAGAAAGAAAGCAGAGCAAAAGGAGGGAGAGGCGAGAGGGGAGGCAAGAAGGCAGGAAACAGCAGAAAGGGGTGAAGAGAGGAGAGGAGAGGATGGGAAGGATCACAGAGACTCGGTGGAACATTCCTGATTATGTTTCAGCAGGACAAATCCCACCCTGTGGCCATTTGGTTATGAGATAGCAGAACACTAAAGTACACGAGTGAGCTTCTCTGTGGCACTTTGTGTCTTTGCTGTTTTTGCATCTTGAGATCAATATTTGTGTCAATGCTGAGTCATGGGTTTACACCATCTTCTGTTTATAGTTTTCCTCTGCATGTTTTTTACAATCCAACTATTTCTGCTTGCGTTGTGCTATTTGAACTGTTTTTAATCAAAATGTTTGGCTCAATTTGGAATAGTGTTCTATGACTTTTAGTATGTGTTACTATAACTTTTGAATAATTTAATTACATTTTTTATGTTCCCCATGTATATACATTCAGGCCTTTTCAATTTCTTCAAAAACATTGAGATTTACTTCAGCAAAATTACTCTTTCATAAGCTTTTAGCTAGTTGCAAAGTTTTTAAATTTTAGCAATGATTTTTGCTTCTTTTGGTGTCTATCTACAGTTGTGCTAATTTTAGCTTTTAGCTCTCGTTCTGCTATTTTTGGCTTTTACTTTTGGTTTTGCTAACTTCCTCTTTTTTAGCTGCTGTTTTGCCAATTTTAAAATCTGCCACTTCCTATTTTCAGGTTCAACAGTCACCCACACAGCTTTTACATAGAAAATATAATAACTACACCTTATTTGGCCTTACTTAATCATTAATAAATGGTTAGTTAACCTTGAAAACATCATTAATTAAGGATTGAGACTTAATAAGCTTTACCCATAAAGGCTAATTATGTCCAAAACCAGCATAGAAACTCACAAATTAACTATTCTATATTCTCCAGTTATTATAAAGTGCTACCAAAATTCCTCTAGATGTTTACACATACTCCGTCACACTGGATTTTACACCTTTAACTGTCACAATTAGTCAGACTTTTGGCTCCAGTTGGAGTGGGCTGTCTGCTACTGCTTGTTCTCATAAACAGAACACACACACACACACACACACACACACACACACACACACACACACACACACACACACCTTTCACAACTACTAACAACACAACTGGGATGATCTATAAAGTCACTCTGGTTCACAGGAGCCCAAACACCTTTTTCTGTTTCATACAATATCCAGTCGAACATGTTTTTTTTGTTTGTTTTTTTCCAACTTTTTTTTTTACTTCAGATGATTCAGGAATGTTTTGTCCTTGAAGTCCCTAACAGCTAATGTTTACCATTCCACACAACAAAAATGAAAATAGAACTTAATAAAAATCCACAATCACAGTTTACTACAGTCACTACAGATTAAACATTACAAGACTGCTCTTCTTTTCCATGTTGAAGTTTTTTTGTTTAAATTGCACACTTATTACTTGCACAGGCACAAACACTTAAACTCGTTTTGTCTCCTGCAGAATTCAGAGCCAAAGTCCCGAATCTGAGATGGATAACTACGCATCATTCATCAGCGAAGCTTTGGAGAAGACAAAATGTCGGGAGTGTGTGCCATCCTGGGAGGAGATCCAGATGCTGATGAATCGACAGGAGATGCTGTGCACGGTTCACTATCCAGGCCCCGGATCCTGCCAGCTCTACATCAACTCGCACACCACTGCCAATGAGGTTTGGGAGCATTTATCTGTATTCTCTTTGAAAACTCAACTTTTCTCAGGCTTTTCTCTGTCTCCCACATGCTCCTATTTTAAACTTCATCTTCTAGTCTGGACTGACACTAAAAGAAAACAAAAAAAATAACATGACAATTATGAAAATTGAAACTCTCTCTCTTGTTTTGACTCTTTAAGACTAAAAGTTGTTTGTTTTCTACTTTCTTCCATCAGGTGGTCCGAAGGATGCAGGAGAAGCTTGGCCTTCGTGACAGTAGAAACACGTTTGCACTGTATGAACAGAATGCACTGTGGGAACAGCCGGTCCCAGGGAGCGCTCTGATTGCAGACATCCTGACCAGGTTTTTAAAAAACATTTTTTTTCTGTAAAAGAGCAAATGGTATGACACAAGACTGCGTGTTAGAGGAGTGGTGACCAAGTAGTGACAGAATGTGCATTTATTTAGATTATACTCACTCTAAAAACACACAAAAAACTACAAATTTATTCTTTTTATAGCGTAAGGATCTGTGTCATCAGAATATTTGTTAGATTATTAAACAGTATTAGTTGTGAAGATAATATTTTAACTGCCTTTGTTTGCATCTGCAGCCTCACCACCAAAGAGTCAGAGTCTAAATCCCAGTGGAAACTGTGTTTCAAACTCTACTGCCTGTTGGACGCAGACAGCATATCAGTGGACAGCATCGAGTATTTGTTCCTCTTCGAGCAGGTAATGAAACATTACGCAGATCTTCAGTGGACCGTGTCCTCGTTGTTAAAATGATATGAATGAAGTGTCGAGGAGAACATTTTTTACTGGAATTCTTTCATTTTTACTGAATGAGCCACGATCACATTCTGTAATCTAACATGCTGTAACTGTAATACAACGCACCGAGTACAATAAGACTAAGAGCGTTGGCTGAAGCTCAGCAGAACCAAGAGGCAGCCAGGACTGGCTTCATTAAAAACACTTTCCTGAAGACTCTTTTAAAAGATTTATGAGACAGAATCAAACAGGGTGGAGCAGAGTAGATGGATAGCAGGCCCGGGGTTATTACCAACAAACACTACTTATTACTTTCGTCTGTTTTTGGCGTTCTGCTGCAGTGCCATGAGATGGTGGTGCGTGGTCAGCTGCCGGTCTGCGAGGAGGACCTGCAGGCTCTGGCTGCCCTGAGGCTTCAGTCGCTGGTGGGAGACTTCAGCACTCACGCCCCCTGCCCACCCCTGGACGAGCTGGTCCCGGGTCACATGCTTGAAACCAGAGTCCTGTTGTCTCTCGCGGCCCCTCAGGCGGTGCCACCTTGTCAGGTGGCGGCTCAGGGCTGTCCCGCGACGCAGCGCTTCCCCACCAGCCTCCTGTCCGGGACCCTGTGGAGCCACGTGGCCGCAGCGGCACACAAACAGAAGGTGGAGCACGACAAGCGACTGCGGAGTCGGCTGAAGGAGGAGTCGGCGGCTGTCATGGCTTCCATCTTGGAGCGGTGGAGGGATCTGGCTGGTTACAGCCGCAGGGACAGTATGGCTGCCTACCTCACAATTGCACGCCAGTGGTCAGGCTTTGGATGCACTCTTTATGAAGTGGACTTTTATATTGTAAGTTTTGTGAGCTGACCTTTCACCATTGCTCTTTTGGACTTCTCTAACACTTGAATGCCTCTTTCTGCCTGCAGAGCTCAACAGGGAATTTTTCACAGAAGCTGTGGCTGGGTGTAGCTGCTACGTCTGTGTCTCTGTACAAGCAGGGCGAATCAGAAGCGCTGGAGTCGTTCCCCTATGGCCAGATCTGCTCCTACGGCGTGTCTGACAGCAATACCTTCAGGATCACAGCTGGGGATCGGGATCTGATATTTGAAACCACCAAGGTAAATATGGCTTAGATGCTGGATTTGCAGAAAACAAAAGTACATTGAAGTTTTTTTTTTCTTCAGTGAGCTCAGAAATAACCTTTCACCAAAGCCAGAATAGGGTCAAGAAGTCACATTATCCAGCTGTGTTCCACAGCATAAAAGACGCACAGTGTCTGCTCATGATAACCGCCCCTTCCTTCCAGTTCTTTGACCGACCTTAAAAACACTCATTAATTTGGTCTGCGCAAACAGCACACAACCTGTCTCTTCTCTCCAACCAGTGCTAACCACCACAAGTTTAACTTCCTGGGATTAAATGGCATGTGGGTACGTTTTATTGCTGTGGTTAGATTAAAATATTAGGCTAAACATTTCTCAGAAACATGGATGTTCTTCCAGACAGACACCCCCACCCCCCCATGCTCTCTTGAGAACAAATCTTGCCTTTCACTGAACCGATTTCCTTGCATCTTCCCACACGGAACAAAAAATCCCTCTGTGATCTCTCATGAGGCACAAAAGTGGCTTTTATTTATTTATTGGACTCACAGGCAAACTGGAGTTCAGCTCAGAGAGACTTTTATGAACTTCAACTCCGGCATTAATAGGAAGGACTCTAAGCCGCCGGGCATGGGAAAAGAAAGCTGATTTGATTATCGTTAGCCTCGGATTTAAGGATGAAACAATATTAGTTGCTGGATGAAGCATTAATGTTAAAGATTAAAAGCAGGTGACTGTTTTACTCAGGACTGGCTCAGTTAGAGAAGCATGAGCAGAAAAAAAGACATTTGTCATTGTGGCTTAGAGAGGAGCCGTGTTAAATCCTCAAAAACATGTTTCATATTTTAATTCTGCAAAGGCTAAACAAATGAAAGTTTCTTAAGGAATGCATATCTCCTGCCACTTTAATGTTGGCGTTATAAACCAGAATCATATGATGAGAAGAGAACAAGCTATAGACACACATATTTGCAAACACAAGCAGAAACATTATCACCAGGGGCGGAGCAAGACTTTTATTCAAGGGGTGGCACAGATGATTTTTATGTTGGCACATGCAAAGAAAAGCACTGTAGATTTGGAAATTGGAGATAACCTGTATAAATAAAGGTCATATTAAATAAAAAATACACAGCTGATTTAAAAGGGCTTTAATTTCACTGTTTTAAGAAATATTGAGCTGATTTCTGTGTGATCAACGCTAAGAATAATCAAAAAAACATGCTGATAGCTAGTCACAACTTATTATTTAGCCATTTTTAGACATACACAGCTGAAGATTAGTGTAGAAGTCACCACAAATAATCTTAACCAAATTCCAAATGCTAATCAACAATTCAATATGGCCGCCACAGCTAACTTTAAAAGGCTATAATTTAGCCATTTTAACACTTATTGATAAGAAACTTGTTGTGGACTAGCTAAGAATGATCACACACTGATTGCTGATGCTAATCTCAAATTAAGCTAACCACTAATGCGAATGCTAATTTTACAAAGGGCTATAATTCAGCCATTTTTGAACAATCACAGCTGAAAATGTATTTATTACACTAGTATCAGAGAACAATCTTCAACCGAATCTAAATGCAAATACAAAATCCAAGATCCCCGCCCACTTGTTAATTATTTGGGGGTGGCACTTTGGATGGCCAATCAGGTGCCCTGCCACCCCTCTGGCTCCGCCCCTGATTATCCCTGCTTTGCCTTCAGTGGTGAGCAATAAATACTTCTGCTTTGTTGTTAAACATCATGCTTTCTCTGCTCCTGGAGGTTCTAGATGACATCATTTGTGACAGTGCAGACAGACACTGAGTCTGCCTCCAGTCTGACTGTCTCTCTCTCTCTCTCTCTCTCTCTCTCTCTCTCTCTCTCTCTCCATCACAGCTGACTGAGATCATGCAGCTCATGAATGCGTATTTCAGCGCCATCCATCACCAGCGAGAAAAAGGGGAGGAACCAGACATCACCATCACAGAAAGCACAGAGTTTGGGTTCTGTCACCTGGCCTCGACACCAACGCCCACACTTCTGGAGCTGCCCTCTCACCCTGTCTGAGAGGAACTAGTATCAAGATAACACCCTCCCCTCCGCCAGTCCTCAGGATCCCTGTGCCTCTTCCACTGGGAATAGCACAGTCGCCAAAACAAAGAAAGGGCTGTTTTCCCTCCTCGTCCGTGAAAATAAACCTTTGCTGAGCTTTCTAGATGAAAGACTACGCCGGCGTATTAGGGCCACTCAGGAAAAAAAAAAAAGGAGAGTTTCTTTTTTTAAGTTTTGATTTTAAAATGTAAATGTTGAGATTCTAATGTTGGAAATCAATAAAAAAAGGCTGATTTAATTGACAGAAGAAAGTTGCAATGTTGAGGTGAAAAAAAAGGCATCTTTCAAGACTTCACAGAGGGAGTGAATCTTGCTGTGCTCCTAATCTGGATTGTATTTGTTTCATTTGTTATTAGGTCATTACTCTTGAATTTGATGGTTATGGGTGTATTTTACTGGGCTAACTACAAAATAACATATAGTATTTTAACTATAATCCAATGCTTTTTAATCAGAATTTGTTTCCTTCACAATAAGCGCCTCAAACATATTGAGTACTGACTTTTAAATACTCAAAATCTTTGGTGAAATAAGCTGCAGTGTCAGTTTCCCTGAAAATAGAAGTGTCAAATATTTCAAGAGAGATTTTTAGGTTAGCACTCAGCCTCTTATTGTGAAGGACTAAAACGAGTGTTTGAGGTTTTTCTGCAGCATGAGTCATTAACTGCCCCTCAGCGTGGTACAGTTAAAATATTCCATGTTATTTTGTAGATAAGGAAATAAAAGTGCACCCATAACACTCATACATAATAGTAAATAAAAATGATGACTTCCCCAGTGCATCCTTGCTGCAATGGTGCAGAGCGGAAATGCAACTTTTTTTTTCCAACATTGCAACGTTTTTTGTTTTTTTCTGTCAAAAATATTTACACTCTTAACATTTACAATTTCAATCTCAAAAATTAAAAAAAAACAAAAAACTTCTGAGGGAACCTAATAGAAAGACTCAGCCATAAAATGACTAAAGCGGAGTTGGGGAGGGTAAGACGAGGGGCTCGGCGTTTGAGCACAAAATCACCCAGAAACCAACCTTGCTCTGCCTTCTTCGACAAGATGTTGACATGATTCGTGTCACGTCACAAAACCCGAGACTTGCAGTAATCATAAGCTGTGGTGCTCCCATCAGAAAGCTCTAGCTTAAAGTGAAAACACTACCCTTTAACCTCCTCTGTATCTCCTGGGGTGTGCCATATTGGATTTGCCTTCCCATGAAGGCGGTCGTCCTTCACGCACTGCTGGAAGAGTGTTGAGAACACTCAGTAATACACTCATCAACCCGCCTGTTTTTTGCTGATCTGTTTCTCAGCCACGCACACACACATGCTTTTTCTCACGTGCCCCTATGCTGACCCGTTCATCAGAAAGTCCGTTTTCACAAGGTCCCGGATGGGCTTGCATTACCTGGAACTGTTGATGCATTGAGCCATTTGAACTTGGAACTGGAAGCAGATGTTGAGCTTCGTTGTAGTCGAGTCACTTTGGCTGCCTTTGCTTTGCAGACCTCCATTCTAATGGGTTAACTGTTTCAGTTTGATCACAACAACAAAACATTTCTTTGATGTCGCATTCAGGACTGTGTTTCAGAGAAATCAAAGGATTTAGGAGCTGTTTTTTTGTTTGTTTGTTTTTCCCACCACATTGCCATCAAATGCTCTGATTTCTCCTTTGTCGTGCTGCTTGTCCTGGCTGTAGCCCTGGACATGAAACTTGGATAACACTTGACTGGCTAACTTTGCTTGAGTCACTTAACTATCCCAATTCAGCTTTGTTCTGCTGAAGATAACAGGTGCTTCTTTGTTTATTTTTATAATGTACATATAATAGAAAGAACGCCACAAAGCTTAATTACTTTGATAAATTAAAAAGTGACTTTGTATTCCCCATGCAGCGCACCATCTGTCCCCTGCCATTTAGGCAAACCGTTTTCTAATCTGGCCATGGTTATTTTTTGTATTTATGCAGACTTCACCATTTTTATTTTTAACTGTACTTTTGGTCTTAAATGTAGGCTTTTTCTAATATTAGGTTTGCTTTAACTGACCGGGCCATAGATGGTTTTGGCTCTGCTCTCTAAAGCACCTTGTGTGTTAACTCTGTGTAGCTCTTTTTCTGTTCAATATTTGAATACTTGTGTGAAGCCAAAGTATTGCCTGGTCATGGGTTTGAGCATGGACCAAAGATTTAAAAAGAAAAATCAGCTTTTAGACGATATTGTTCACAAATGCAGACAGACTACCTATATGTATACTCAAATAGGTTGAGTTTGATTCATTTGTCTTTAAGCATCCAATAGTTTCATGTATGACTTGTTTTTTTTTTTAATTTTTTGTAGTTATGTTTTTTACAAATAGCACTACAGTTCTGTCTACTACACAACCCCTTAAAATGACCTAAAAAACATTTGTTTTTTCACCGTAAAAGGCCTTGACAAGTCATTACCCTGTCCCTGGCTCAATAGCAAGTCTTTAGCTTTTTTTCCACTGCAGCTGCAGGCAGCTCCAAGCTACATGAAAAAAAAGGAAAAAACAACTGCAGATGTCTTTGCTTAGTATTAAGCTTGTTTGTATGCTGCATGGTACCTTTTTAATGTAATATGTAATGTAATATATTCAATTGCACTATTATTTTTAACTAACCTGGGAGTGCAATAAAAACTATAAATACTGTTATTGTAATTATTAATAAAAAAATACCCGTTTTACCATGCTGTCATTGGTTCCTTTGTTCAGCTTAATCACTAATACTTTGCCATCAAGGCCAAAGATGGCCGATGGTATTTTTGCTCGTTTGTGCGCAGCTGTTAGTAAAATATCTCGTGAACCACTGGATTCATTTCTTGAACCTTTCAGAAAGTAACCACTGGATGCACAGCTACAACTGGTTATTTAAAGTCAAACCAATTCAAGATGGCTGCCACGTGTAACATTATTCAATGAAAATGCACATTTAAGA
>JARVGW010000194.1:20294088-20323985 GCA_031762495.1 Anablepsoides rubrolineatus
ATAAATAAAATGTGTGACATGAACTGTTTGAGAAAGACCTGATATTACTGCTATATTCTTACTGCTTCCTCTAATTTCGTTTGACTTGTTTTGTTTTTATTGTGGTTTATAGATTTTTATATTAATGAATGAATTAAGCCGCTAGAACTCAGTTAATCTTAGATATCCTCCTGAGAACCTGTGTCCTCCTAAGAGGACATTGAGATAGAAAAAAATGCACGTCCAGAAAAAGCTCGGGTCTCAGGAGGATAATGAGCTAAAATTCATTGTAGTACCTGAGAATCACACTTATTGTGAGTGTGGCATCCTGTAACAATGCATGGGGTTGTGCAAAACTTTACTTTTGTGCTTTAATCAAAACAGGTTCAGTTCAGTTTCCCAACATTTAGATCTTTGCCATAAACTCTGGCTGGAGAAGCTGTTGGTTATATACATTGCAAGTAATGTCAGGCCTTTAATTTAAGCCATTTAGATTTATGAAGCAGTTTCGAGTCTATTGCTTTTAATTAGGAAACCTTGATAAAGTTTGCAGTCTGGGACCAATAGACCATGTCCCTGTAAGTCTCAGAATAACTGTTTCTTTATGTTCCCTGCAGGTAATGAACCTTAATGTAATTTAACAGGCTTGTGTAACGCCAGCTCCACAAGTGTTTTCTAAAGAAAAACTGTCTTCAGGTCAAAAGAAAGAATGCAGTAATAAAAAAAAAAAACAAGTTTATTTCTCTTACAGGTCCAACAAGCAAAGCAACAGGAGATAGTATATTCTCTTTAAACAATACAGAGGATGCCACTGAGCCAACTATTCTTTAAAGTATACAGTATTTACACACAGTAATTGTTAAAGTCAGTTTTAACTTTGTACACTGTCATTTTAACGAACAAATGCTTAGAAACAGTTTAAATGTCATATTTAACACCAGCCTAACTTCTAATTTACATTCTCGCTCGTCATAAACAGTGACAACATAAGCAGAGTATCAGCAGCAGACAGATGGTACAATGCACAATGTGAGAAATGTGAGGTATGGTAGAAATCTACATTAACCATAAAGCTATGCATTCTGTCTTTCCTACATTCTGTAGGGATGTTACTGTAAACCCAGTTCACAAAACTAAACTGTACTCTGTATAAAAAAATAGAGCAGAAGGCAACAAGTTAAACATTGCTGGGAAAAAAGTGAATCTATGAGCGGTGTGGAACAGGAAAACTAGGTATTGTGTCATAAACAAGTTATTGTTTTTCCATAAATTCTTATTTTCACTGAAATATTTATACGAATGATTATTTATAAACTAAGCAGGGATAAGATTTTTTAGGAAAAGACTTTGGTCAATATGAAAGTCGGTATTAACATCAATCCCGGTTTTTAAAATTCTTTTTGTTTCCTTTTTCAGAGAGCCAAACACCTTTATCACATACCAATAAATAATTGTCAAAATAAGCAGCTACACTCTAACAACTGAGACACTACTGTAGGATAAACGTCGAGAGCTAATGTGGGATAAATTAGCGTGAATCCTGACTGAACTGTAGCAGAAGTGAAAGTCTGTTCACTGTTCCTGCGTGCCCCAGGAAATGTAATCAGGCCGTGTTGCGGCGGTGTACTCGTCCACCAGCTGCTGGACAACTTCACGAGAGTTGTCCAGCTCGTCAAAGTTGTCCTTGAACATATCCTCTTTACGAAACTGCTCCAGGAAGGCCTCGCGCTTTCGCAGTTTGTCGTACTGCCGGCACGTCCGCTCAAACAGCTGGGGCAGCAACAGAAAGTGAGAGAGAAACCAAAACGTCATTTAAATCATTTAAACAGGGGGAATTTCATGTTCATGCTGGGACTTCCTTAAAATCACAAGTCTTTTTGTTTCATTTCTTCACCTCTGCTTTATGGGAAATAAAAACTAAATCTATAAAGGCACTAAACTGACTTAAATTTCCTCTTAAATTCAAGTCCTGAAACTGACACTCTTACCACCTGTAGGGGATTTCTTGCATTTCTTATCCACTTTTAATTTCCCATCTTATATTTTAAACAAAGTGTGAAAAAAAAAAAAAAAACACATGAAAACTTTGAAATGTCTGATGTTTTCATCCTGTGAGAGAATAAGCTAAAACTGTTATAAGGAGCGCTTACGGAGGAGATGCTTGTGTGGTTGGCCAGCATCAGGCCGCTGACTCTGTGAGCCGATGCCAGGTACGGGGACCTCCTGGATAAAGCCACCTGGATGCTGGCAGGACCCCAGGGGATGAAGTTGGCAAGTTTGCGCTCCCGGATCCTTTGAAGGCTTTTATGCACCTACAGAATCCGAATAAGTTAAAAAAAATGTGAAGATTTTGTTTTGGAACTGATCTAACTTAATAACTCAAACAGTGCACTGTACCTGTGTGGGGTCAACCTCTCCCTGGATGATGTTGAGGATGGCGATGTAGCAGTGGCTGGGCTGCCTTTCTCTTCCTGTGGACACCATCACATTCTTAGGCTGCAGAAGCCTCCTCATCACATCCAGCACCGTGGTCTTCCTCACACTAGCAACCTGAGAAACAGCTGGGTTATGGCTCGTCATCTCAAAAACAATGAAACATTTAGTTGTACAAGCTAAAAAAGCCACTCACCGACTGGTCAGTGGTGAGTGGTGTGTATCCAGTCATGAGGAAGTGGAGACGAGGGGTGGGGATGAGAGAAGCAATCAGACCGATGAGGTCGTTGTTCATATAGCCCGGGTAACGCAGGGTGGTCGTGCTCGCAGACATGATTGTGGAAACCTAGATGTGGGAAATTTAAAAAACTAACAATTTTTATTAAGGCTACAATCAGGCTGTAGTGTACTGCTATTTTATTATTATTTATTTAAAAGGAGACAGTGCAATTAAAAAAAACGCATTATAATTCATAGGCTAAAATAAGCCAGAAAGGCTACTTTTCATCTGTAGTCCCATGGCTATGATATTTTTTTTTAAATAATTTATTTCATTTATAAAAAACAAAACGTCCATTAAAAAAAGTAAATCAATTGTTGAATGAAAAGGGGGCAAAAAATAAGAAAAAAAATCTTATAACACCTGCCTCTTATTAAAAAACAACTTCAAAGTAACAAAAACTTGAACAGTCCCCATATTCGAGAACAAAACAAAAACTAAATAAAAAAATAGAGCTCAACATAAACTGTCGATGTCCCCCATCCATTCAGCAGTGACCTACTGTTAGCAGTTTTGTTGGAATCATCACAGGCCTTTATAATTTAAATAACCTCATAAGATGAACAGACAGACTGATGGGGGGTTAAAGTGATCTACTACACAAACGTGTTGAGAAGGTTCCCCTTATGATTTACACAAAATATAATTCAGATTTAGAGCCAACCGTATGTCGACGGCGTGATGTCTAATTAGGCTACGCCTTCCAAAAATGGTAAATAGGTTGCTTTCAGGCTCAGGCTGCCCTTAAAAAACAGAGATCTGGGATCTCAATGGGATTTGCCTGGTTAAAAAACGATAAATAAATTAAAAATTGGACTGCATTCCTGTCGTTGGGTGGATTACGATTGACTATAGTGAATTGGGTGCAGATTGGCTGGAATATGGGGAATTTAAAGCCAAACGTATGTCAACGGCGTGATGTCTAATTAGGACCATGGTCGAGCATGCACCATGGATGGCTCATACCAAGTTTGGTGTACTTTAGCCTTTCTGTGAGAAGGTTACAGCTTTCTAAAATTGTAACGGACATTTCTAAGTCACCCGCCTCGGTGATGGGGGACAACAAGAAGAAAATAATATAAGGAGTCTTATATCTTTACTAAACACTACATAGCATCTCACTTTCCAAATAAATTTAACCTGGCAATCTTTTTAAACCAATAACTGTTGTAAGACTATACCACAAACCTAAAAAGCAAAGTTTAAAAAGCAGAGTAGTTGCAGTCATCCAGGACGTGCCAACCCTAACAAATTAAATAAAAAAAAAAAAAGATTTATTTTTGACTCTTGCAGGTTTTTTGCTTCTCATCCAAGGAGCTTTCTCAGTTTAAAACCAAAAGATGTGAAGTTTCAAGTTTAAGCCACAAGCTTGAAACGCTGTACCTTTAATTTTGGAATAGATAAAGTTCCTTGAATGAGAAGGGGACATATATCCAGGAATTAAATAATAAACAAGTACAGCCGCCTTTTGATAGTTTCTTAGAACAGTCAAGTTTATTTGGAAGGGGGAAAAAAAGGGGGGGGAATTGAACAAATAAATGTGAGATCATTTATCTCCAAATCCTAAAACGGGTTTGTTCAAAACTTACTAGTCAAACAAGTTATAATACCACTTGGAAAGTGCAGCCATGTGCAAATCTTTTCTAGGAAAGCTGCAATCCCGTCTGATTTTCAAATAACCCACTAAACAAGTTTATGAGTGGGTTTTTTTTTAAGTGAGTGCCAGGTGAACATTTGCTTCTTGTTCAGAAACAGTCAGGTACGATGCAAAACAAACCTCTAATTAAAACCAGTGAACCCCACCCCCCCAAAAAAACAAGAAGCCAGTTATGATCACTCACCAGCTGATTAATCTGGGAGAACGAGGGATTCTGGATATGCAACCTGTCTGTGGCGATACGATTCAGAGCCGTGTTATCAAGCACCACCTAATGAACAACACACACAGTGGATGTATTAGACAAATGACAATTAAAAAAATCAATTCCTTGTCTGTACAATAATATGCTGTCAAGGAACCTCTTAAGAAGTCTCACAGTGTGCTGTTGTTAGAATAGGACATAAATGACGCACTGTATGGTTACAACAGGGAGACCGATTCTTAGAGTAGATTTTATTAGCTCTCAAGCTAATTCAATCAACATGAGGTCCTTATGCAAGACCCTGGAGGAAGTAGGTATTAAAGAGGAAACGCCATTAGACTGCCAGTGCGTCTCTGGCTAATACAATCACATATTTAAGAGTGAAACTCAATAAGCTGGATTTCCTGGGCCTTAGTGCTGCCACTGCAGTTTGTGTCTTTATTAGTTTGCCACACAAGCAATGGAAAAACCTGAAAAGTGTATTTATTTTCTAGCTGCAAACTATAAAGGAAAACCAGCTGTAGTACTTAAAGGAGTAGATATAGAACTACAAAAATAGAGGACCTTAAAAACTTTTATATCTACAGATATACTAACAAGGATGCTTGTTATTTGATGTCCTTTTTTTTCCTTGATAGTTTGATTGACGGCCCTTTGAAGTGAGGATGTCTGTGTTTCTTTTACACACTTTTATCTTGAAAGCACTGGTCTTAATCAACATTCCCCACTAAAGTGCCGCTCACCACACAGTCTGCATTCTGGGTGAGCCTCTTTAGCGTGAGCAGCGAGTTGTACGGCTGAACGACCACGTCGCTCATCTCATCCTGGTTCGGGAAAACAGAGTACGTCTGTACCAGTTTCTTTGGGTACCTGTAGAGCGGGAAATATTTTGTTTACACACACACACAAACACAACGGATTGCAAGCTAAGCGAGCGAGCTGCACGTCTGTTTGTAGACCTGTCGTTAAGTTTCTCCAGCAGGTAGGATCCCAGTCCTGAGCCCGTCCCCCCGGCGATTGAATGGCACAGGACGAATCCCTGCGAAGACAAAAAGGGTTGCTTAGAACTCAGCATGTGCCACATGTGTGTGAAGCTCACAGTAAACTCCACTGGTGCAGAGAAGAAAAGTGTGTGGGTGAGTAAATGTCTTGCTTCCTAGGCAGTTATATAAATGGTAGCACAGCCCCACCTCACAAATGGGTCTTCTCACTGCCCCCCTTCCTCAACGCAGCTCTGTAATACCTGCCTTCGACACTCGCCCAACTATTATCACCAGACGCACTACACGCCACACCCTGCCAACATACACACGCTAACGGCAGCTCGGCCCACCTTCCTATCCAGCGCGCACGCTAAATAATAATGTGGGGAACGTAATGTGAAGGAGTTACAGAAATTGCAGACCTCTGAGGGGAAATGTGAGTGTTATTTTATGAGAGGCTTGAAGCTGAACTGGAGTTCAGAAAGAAGCTAAGAATAATAGAGGCAAGGCTGGAAGCGCGCTGGGTTTTTTAAGATGAGAGACTCTGGCACAATTTGAGCATGTTACTTTCATTAAGTGATTCGATTCTGCGTACTTATCCCCACAACAAAGATAGAGGAGTTTGAGTGCTTAAACAAACGAGTCACGTCTGAGTAAAATCAGATAAACCATGACACTGTTCAGACAGTCAATGGGGGACTGAGCTTCCTACACAATTTCCATTTTGAAATTTGCAGCTTTTCCAGACTCTTAATAGCTGCTGAATTTTGAGCCATTTTTGACGTCAAACATGAATGTTTGCAGGGTTGTGGTTTTATTATCGGTGTGCTTCGAACACAAACATAAGGTGAACAGCAGGAATTATTTTTTTCTAGTTTTCAAGTTTTTCTTGTGTTTATGGTCGAAATACCAGTTAACGTCATAAAAAACAAGGTTCATTTGGTAAAACAAATTACCCATTTACAGTAAAAGAAAACATTTTGGAGCTTTATGCTCAAATTCTACCCGCTTTAGGGGCTACCATTACTGACAAATTCAATTCTGTACGTTTATCAACCGTTTGTTAACCAGGCAAATCCCATTGAGATCACAGACCTCTTTTTCAGGGGAGGCCTGAACCTGAAGGCAACCTAATGTGCATGTTTTAGGTCTGTGGGAGGAAACTACCTGGCTGGAGCAAATGCACGCAAGCAATAGGAGAGTGGTTCTCAACCCTGGACCCCTGCCCTGCATGTTTTAGTTGTTTCCCTGCTCTGCAGTAAGACTTTAAGTTCTGCAGAAGCCTGCCAATCACTCGATTTAAATCAGCTGTGCCAAAGCAGGGAAACAACTAAAACATGCACAGCAGGGGTCCTTGAGGACCAGGTTTGAGAACCACTGCAATAGGAGAGCATGCTAACGCCAAATAGAAAGACCCCAGGTCTGACCGGGGATCGAACCCAGGACCTTCTTGTTGTGAGGCATGAGTGCTAACCTCCGAGTTAACATGCACATGTTAACCATGTGTTGCATGGTTAATAGCCTGCATTGTACAGCCATAAACACCACTGAGTTCAGAAAACAGAGTCTAAATAAAATCGTTTTCATACTGTTTTCTTTTTTCTGTACTTATCCAGACCAAAAAATAAATAAATTTAAAATACTAAAACAAACTCTATACTTTTTCCACACTTTTTAAGACTGGGTAGGGATTCTGTTTGCTTGAGCTAAACCTACAATAATGCCACAAAAAGACAGAAATAACAACGAAGGCGCTTAAAATGATCACAGCGACTCAAAAATGACTACAAATGAAAACAAAACGATGCCAACTATACCACTAGAAAAGAGGCAGAACTGATCCATAAAAATACACAACAACAAAGACTTACATCAACCGCAAACGAATAAACATGTACAGCAGAGAGAGATGGAAAATGACCACTAATAGACTAAAAAAAGATCAAAGAGACACAAAAGAGTGATTCAAAATGACCACATAAAAAACACACAACAATCACACAAGCTGGATCTTTATAATTGTTACCATTAACTTACTGCTTTTCTCTGTTTGAGTTCAGGCTTGTAGAGAAAAAGCTGCTTGTAGCTGCTGCATTAGTTAGCTAATTCAATATACTATTGTAGGGCTGAGCAGTATGACCTCAAATTCATATCACGGTATAAATTGAATCCCTTCACGTAACGATATATATCGCGGTAAAAAACTATCATAAAAAGCAAAGATAATGTAATTTTTAGAGCATTTTTTTGCAGCAAACTGTAATCGTAATCAAACCCAGCATTTTTTCTTTAATATCTGCCTGCCATAGAGGGTAAATGTCTACTGTAGACCAACTTTATACCGTTTCTACTGTGCAGCCCTATACTATTGCTATACAACAGTACTGTTTACCATTCAAATCAGCTTTTCAAATGTTAACATTGCAACAAACTGAGTTACCCCCATCCCAAACGGGAAGTTTGAATGTGAAATGTGATAAACTTACCTCCAAACTGTCGCTACCATCTGCCTCTCGATCAATGATGTCAAAGATGTCCTCCTGAATTTTCTTTCCCTAGGATTAAAATAAAGATAAAACAAAGTGTTAGTTTCAGTTGTGACTGATAATATGAAACTGAGATGATTTGTTTTCTGGCAATAACCTGAGAATATCCACTGGCCCAGTTGTTCCCAGCACCTCCACCATGCTCAGACAGGTAGATGTTTTCTGGGTTGTACAGGTTTGCATAAGGAGAGTTCAGGATGGAGTGAATCACACGCGGTTCGAGATCTAGAAGAACCGCACGAGGGATGTAGTGCTCATCATCAGCCTGTGAAGTTTGATTAACAACCAGAAATTAGTGGTAAGTTAAAGTGGTAATTAGTAAGTGGTCAATCTGTGTCTCTATGGGGCCTGATCAGTCATCCCACACCGTTCACATTACAAAGATGCCATCTAGTGGCAAGAAATGGTGGCCCGTTTCACAAGCACATAATGCTGTCATCCTATTTACTCACTCTACTCCCACTACTTACATTGTAGTATTTCTAACACAAGATGTGTGCAAAACTAAAGAAAATACAATTAGAAGTGAACTTCTAACTCTAAGTAGTCATACTTCATACTAACAATGATGTTGCTGCATCATACACCAAAATGCTTATTACAACACACTGCTCCATTTGTTTGGTTTTGTCCTATAATAGTAAATTATGAGAAGTCAGCTAATAGGGGTCTTTCTTTGGCCAGCGCCAATCTTTAGAAATTAGGGGAGCCAAGAATTTTTTTTCTATTTTGGCCAATGTGTATTTTTCATTTATCACAGTACCAACCTCAAACAAAATCAGTAGGCATTAGAAACTAAAAGACACTGAAGCTAATGATCTAGCTGCAAAACCGTTGTACTCGTTTGGTTTCAGGTCTTTACAGAAATTAGATGCTGATCATCTAGCACATATTAGTTTTTAAGGCCTGACCATTTTTTACTCCTCCTCTTGTCCATTATTTTTAAATTTTAAGTACACACTGTATATTTTGATTATGTGTTATTATTAATAATTAATATTATACTTTCCACATGATAGTTGGCAACAATTGCAATTCTAAGGTTATCACTGATATTCTGATGAAATGCCTGTATCTTTAGTCAGAAAGGTGGAACGTCGATTTATGTGGGAATATGCCGTCTCTCAAACATTCATAAAGTAAAATAATAATAATAATAATAATAATAATAATAATAATAATAATAATAATAATAATAGTTATTATTATTGCTCCTGCTACCTGATAGAAGAACACGTCTTTTCTGTCAGTCCCTTCAGTTGCAAACTCCTCCACGATGCCTTCCGGGCTGATGCCATGTTCTGCACACAGCTGCTTCCAAAACTCAAAACCAACTGCAAAACAAAAAGGGGAAATGCGTGGATAAAACGGTACTTAAATCTACAAAATTGCTGCTTAATTATTAAGCATTAAGTTCATGCTTAATCGAGGGGGGAAACACATAAAGGAACTGCTAACTACGCTGGAAGCTAACATTTACTCGTATCTCTATGGAGAATCCGTTAGCAAAATTAGCTAGGGTACAATAACATTACATTAAAGATGAGTTAGCTACGTACTTTGATTTCCACACTGTCCAAGCTGAAGCGTTATTATTTCTCGCGGCATATTCTCTCTTAGATCCTTATTTAGCTAGCAGACAGACTAGCTAAATATTCTATTATAAGAGTACTGCGGTCCTACGATTAATGAACCACCACCGACCCGCTCCTTCCCGCTTGTTATTGGGTTAGCTCTGTTTTTATCACCGGCGAATGAGCCGGTGATAAACCCTAGGTCAAGAGGCTAAATAATGTCACCACAAAGTACGCTAACGTTAAAATGGAGCAAAGTCAATGATCTGACGCTTCATCGCTTTGTTCTACGATTTGATTTGCGTGCTGCCACCTAGTGGTGTGGAATGTGTAACTTCAAGCGAATGCATTCAAATCGCAGGATAATCACTAGATAAACTATTAGGATTTTTACGAGGATTTATATAGTGTAAATACAGTTATATTTGCATCATACGAATCCTCACAACCTTTAATGGTATTTTAATCCGACAGTATTGGTCGTATTTATCTGTAAGGCAAACACATTTTACAAATATGTTTCATGTTCTTGAACGCACCATGACGCAGTGGTTTTTATGGATTTTGATTGGTCCGTGTACCAGTTGGAAAAACAGAATACGCCATATTGACAGGGTTTGAAGAGAGAGCTACATTTTTTTGGAAAAAATGGTTATATAGTAAGCGTCAACTTATTTTAAAATGTTCTTAACGTTATGTTGGATAACATGTTTACTTAAACGTAGCAAAAACAATATTTGTTGTTAATACTGTATTTTAGCTAGCGTGTCTCGCTGTTGTGTTGGTCTATCGTGGTTAGCAGAGAGGTGGTGTTGTGACCGCTGTGGTTCCCCCCTCTTATTAAGCTGTTTATCTGTTTCCACTTGTATCTTTATTTTACAGGTTCACTTTGTCAACATTAGACGCTAAGATGGCGCACACTGGAGCGACAGAAGCGGCATTCACTGAGGATAACTCGGCCAAGCAGGGTTCCGGTGTCTGCCTGCGAAGTCGGTCGTGCTCCAGTGAGAGAGATGGTCAGGTTCGGGCTGTCAGAGCTGCTCTTCTGTCCAAGTTGGGCCCCTACGAGCCCGTTCTCACCTACATACAGTCCGTCCTGGTGTGGGAAAGACCTCTCCACAGTGTCCTTCTCTACATTGTTGTCAACGTTGTGTTCTGGTGGGTTTTATTTGTGGGCTTTTGATGAAATCTCTGTCATTGTTTGTGATTATTTTATGTTCATATAGAAGAACATGTTTTGTAAGCAGGCTGGGATGAGGCTTTTCCTTAATCCAATTGCATTACTCAAGCTTCCACATGATTTATCGCAGATTCGGCTTTGTTTACATTGGGTGTATATTTCTAAATAAATGGAAAACACCTAAACTCTTTCAAGCTGCACTGTTTGTTCAGGATAATCTTTTTGTTTCATTTTATCCATTGCAGTGAGTACTTTTACCTGTTAATTGCAAAAACTTAGTGCAACATCAGGGATTATCTATTGCACAATTTACATATCACCACAATTAATGATGTGTTTCTGTTTAGCTAATTTTGTATAGAGCCATGTAATAGATTATGTGCTTTATTAGAGCTTAAATCGTTGTAGATTGTGTTGATAAATCTTATTGCTCAAACCCAGGCGTCACAGAGAAATTTGCACATTTTGTTTGCATTGTAGCAGCGAACGTCACCGCTAACCTAAATACCAATACCCTATTGACCTGCCAGAAAATTCTAGGTTAGGGTAATCTCCACATTGGCAGAAATTTGCAGCATTGTTTTCGTCAACAAATGTTCAAATCTTGTGGTCTTAAACTGGAGCAGCAGTGAGAGACCGAGATCGTTCAAGCTGTGAAAAAATGTGCTTATTATAATTTAAATGTATTAACTGTATCTTTTCCACTGATATTGGATTAGTTTATTAATCAATGCTTACCTGAATCATCACCTTTTCATTCCTATAACAGTAAATATGTCAGTGATTTTGACAGGATGCGACACAGATGGAAGCACTTTCTCCTCTTTTTTTTTAACGAAACAGAAAGTCACTTCTTGTGGGTTTTGTGGTCCAGTGAACTCCCCACAACGCTGTCAAATTATTTTAACATTTAATTTTTTTATTTCTAAAGAAACAGGCAGGAGATTAAGTTTTTGTTTTCTTTTTCAGGTTCTTTGCTCTGACGTCGCTGCGTCTGCTGTTCCTGCTGGCTTCTGGCCTTGCTGTGCTTGTGTTTGTTGATACATGGAGGAATAAGATTTGGCCAGAGATTAGAGGTTTTACACTTTATTTCAACTGACACACTTCAATTTCAAGATATGTGTTTTAATTTCCAGAATAGATGTACCACCAGTAAGCCGCTCCACACTGTGTACTTAAATAATAATAATAATAAAGAAGCCTAAATTATTTTATATGTGTTGTTTCAAACAGTTTCTATTAAACTTATTGATGACTTCTCTCCACAGTCAGAAAGCCGGATGAATCAGAAAATGAGAGGTTTGTAACTGAAGACGATAACTATTCATTGTCTAATACAACAGATAAGTTAAACATTTTGTGTTTGTCCAGCTGGGGTCTGGTACAGCCCGGTGTCCTCAGCGTACCTGAACTGTGCCACCATCTTGCAGAGGCCTGGGTCAGTGCACTGGTTCTCAAATCCAGAATGGTGGATTTCAAACGACAAAACCCTGGCAATGTGAGGACCAAATAATGTACTACAAAAAGATTTTTACAGAATCCTTGGCTCTGAAAACTCACCTTTTAGGACATATATTTAATTACATCATTTGTCACGATGCTGCAAATTATTAATCCATTAAATTGTATAATTTGTTTCCATGCTCCCCTGGCAGCATGTAGTGTTGTTTCTGACCTTTAACCACATGTGTCTTATTGTTCTGTGATAGTTCTGCATCCTGACCTGCGGCATATTCTCCTGTTTGGCTTTGATTGGAAACTACATTCCCGGACTGGTGATCTCCTATTCTGCTTGTGAGTCCCAGCAGTTTGACCAGTTCTAACTACAGATCCACACCCTTTCACAGGGCCTGTCATGTTGGCAGAGAAACTCAGCCTGACTAGACTGTTAAAAAATGCATGGGTGATGAAACCAGATATGTGGAGCCCCACAGTACCAGAGTCCACTCTGTGAGGTGATTAAAGCAGAGATGGGGACACACAAGATGAGAGTGAAGGAGGTCAGACAAAGAGGGGGCTAATCTCCCTCAACCAGTGTTGGCTGCAGAGCTCAGCAGGGAGGACCAATCCCAGACTTGTGGCTTTGTGTCCACAGCGAGATGATTAAATAAGCTGTGAATCTAAACCAATGCATGTTTCTGGATTTAAAAAATATATATATTTTTAGCACTGACTTGTGTTATTTTCTTTGTCTTTGTTAATCTAGTGTTGGCCACTCTTCTGGCCCCGCTGGCTGCCTATCACAGGGTTTTTCAGAATGTGTGCGGGAAGCTGGAGCCAGTCCTGCAGCGGCTGGACTTCAGCGTTCGTGGATACATGATGTCAAAGCCTATTGATAATCAGTGTAAGTTATTTACCATGATGGTACCTATTTAACATTTAAGTGCACTGAGGTCATTCTTCTGTGCTTTAACATTTGGTCAGTTCTTTGCAGTAAATAGGAGACATGTTGTTCTTTTTTGTACATTTTTAATGCTTCGCTGCCCTCTAGTGGCTGGAAAAAGCACGTTCACTCATTTTAAACACGTTTTTTTTTCTTGCTAATTTTGTTAAGCCCTTCACAGATTATTTTATTTTTATTTGAATCTCAAATATATTCATTTTAATTTACATATCCATATTTGAGTATTATAGTTCAGACTGAGTCCTGCAGCTCTTCAGTGTCTCAAAAAGAATAGCCTATTTTAATACAAAGCAAAACATGTTCTCAGACATGAGTCATTTGTCTAAATGATTTGCTAAAGAACGGTTTTGCAATTAATTTAATACAAACTTGAACAGAACTTAATATTATTTGTATTTGAAGTTTGTTTTACCATGGTTATATATAATGTAGAATAATAGCAGTAATCATTTGTTGTGTGTCTGTTGTTGCACTTGGTAGTTCTGCGTATGCCCCTGCGTGGTTCAGCCACAGGGGAAGCCAGCGACAGTGAGGAGGAGTTGGCTGCTTTCTGCCCAACAGTAAGTCTGTTAACCTAAAGTTTCTTATTATTTAAAGTTATTTAAACTGGTAAGATGTGTGTGAGAACAGACATATCTCTGCTTGACTGCAATAAATGTGCAGTAACTGCAACTAGGTCTTCTTTAGACGTACTACGAGACACTGTTTTAATTCTTAGAAAGTGTAAGATGTTTTAGATTTAAAGCATGACGTTAATGAAACAGACAAACTGGTTCCTTCTACTACTTGCTGCTGAGTCCTTTATCACAGTAGCACACACTTCCTGTTGAGGTTATGAACTTTAGAAAAGATGTGTACATTTACTGTGCAATGGTTTCTCTTAATGACAGATTAAAAGGAAACTTTAAAGATTGTCATTGGTTCTAACAAAATAAAACAAACAGCACATTTAAAGATATTTAATCATTTCCTTGGGGTTTCTCCTCCAGTTTGACGATGCTGTTGTTGCAAAGGAGCTCGCGTTGACAGACTCTGAGCACTCTGATGCTGAGGTTTCCTACACTGACAATGGAACATTTAATTTATCACGTGGTCAGACCCCGCTCACAGAGGGCTCTGAAGGTAAGGTTTAATTCTTTTATTATTGCTTTCTGCTTTGCTCTCTCCTCTTACTGATTTTTTTTTTCTGTCTGTAATTTTGATCAGATCTTGACAGACACAGTGATGCTGAGGAATCTTTTGCTCAAGACCTCCCAGACTTCCCGTCCATTAACCCCGATGCCACTCTGATGGATGATGATGACGACACGAGCATTGGGCTCCCCAGTCTGGGCCCATCTGGACTTGGTAGTCACCGGGCTTCAGTGCTAGATGTGGATGCCCATCTGGACTCGGATCAGGATGATTTGGATCCAGAGCTGTCCCTCGGCTCTCTCAGCAGCCTCCCACCTGCTTCGCTCACCGGAGAATTGGCTGGGGTCTTTGCCAGCAGCATGATCCAGGCGGCGCTGGCAGGAGCGGTGCAACCCCGGCCTCCCGCCACCCAGCGCAAACAGAGCCACCCCAAAGCTGGGGGTCACCGAAGCTACCGCAAACAGTCCAGCTCTGAGTTTGACACGGACTTGGACGCAGAGGACTTTGAAATGCTGGATCAGTCTGAACTGAACCAGATGGATCCTGTTGGAGGAGGAGGGGGTTCTAGGCGGGGTGAAAGCCAAGGGTCAAACTTCTTATCCAGCCTGCTTGGTAAACCACAGTGAAGTATAAATGTGTGTGTGTGCTGCCAGGATTGTGCAGTTTATTGGGCAGTATGTGAAAATAATGAGTATGAATGCTTGTGTGAGATGATTTTAGGTTCCAGCAGCTAATAAACATCAGTGACTCAATGTGAAGTATTTCATTTCCCCCTTTTTAAAATCATATTTTGTACTCTTCAACTCTTATTAAGAAATTTTTACTTTGTAGGCTGAGCAATAGGAAACAACAAAAACAAACAGGCATTTAGGAAAACAGCATTTTTTTAAAACCTTGTTGCAGTTTTGCATCTTGATTCGCCCAGAACATGTAAGTGGGCTTCAAGAAACCTTTTCTACACAGAGGACTCAACATACAGGGCTTTCTTAACAGAGGACCAAAAACAACATTCCTGTTGCTTAACCTGAGCCATCTTTGATAATTAATGACATTACTAAGAAGAAAATAAAGAACATTACACCACTGCAATATCCGCACCAGTTCTAACCATTACAAGCAGCATTTTATGATAATAATGTCATCAATGCATGTTCCCATGCAATGATGCATTTGACTCCTCACATGTGAGAAACACCCAAGTGAGAGCTTAGGGACTGTGTCTTGCTCAAGGACTTTTAGGTCCCAAGACGACTGTCCTACCACCACACCACAGCCGCCCTAACTGGTAGTTAGTATACCTCAATCCTTTCTAATTCATTGCATTTGGACTTGTTTGATGCTGCAGGTTTTTGTAGCTTCATTTAGTTTTTTTAAACCGTTTATCAGGTCATGTTTTTGGACTGATTATCATCTAGAATGAGAAGTATAAAAATTTCAGTTTTCTCTTTGTTTCACCTCTTTTTTGCTGATTTACAAGTAAAAACACTTTTATTTTATTTTGTGGCTACATTACAGTCTTAACTGAACCAGCAGATCACTGTTATGTTTATTCTTGTTCTCACCCCAATGTGAAAGCTGTTCTGTTCTCATGTGTGAATAAGTTTCTCATTTTTGCTCTTAGTGTCTGTGTTTATTACCTTGCACGAGCTATCTGGATTGTGTTTCCTTTTCTAAAGTAGCCCCTTATCAGATTTGTTTATGCTTTTATTTGTTCAACAGTCAAGTTGATATTTTTTTAAGATGATAATCATTTTTCCCCATTTTGAGGCTTTTATATTTTAAAAATGAACTATGTTTACATCAGAGTTGGGTAAAAGTTATTGTTTTTCCTTTAGTGTTAATTGATAAAGTGGCTTCTGTTAAGGTTGGTCTAATTTGTCAATATGTAAGAATGAAAATGGCACTTTAAATTTTTAAAGATATGTCACAGTTATGATTTAATCAAAAGCAAATATCAAGTCAAAACCACATTTTTTTTATAGAGAGAAAAAAAATTATAGTTTTTATCTTTATTTTAAAACTAACAGTGAGATTTTTACCACAACAAACAATAGCTGGATCTACATTTGAGTTGGGAAGGAGAAAAATAACAGTGCACTGATAGAACAATACTGACATTTTAACAAAATTTGATTGTGTTTGATTTGCTTTTAATGTTGAAGCTGCTTAAAGAAAAGTCACATTTTAGGCATAGGTGATGATTTGTGGTTTGATCATTTGATGTGCATAATGTTGTAACTTCTTCTCTGTATCCGTTTTTGATATGTTTTGAAGTGCAAATTGGATTCAATAAAATGTTTGCAAATAACTTTGTCTTGTAATGTGACACAAAAACGGTTTTAAAACCCATTACAGAGGTCTATGCGTATAATTTCAAAAAACTGCAACAATATAAAAGTAGGACAGAGACAATGTTCTTAACCAAAAGTTCATATATGTTACAAATATGATTCGAAAATATCACAAGTTTACCGGAACATGCATTTGTAGTAAAAACTAAATTTTCAAAGAGGAAGTTCTGCTGCCGGTGTGACCATCTTCGTAAATAAACGATCTTACTCACTGTGACGTACATTTTTTGCGCCAAACTCAATCGAGAGAAGGCTGAAGTTGAAAATGAGCAAAAAAGATAACGGTATGTTAAAATAAATTTGTCAGGCAATTTTTAGATTAAACCGATGCATTTATCTTGTTTGATACACATAGAGAAAGCAACACACGTCTGATATAAATTAAATTAAGTGAAAACGGTTAGCTCAGTTAGCTTCTTAGCTAACGCTAGCTAGGTTAACCTCTTCTTTCCAGGGATAAGAATGCAAGAAAGATGCGCCAATGTTGCCAAATGTATATTAACATCGTAACATTGATCTCGTTAAAGGGACGTCACTGATTCTTGCCTATTTAAATGAAAAGAACCGACCTTACAGTGCCCAGGATGTCTTCTGTAATTTGCAGAAGCAGCACGGATTGGGCAAAACGGTGAGGTTAGATTTTTCTCCATAAATTGCATTTGTTTATGTTGTGTGAATGTAGCTCGATGATTGACTATGTACTTCTCCTATCAGGCAGTGGTCAAAGCCATGGAGCTGCTGGCTCTGGAGGGCAAGATAAAGGAGAAAACATATGGCAAACAGAAAATTTACTTTGCCAATCAGGTTAGTCTGCTAATCTGAAATGCTGTATTACTGTGGACAGGATCTATGTGAGTAACTATTTAATTTGACTATTCTTCCTCTCATACAGGATCAATTTAAAGATGTGAACGATTCAGACCTGAAGGCAATGGATGGTCAGATCTCAGAGCTTGGTGCAGAGCTGCAGTCCCTCACACAGAGCTGCAGACAGCTAGATGCAGGTAGACACAGCTGATCTGTGGAACTCGTTTCAATGCATAAAACGCTGTTGTAGTGCATTTCACTGAAAAAGGGAATCCATTTGCCACTAGAGCTGAAGGAGCTGAACAGTTCCCTCACAACCGAGGAAATGGTGGCAGAGATAAAGGAGCTGAAAGCTGAGAATTCTGGGTACAAAGCTCGTCTGGAGAAGATAAAGTCAGCTACAAATCATGTCACACCAGAAGAGAAGGAGAAGGTGGCAAAGTCTGGAAAACAAAGTTGTTACTTCTGCATTTCCTGTACAGTAAGAGTTATTGTTTGTTTTAATTAACAGGTTTATAAAGAGCGAGATGTTTATGGAAAAGAGTGGAAAAAGAGGAAGAGACTGGTAAACCATTTCTCTAAATTTGAAATAGTAGCTTTTGTAAGGACATGTTTGATAATTATGGTAAAATTGTTTTTTTTTTTTTTCATTTCTGTCAGGCTTCAGACATGATAAACGCCATCCTGGAGGGATATCCAAAGAGCAAAAAAGAGTTACTGGTGAGTGAAAGCAACAAAATCAACTGTTCAAAATGTAAAATCCTTCCTAATTCTTAATGTTCTTTTCTCTTTTTATAGGAAGAAGTTGGAGTGGAGACTGACGAAGACTGTAAGGTGGTTCCCCCAAGTACATAAACAAGAAAATGTTGATCAATTCAGGACCATATTTGAGAAAATAATTACACATCACAGCAGTGAATTCTTTATTTATTACATTTCTTTTGAATAAATAGTAAAATGTTTTGTAAATTCTAACAAGAAAAAAATCAAACTTGAAGTATATTTGTACAAAACTGAGCTTTTTGATTAGCTGAAGATAAAATCACAATTTGTGACTGCACTGAGGGATGATTGTGATCCTTTAGGCAGCGGTGGCTTCTGTTGTCCCCTTTTTTTAAAACATTAAAGCAATCCTGAGCTTCCAGAGAAAATGACAGATTATTCATAAAAGCTGTACATTCGTTGTTCTCATGTTTACATTTTGCAGTGAACTGTTTCAAGTTTTTCCATTTCCACTTGTTTTACTCAAAGGTTTCATAATTTTTTAGCTGTAAAGTTTGACTCCTGAAAACATATAAGCTGTTTTATTATAGGTTCTATGCAAGACGAATGGTCGTCACTGCAAACCTGTATGATTTTGTCTTTCTGTTATCTTGCACAGTTTTCCTACATTGTATTTTAGGTCAATTTAAGGAAAATAAAACAAGCTATCTAATGTAATAAAACTCAACAGTATCAGTAATTTTTTTCAAACCATCAGAAACAATTCAAACCTGCAGTTTAGATAAAAGTTCAGTTATAATACAACATGTTTCCAAATAGAAGACATGACCTTTTAATGTAAAATTTACATTTCTGTTGTATTCTTTTTTTTTATGTGTAACCGAGAACAGCTTTAATGAACCAGAAAGAGTTGAACATATTTTCTACAGGGAACAGACAATAAATCAAAGAGTTTCTTATTTATGAATCAAATATCTTCAAGGATCATTTACGTTTCTAAACAGAAACCTGTGACTTAAATATTTTAGGTGTTTGGCTTTCAGAACGATGGGAATAATTTACTGATCAGAACAAAATCTCTCAGCAAAAGTAAACATGTCTCAAAATAGAATTAAAACAAGTTTCATCCTTTCATTGCATTTAAAAAATCTGAAATTTAAAGAAGGATCATTGTCAAGTTTGAAAATACTGATTTTGACTGCAGCTAAATCATCACAAATAAAAAGCTGACTGAAGTTAAGTCTCTTGCCAACTGGCATTTTTACAACATTTAAAAGTTCTGGATCATATCCGTTTCACAAACTCCACCTGTTTCAGCCTGAAGTCTTGTCACACCAAAGGCAACAGAGTCTTTTTAAAACTAACCATCAAAATTATTTCGGAGGCACCACATGACATCCTAATGAACAAATATGTTAAACAAATATATTAAAGTGTCTGAAACCCTGTAATAACGTAGGGAAAAAAGATTTCAATTATCCAATAAAAACCAGGAGTGGCTCTATTCACGCACCACAGTTTGGAGCTCATTTGAAGCTTATTATACGTCTTAATGTGACAGAAAACAGATTATGTGTTCTCTGCCTTCTGTCTGCAACCAGTGGCCAAGCAGAATCAATACTATCAATTTACTACATCTATAGGAAGCCTAACTGGTTTTGACTCCTCTTTAAATGTTTAACTCAAGTTACTACATAAAGTAATTAGACCTAGCTGCCTGCCAAAATACACTCCTGTGATTCCCCTCAGTATTTACTCAATCCAAGACCTTTTTTTCTGTTAATCTCTGTCCAGAAAGTGTGATGAGGTAATCCAATTGCAGCCAGGGAGTCACTGATGAGCTGAAGTGAGTGTAAATACTGTGGCAAGGCATGAAGCTTATCTGTCTTTACTCCATCCTGAGAGGCAAGAGCCAGTCAAAAGTCTATTCCTGGAAGTTTGCTTGAGGGTTTCCCCCCTCAATCAATAAAGCTGCCCGTTGAGCTGTCGGAGCACTCCAACAACAAACTCGCGCAGCGTCTTAAAAAGAACAGAAGAAACAGAGTAATTAGCTCAGAACAACGATCTCTGGTTTCTTGCACAATCGAGTAAAACCTGTCCCTCACCTGTGGCTTGCAGTGCTCCTCGATCCAGCTAAAAACGCAGGCAGACAGTTCCTGGAAGCTGCTCATTGAAACAGAGTTACTGAAAGACACGAACAGGGAGTCCATGATGCTCTGAAAGATGTTGAACTTGACCTGGTCAGAAACCTGATCTTCTCCTTGCTGTGGGTTGTTCTGGTGGGCCTTCACTATGTGCTCATAGTTCCTGTTTAGAAAGACAGTTCATGTAGTGGTCACAGCTTTTTCATCAAAACATTCAGAAAATTCACTAAATAGTTTCCAGTTGATTAGCATCACATCTAAACTGCAAATTTAGCTACAAGGATGCAAAACAGTTCAAAAACAGAGCAGGAACTTTTAAGATAAGTGGAAGTTAGTTTTATCACATTCAGACTGACATAAAAAGCAGATATGGGCCAAAAAATAAAAAGTGTTTGGGTTACTTTTTTGCAGTGTGAACGTAGCTTAAAGTTGAAAAAAAGGATGTAAATTATTGTCTCACGTTTTCATGATCTTCAGAGCCATCACTTCTTTTCTCAGGATGGAGACTTCCTCCTCTTGCTTTTTCTTTTCTTTATGAAGAAAATGGATGTAGTCAATTGCTAAAAGTGTGAAACAAAGAGAAGCATTAGTCAGGGATCTCTTCACAACACAAGAAAGGTAAAATGTGATGTTATCATTGCTGTTTCTCCTTTTGCCTCGTTCAAAATGGGCCAGTCTGACACATTATTATTTAGATTTGTCAGATCACATCTTACTTTTCTGCAGAATAGTAGCCTTGCTGATCTTCTGAGCTCCAACTGCAAACTCAGACTGCTGCTGGCAGGTGGGCACGATCGACTGCAGGTCATCATAGCCTTTCTGTTGTTACAAAAAGCAATAAACAATAAGCGTTTAAAATTAAACTCTTAAATTGTTTAAGTCAGAAAACTGAGGTAGTCAAACCTTGATTGCATCCCTGCGCTTTTGCTCAGCTTGTGTGTGCGCTTGTCTCCGTCGATCTTTATACGAGTCCTTATATGATGTCTCGTGCCTGTAGTCACTGTCTTCATCATCTGTTTGAGAGCACATTGAGTTCATTATGGAAAATGGAATCGATGTTGCCATTGGCATCTGTTACCTCACAAACATGATTTACAACTATCTTATTGTTATATAGCCATTACATTTTGTTAAACATAACAGTAACAACTACCAAAGTTTACTTGTTGAGCTGACCCAAAAGCAAAAATAATTTGTGTGTGAATTTTTGAAGTAATTAAAAAATTAGAAGAAATCTGGTATTATGAGTGTAAATAATATTAGAATACGTTTTGATTTCAGAAGCAAATTTATTTTGTGTTTTTAATCAAGTTGAATCATTGACTAATTTTACCAAGTGCAAAGCAAAGTGGAACACAGTTCTGTGGGCAGTGAGTAAATTTGTTAAACCATATGTTACACTGCTAATGTTAACATGCTCAAGTAGTTTCTACTCTTTCTTAAACACTCAGGCCAAATACACTAAATGACATTTTAATTATCAAAACAGGTTTAATAATTTATTTGAGGCAGTAAGTAAAAACAAAAACAAGTATCCTCATTTGTATTAAACCTTTGCATTACGTTTGAGATGACAAGAAGTCTTACCTTGCAATCTAAACATAGAAGAGATTGCATCTAATCAACTGAGCAGTAAGCAATTCATTTCCATAATAAACAAAATACCTGTATTTGGCACTGAAGAGGCACTTGTTGATCCAATACTGTTGGCTCTGGAGACAACGCTACCCTTTCTTATAGTTTCAGCAAAGAAACCTAGTAAACAAAACAATAATCATCAAATTAAAAACAGGAGCTATTTGAACTTGCATATACAATTCTTAAACCCAAATATGAAATTAGATGAGGCAAAAAAAGATGTAAATTGAGAAAGTACTCACTTGTGTCAAAGCCACTGTCACTGAAAGCCCCGTCTGTCTGCCCAGCCATCACCAAGGAGCAATAAATAAATTAAAAATAAATTAAAAAGAGAAAAACAGAAGCTGTGAGCTTGGGATGACGAGGTGTGTGCTGCTCTAAATGTGTTGACAAAGGACAAAACAGCAAGCCATTTCAAAAACCCCCACTGAGTGTTGCCCTGATTTGACCAATTCAAATATAATAGGTGGAAAGCTGTGTCCAATAACAGCTTCAATCACAGATCTACTGTTGATGTAGGCCACCAAAACACAAAGGCTATTTTATATTTGTAGCTCTATAGGTTTGGCCAAATTTTCCATAGACAAGTCAAAGAAAAACCCAGGAGGGGAAAAAGCAGTTTGCAGGCCAAATTAGTCATACCAATCGTTGGTTTACACATTTTAGGCGATATAAGAGCGATGATAGTTTGCATTATTGCCAATTCTGAGACAGCGGGGTTGTTTTAACGAAGTGGTCACTTATGAAACTGACCAATGTACTTTCTAACTTCTAGCATTTTAAAACTGCTATCTTGTTGTTGTCGTTGTTGTTGACTTGTAGGTGTATGTGAATATCTATATTATGAGCAAGATAATTTAAGTCGACTAACACAAAATTTCCTTTTCTGTGGGCTTTGTTTACTTAGCTAGCCCGATTGGCTAACAGCTACAAACGTCATCAAGCTAACGTCGTTAGCTAGCTGTGGCGCTATCAAAACCAACCACTTATGTTCCAACTTCAGCGTTTAGACAACAGTTTGTAGGCTATCACCGCTGCTACAGACACACAAAAAACATACGAACTGCTTTTTAAAAAGGTTGAGTGTTGTTAATAAATGTTACTTACTTTCCAGTGGTCCTCTGGAGATGTTGTCGGATCAGTCATTTTGGAATGCTAAATAACTAACGCTGTTGCCTTCAGGTGCTCCTTGAAAAAGTGAAATGAATGCTGTTCAAATATTTATGTAATTTCATGAAAACGAAACTATGTCCGACATAAAATGCATTTTTTGGAATGATGTTAAGTATTTGGCGCTAATTATTTTACACAATTTGAACGCCTTTTAATACGTATTAGCATTTACAACAAAACAAATACTGCACACCTCTACAAATTCATTTGTTGACCCTTAAATGCAACACAAGCACATGCAGTATTTCACTTTAAACGCACGAGGGCGCTGTTTCACCATTATTGTAAGTGTGAACCTGCTTTTACCTGACAGACATCATTGACCTGCCTTCAGATACCAAAACAAACGAAACTCCAATGCCAATACAAAGACTTTAATTTAATGGTAAAGTAAGGACTTTTTCTTTTTGAATTTCATTTTTCACTTGTTGATGTAATTTGGTGTGTTTACTTACATGAGCCTTATTTATTTTTGTCTTGTATTGCCACACTATCCCACACTTGTATCTGTGAAACTAACACTACCAGTTTGTTCTTCCACCCTGTCCTCCAACACCAGGTTCTGTTGCTGTCATACACAGGAAGTTGCGCTTCTGCTTTTGTGCTTCTGTGGTTTCTGTGTGTTACAGAGTGTGTCACACTCCCCTCTCTTTCCTCTCACACGCAGGCCTCGGTTCTTTTACCCAACAGAGGAGTCCTCAGTCAACCAGAGTTGAGAAAAGTTAGTGAGACGGCGGTAAGTTCCTTCTTGCTTTTGACAGACCCTAATTAGGGTTTCATTTTATTTTCAAAAGTATCTGTAGGCAGATGTGCTCATGACAGGACAAACATGAAGACAACCCTTCTGTTTTTATCATCTGGACCAAAAAGGATTCCTTGAAGCAGAAGTTGACATTTCTTACCTTCAAGCCTCTGAACCCTGTTTCTTAACACTTAGAGTGATCCCTTTTTGTCACTCTGCTTTGGAATACACAGATTTATTTATATTTTTTAAGTGAAGGGGTTTGTGCACAGCTTTCCTCCTGGATTACTTGTGGAGATTAGTGATGGGGAATGCGGCTGCAGGGGGCTTGGAGCAAGAACCTTCTGAAGGCAGAGAGGCCAGGAACTCAGTCGGGGCAGCTTCAACAATGAGCGAGCCAACACTGACTCTGCAGAAGAAGCAACCGGCTCCCCCAAAACTTCCCATGCCCCCAGAGGAGGAGCTGGATGAGCGTTTCAACGCGGTGCTGGTAAGTGTCTGAGGTACACACCCTTGCAAGACAACAAAAGAGAACATTGAAACTCAAAAGATCACACAGGTAATGGTAATTAGCCTGGATGCACAGAAACAAAAACATACACTGAATTTATCAGATGGAATTTAAAGTAGGGAAAATAACAGCATTTTAGTTTTATTTGCTGCAAATTTTGCTGTCAAAATGCACTTTACCATGTAAAAAAACAGGAGAACAAGTTGCTTTCATCTGTTCCCCTCACCGTTTGTTGTAATGTGTCTTTATTGGGGTTTTAAAACAATAATTTATGACTTTTCTCGCAGAGTTACAAATATTCACCTGCAATTACAAGCATTTCCTTTCTCCTATAAATTCAAAAAGAGGTCAGGCTTGTAGACGGGTGATTAGTGCATGCATGGGTAGCTCAGCCTCAAGGGGAAGTTGGGCAACATATTTATATGAAAGAGTGTAGAACCGGAAAGCAAGTGTTTCACCATTCTTTCAACAGTCTAAAACCAAGTTTTTAAAAAGCCCAAATTTCATTATAACTTGTAGAAAAAACAATGTGAAAAGGATGTTTTTTTTAAGCTCAGCTCAAACTGTAATTTTAAACTACTTTTTTTGCTGTATATCAGTAATAAACATACACAAATCTGATGTTTTAAAATAGTTAAAGATCATCTTTTTTCTCAAGTTGGCCAAACGTTTCATAAAACAGTCTTAAAGTACAAAAAAAAACAACCTGGATTTATAAATTGAACAGTAAAGGTCATTGTGACACATCTCAGTCAGTAACATTAAAATCAAAACATTTTTCATTTCTGAAACAGTGCTTCAAACTCACACATCATAACCATGACATCAGATGCATCATTTGTTGTCGTTGGTGTAAAAATAGAAAAAAAGCAACTCGTCAGACATCAAATATCTTGATTATTCTGGTTATTTTGCAAGAATTCAGTGAGATACCTGGGGACAGAAAACATGTCTCTTTGTTGAGTTTAGATTGATGTTGGTGCTTTTTTTTTTTTTTCATTTAAAGGTGCAATGTCTGGTGCTAAAAAAACAACTGCCAAACACCCGGACCTGTCACATTCTGTTCTGAATAAAATGCTCTAAATAAAAACGACAACAACGCCTGTTCCTGGATGCTTATAGAGTCGTCCAGAGAAGAGATGATGCAACACAAGAATAAACACACCACTGACAATAGCAATTTTAAATTTAAACAAACAACTCAAGAGAACAGTAAAAATTACAATCAATCACTGGATTGCTTGTCTAATAGCAAAATATCTTATGAATCACTGAATGGATTTTAGTGAAACTCTCAGATCAACAACTCATTAACTCCTGGAGTTGTTCCAATTTAAGATGACAAACACACTACTTAACTTTAGCCAACATAAAAATGGTTATAACTCAATTTTACAATAAATTGAGCTAAGATTTGGTGTGGTAGTAGCTGAGAGTTGCTCTTAACACATACTTAGAGCTAAAATGAGATGGAGATGACATCACTTCACAAAACGTCTTTAATCACTGAAAGTAAAATAAAAAGAGTAACAAACCATCTGAAAATGTAAATATGTAAGCCTAAATATTTTATTGACATATTTGTGTTGACTCAGAGGATTTAGAAAGATGGCGCGTGCAGCCGGAAACCTGCAGCACCCTCCCCTCCATCATATGAACGTATGACCTCACTTCCTCTTTTAGCAGAATCTCTCCACTGTTCTGTTAAGATGTGACAAAAAAAAAAGGTTTGCAAGCTGGGACTCTGTTTTTGCACCACAAAGCTCTAAGAGAAGAAGGTCCACCTCTCCTCATCTAACTTAAAAAAAAAAAAAAAGTGGGCGATTTATAATTTTAGGGCTCGGTCCGGTGCCACAGAAAAGAAAAAGCCACAGAAGGGCTCCTCCCTTACCCCACCAAAGATGAAGCTCAGCTCCTCAGCATCAAGTCGTTTCCGTTTTGAATGGTTTTTTTTTTAAGATGTGAAAAAGAAACGACAAACCGCTTCTCAAGTGTACACATGTGGAAACCACACCCAGTTGACAAAAATTGATTTGTCTGGTCGGTGAATGTGTGTTAGAGGCCAGGTTCAGTGTGACACCGACAGAGAAGTTATTTGGATAAATGTTTCAGCAAAACATCATTTGTAAAAATAGTTTGCCACAAACTTGCCTGAACCTTCTTAAAACTTAAATTAAACCCACATTTCCTTCGAATCTTAAACGTTTCAGAGGAAAACCATTACAGCTATGAGAAATGTGACATTTTTCAGTGGGTTGATTTCAGTCATTCAAACAGAAACTTTCTTATGACTGAATGAACCTTCACTGAAATACCATGAAGGTGGGGGTTTTACTGATCAACATCGTGCAAAGTTCTAATTCTCATTCATCATCCCCTGGCTGATAATTGCTCATGTCTGTGTCTGTTAGCAAAATATCTCAGAAACCACTGGATGGATTTTAACAACTCTTTTAGGAAATCATCACTGGATGTAAATTAACTGATCAACTTTTAGAGCCAATCCAAGATGCAGCCTACAGGCTTTTAAAAACACAAACAATGGTGACAATTTGACTGATACTGAGGTTGTTTTGGTGTACAATAGAGTGCAGCATTTTCTCTGATCTTCAGTTTTTATTGACCCGTTAACATTAACATTTACCCAGGAGATATTTTGTAGCTATACTGGTGTCCCTTGACAACCAGGAACATGATTACAACACATGTAAACACATGAGTCATGTAGACTGTTACCACTCTTCTGCTTTCACCGAAACATTTGCAGTTTTGTGAGTTTAAATAATGTCACATAAGCAGGAAGGATGAGGAAATTTTGAAGGATGAAAGTGAAATAGTTTAAAGGAGACATAATGCAAAATCGACTTTTTTAGCCGTTAAATCATTTTGTTGTGAATTTGGAGGCAGAAAAGTTTAATTTAGTCTCTCCTGGTGCTGCATAAATATCTTTAGGTCATATTTTCAGTTCAATTTTCTGTATTTTCCATTGTATTTTCTGAATGGGGCATGAATCAGCTTTGATTTTAAAGAGACAGCGTCAGAACGAGTTGATCTGAGACACACCTCCGAGAAGGGGGGAAAAGAGGGGCTTGTGGAGTTACAATAAGGATGAGTTCAGACCAAAGCATTGTAGCTCCACTTTATATAGACTCCAACTGGATGATTTAAATGTGAAAAACAAGGATTTAAGTATTTTTTCCTAATAAAAAACATATTATTGCAATAACACATCTTTTTTTCTGTCTCTTTCAGAGCTCCATGAACTTGCCTCCAGACAAACTGAATCTGCTGAGTCAGTATGACAGTGAGAAGAAATGGGAATTAGTGTGTGACCAGGTGAGATCTCTAACATTTATCGCTCATAACGTCTCAAAAAGCACGTCGCACATCGTGGCATGAGTTCTTGCTCTGGTGCCTTCAGTGGGACGGACATGGGCGTAATTTGCAAGGGGGTTATGGGGGGGTTATGACCCCCACACTAATTTGATCAAGTCAAAATAACTCCCCCAATAAAATGACATCATTTACTCAAACACAAAAGAAATAAACTGGTTAAGTAGACAGATGCAACTCTCTTGTTGTCTTTAGGTAACTTTAATTGGAAAAGCTAGGTTTTTGAAGGTATATGAAAAGTAAAATGTGAATTGTTGTTTGAGTTGATGTTCTTATTTTTATTTAGTATTGTTTTGTAAATTATGTTTTGTTTAAATATATTCTGGGGATAAAAGGAGCAGACTTCATAAGATTTATTCTTCTTCTGCTACCTTTCATTTTATTTTGATTTTGTGTATTTTCTTTGTTTTTTTGTTGTATATAGTTATTTTTTTAATGAAATGAATACAATTTTTTTAATTTACTACAATGTCATACATGTCCATTTAAGCCTAATTGCTAAAAATGACATGCAGGGTTTTAGAGCATAACCCCTCAATGTTAGACCTAAAGTTACGCCCTTGGGGACAGAGTTGACACAAAGTACATGAATAGACATAAGAAGGTGTGCGGTGTGTGCAAGTGCAACTTGAAGCGAGGTTTCTGTGGTGGCAACTGCTGGAGGTGTTGCCATGGAAACAAAGAGTGGTTCATTTGTCGGTGTATTTACAGGCAGCTGACGTCATCTTGGGTTTCTAATAATAATTAAAGCTGTAAAAACTAAATGTTTTTTTATTCAGGAGCGTTTTCAAGTGAAAAGCCCCCCGTCCACTTATTTGGCCAAGATTAAGAGTTTCTACCTGGATCAAGGAGGAGTGTCTCGTCGGGTCAGTGGAAAGCTTTGTTTTTCTTTTACATCTAACGCAACATTCAGTTTCAGTTTTATCAGCACTGTTGTCCTGATGCGACCTCTACTTCTTGTTTAGTTAAAGAAAAGAATCCAAGATGCCACGCAGGTCCTCAAAGCCTTGGAGATATCCCTCCGGACCAATCACATCGGGTAAGAAAGTTGAACTGGATCGAGCCACAACTGCTTTTTTATTAAAGTACTCATTAGCACCATGCTGGCAGCTGGAAAACTAGTTAAAGCATTGACTAAAATATATATATAATAATTTAGTGTTTCCAGGTGTGATTGTTTTTTTCCAAAGAAAACTTCTGATTCAAATGTAAATTTGACCAAAACTGCTGAAACAAGCTCCATTCCTCCTGCTAGTGTTGTTTTCTTAAGACAGCTGCCTCCCACTGGACCTGCTGGACCAGAATGTATAAAAACATATCCAGTCAGTCACTAGCCTTGCTTTCAGGGTCTTAAAAGTCAATCTGACATAAATATTTTTGTTCCATAGCATCAGCAGTGGACAAAAAACTCAGCATGACACAACGAGGAGGAGTGCAAAGAAAACAGTTGTCATTCATCCTTTCTGAACCATATACTGATATTTTTATAAAAGAACTAGAGAAATTGGCTTTTCTGCAAAAAACGAGGAAAGGCTGAAGGAGTTTGCTAAAACAGAACAGAAGTTAAAACTACAACCTGACCTTTATAAGACTGAAAAACTAAATGAACGTCAAGTGGAAATTTTGAGAAGGGGCAGGATTAAATAAGTTTGACTTTTTCCTACCCCTTTTCAGATATGTGTATTATGTATATAGGGGGGCACACATTGGATGTATATTTATTTTACAGGATTATTTATTTTGTGTCCATTCAGTTCAAATAGTTTCATTTACTGATATAAATTTATTTAACAAGGGGTTCTATATTATATCTATATTATGGAGGACTGAATCTGACATTATTAGAAATAAAAACAGAAATATATATATGAATACACTTAAAATACACCAATTAAATTAAAAAGAACTTTACCTCATGTTTTATAATTTAACTGACCATCATATTTATTTATTATTTAATTTCATATATATACAGTGGGTTGCAAAAGTATTCATACCCCTTGAACTTTTCCATATTTTGTCACATTACAACCACAAACA
>JARVGW010000194.1:20326092-20345246 GCA_031762495.1 Anablepsoides rubrolineatus
GCCACCTTTCATTTTGTTTGTGATTTGTATTATTTATTGCATGTATAGTATTTGTTTTTAAATGAAATGAATAAAATTAAAAAATAATAATAATAATTGGCAATTACATAAATATTTATATTTTAACTTATATAATTACTTGTATATGGTTGGATTGTGCAAATGTTGAAAATACTTTCTTTTTTTATTTCCCTTTTCTGCCTTTAAAGTGAGCTCATAGACTTTTGCTTATTATGAATCATCAGCCTGTCGAGCCTCATGATGTGTTCCTCTGTCTCTAGCTGGGCCCAGGAGTTTCTCAATGAGCAGAATAATGGTCTGGATGTTTTAGTGGAATACCTGTCCCACGCTCAAAGTGACACCTCGTGAGTACCAACAGAAAAATAAATGAATAATATGAATCTGCTGGAGCAGAAAGGCAAAAGAATCTGACCGCCTGTGAACCTCCACCCTTCTGTAGATTTGATGTGGAGAGCGTGGAAAATGGCGGCACCCTGTCCGACAGACAGAAACCGACGGAGAGGTCGATGGAGGATTTAACCAAGAGCTCCAGTGGCGGCGGCGGCGGCGGCGGCGGCGGTGGGGGTGGGCACTCGCATGGGGTGACCAGAGCTGCTCGGGCTTTGACTGTGAGGTGAGAAGCATCACTGAGGAGAAACCCACCTGGCTGTCAGCACAGAACACAGAAACAAACTCTTATCAAAAAGGAACTTCCAGCAGACATGTTGAAATAGAGCATTAAATATGGAGTTGTGCCAAAAAGCAGAAGTAATTTGAGGATAGCGTGCTATTATGGCACAGAAGTATTTAGATGCATTAACATTTTTATTTTTACATTTTATCCTGCACTGTTGGTCTAAAAGAATCCTAAAAATCCCAGTTATGTGGCTAACAGCTGCTTGAACTGCAGAAATTCAATTTCTTTCATTTTACCTTTTAGAATAAGTGCCACGCTGGCACACAAGATGCATAAGAAGTCCCATTTATCCCAGCAGAGGGACGATATCCATGTGTGCATTATGTGCCTGAGAGCCATCATGAACTACCAGGTAGAGCAAGTCTGTCATTATTAAAATGGTGACCAATTTGTCTAACAGTGGGTCAGGAAAAAAACTGCTTCTTCCTTTAGAGGAAATCTAAAACCTGTGACTGAATTTAAATATTTCTTTACAGATGTTGTTTTTCTGTTTGCTTGTTTTCTTTTTAGTCTGGTTTTAACTTGGTGATGACTCATCCTCGCTGTGTGAACGAGATCACACTCAGCCTCAACAGCAGGAATCCCAGGTGAGTGCGCGCGCGTGTGTGTGTGAGGAAACCCTGCCTGTGTGTATACACACCTGACCCTCTTCCTCTTCTGCAGGACCAAAGCTCTGGTGTTGGAGCTGCTGGCCGCCGTGTGTCTCGTCCGAGGAGGGCACGACATCATTCTTTCTGCCTTCGACAACTTTAAGGAGGTGAATATTTGTTTCTTTTTTTTAGGTTGATTTTAACGTGTTGCAACAATCATGTGGAGATTATGCAGAGGTGTATAGAAAAAATTAACCCCTTGAACCCTATTTCTGTTTTCTACTTCTTTTAACTTCTTTTAACATAAGATCTGTCAGTTGAATCTGGACATGCTGGGTATCAAAATAAATCTAAGAATCTTGGCTAAAAGTTCATGGAAACTATTTTTACATTTTACCAAACACAGTTCAAACGACAAGGAGTTGAATTAGAAAGTAAAAAAACTGGACAAAATGGTGTCATTGCAAATCTGTAAATATGTTCAAGCAAATCTGTAAAGGAGGTCAAAGTAAATACCTAAATATGTTGCAAATTGTGTTGAAAATTATTTTTCATTTGATTTTGAGTGAATATGATCCAAATATAATTTCTCATTATTTTACAATAATATATATGGTAACAAATAAATGTTTGGATCATTTTTCAAAAGAACAAACATTCAATAACAAGTCTTTTAACACAGGTAATAAAAAATAAATAACTTTTGGACATAAAAACTTAAGATTTTTTAATATTTATTAATGGTACCATTGTGGTCTGTCGTGTGCAGAATGACAAAATGCAAAATTATTTCTTTACTAAAACCTCTGTAACTTTGCTCCAGTTAATTTTAGCAGCACAAATCTTTACACAGGTAATGTCCACAAGTGGATTTATGGTTTCCAAAGGTTTTTAGCCTGATTCATTATGGTTTTAAATGGGTTATACACTGTCTGATGAAACAATTATTCAGGTGAGAGTGAAAAAAAATATATCTCCAATATCTCTAAAACCACAGCAGTTTTAATACCTACACTTGTTAGCTTTTTTTATACCACGATTATTTAAGTAGAGTTTGTAAATGTTGAGATACACTCAATTACATGGTATTTTGAGAAAAAAATTCTAGAAAACCCCTTGGGGCTTAAGAGGTTAAACAAGCTACTCACTTGGTTTAATGGAACCAGTTTGGTAAAGTAAATTCAACACTTCATTTCTTAAAGTGTGTGTACAAGTACTTTTCTGTTCACAGTTATTGTGAGCAGTTTTATGACTTTTACTTAAAAACCTTTCTTATCAGTGAAAATCATTTTTCATTTTCAGTTAAGGTATTTTTATTTCTTCTTAGTTATCTTTTAAGTACTTCATATTCCTTAGAGATTTTGTTGTTAAGTAACCCCATTCCTGGAGACTTCCCCTCTTTCGTTACTCATCTTGTGAGTGACACAGTCCACACTCACAAGCACTGTAGTCACAGTTTTAACACGTGTCACAGTCATACATGTGTATGAGTCAACGAGTGCATGTGTTTGGCATAAATCAGTTGATCTGGGACAATAAATCCATTCGATTTTAGTTAAACATTTTCATTTATGGTTTTGGCAACTATTCAAATGCATACTCAAATATATTTTTACCGTGTCTCAGGCGAGCAAAGAAAGGAACCGCTTTGAGAAGCTGATGGAGTACTTCATCAACGATGACAACAACATTGACTTCATGGTACGAACTCAGAGATTCGCCACCTTCACCTGAGGATGTACGATGGAAGAAACTCAGACTGGATGTTTTGATTTTACTTGTCGGGTTTGTCTGCAGGTCGCCTGCATGCAGTTCATAAACATCGTGGTCCATTCAGTGGAGAACATGAACTTCCGCGTCCACCTGCAGTACGAGTTCACTCATCTGGGACTGGACAAGTACTTGGAGGTGAGTGTGATTCGTTTGCTGGTAAAAACCCCTCAAATATTTCTTACAGGTGTTTCATCATGCCAGTATAAATACACATTATGTTCTGCACTGTAGAGTATTTTACGAGTCGTTACTTTTTTTGTTGCATCAGAGTCTGAAACAAACAGAGAGTGAGAAGCTGCAGGTCCAGATCCAGGCCTACCTGGATAACGTGTTGGATGTAGGAGCTCTGCTGGAGGACGCTGAGAACAGAGGAGGGGTGCTGGAGCATGTGGAAGACCTACAAAATGCCAACTTGCAGGTAGGAAGTGACAAAAATAATGGGACTTTGTGAGCTAACTGAACTGCGTGGAGCAAATATAAAGGAGTGTTTGTGGTTGCAGCTGAGCGCCCGGCTTCAGGAGATCGAGGGTCAGACCACAGAGAGGATCTCTGAGCTGGAAACTCAGCTCATGCAGGCGACCAAAGAGACGGAGCTGCTCAAAGTAAGAGATGCTTCAGCACATGCGCAAAGTTTAGAAAGAAGATTGTGGCAAAAAAAAAAAAAGAACCCCGGTTTTGAAGATCTAGTTTGAAGACGCTCTTGTGGAGACGCTGACAGCTCTGTGTTTACAGGAAAGCCTGCGCGAGTCGTGTACCCAGGTTGGAGCTCTGCAGCAGAGAGAACGGGAGCGGGAGCTGAACAGGGAGAGGGAGAAGGACAGGGAACGTCTGGGCGTCTCTGTCAGCCAGTCGCCCTCCGAGCTGGAGCAGAAGATCCAGGAGCTGCAGGACAAGGGGCTCATCCAAGTGGGGCGGAACCCCTCTGGAGGTCTGGACATCCAGGTGGTGCCCGTCAAGGTGGTTGAATACATCCAAAGCCCACCCTCAACCCCCCAAACAAGCACTCCTGCATCACCTCCTCCCCCTCCTGCTTCTGGTGGTCCACCTCCTCCTCCACCTCCGCCTCCACCTCCTCCTCCATCAGAAGGCAGTACTATTGCTCCGCCTCCTCCTCCGCCACCTCCTGGAGCTGGCCCACCACCTCCTCCTCCTCCGCCTCCTCCACCTCCCGGAGTTGGCCCACCACCACCACCTCCTCCTCCTCCACTTGGTGCCGGTCCACCACCTCCTCCTCCCCCACCTGGTGGTGGACCCCCGCCCCCACCTCCTCCTCCTGGTGGTGGACCCCCACCACCTCCTGGTGCACCAAACTCTCAGTCCGGTGAGGGCGAATGTCTACATGAAGGTAGAAATGGAAAACAAAAACAGATGTTTGACCCGCCCTCCTCCTTTTGTGTTTGTGTTTCCTCAGGGTTTAAAAACAAAAAGTCCATTACGACCAAGTACAGGATGCCTTTGTTGAACTGGCAGGCTCTAAAACCGAACCAAGTTACCGGCACAGTTTTCAACGAGCTCGACGATGAGCAGATCTTAGAGGTAAGAGCAGACAAAGCAAAGGCCTAAAGCAAGTTGGGTTTGGAAGTGACTTTTGAAATCAAACCGACTCATTTTGTGCCTCTCATTCCGCCTACAGGAGTTGAACATGGACAGGTTCGAGGAACAGTTCAAGACTAGAGCCCAAGGAAATCCAACAGATCTTTCCAAGATCAAGACAAAGACTCAAAAGGCCCCCAGCAAGATATCACTGATTGATGCCAACAAAGCCAAGAATCTGGCGATCACTCTACGCAAGGGGGGCATGGACCCGTCTGCTATCTGCACTGCAATAGAGACGTATGTGCTTCTCATTTAACATTTATTATAACCCTTTTGTTTCACTCGTACAAACACTGCTTCTTCTCTCTCCAGATACGACCAGCAGTCTCTGTCCATAGACTTCCTAGAACTGCTTGAACATTTCATACCGTCGGACTTTGAGATGAAACTCCTGGTCAACTATGAGAAAGACGGCCGTCCTCTGGAGGAACTGACAAACGAAGACAGATTTATTCTACGCTTTGGGAAGATTGCTCGCCTGAACCAGCGAATAAACACTCTGACTTTTATGGGCAACTTCCCCGAGAGCGTCAAACGCCTGCAGCCGGTCAGCTTGTGAAATGCTTCGTTTAAAACTTTATGTGGAGCATAATTAAACCCAATGTGTTGATGTTTCTTTTACTTTAATCCACAGCAACTGAACTCCATCATTGCTGCGTCCATGTCTATTAAATCTTCCACTAAACTGAAAAAGATCTTAGAAGTAAGTAGAGATTCATAGAAACACTAATGCAGCTTTTAATTTGGCATTTTTTGCATTCATTTCATGCGTTTCCTTTAAGATTGTCCTCGCCTTTGGGAACTATATGAACAGCAGTAAGAGAGGTGCAGCCTACGGTTTCAGGCTACAGAGCTTAGATCTCGTAAGTAGCTTCTGTTTGTGGGTTAATTCTCGCATTTGAAACAAAATCTGAATCTGTTTCGCCACTGGTTTTGTCTTTCAGCTGCTGGAGACTAAGTCAACAGACCGCTCACAGACGCTACTCCAGTTCATAACCAACATCATCCTGGAAAAATACTCGGACCTGGCCAACTTCCACACTGACCTACACTTTATAGACAAGGCAGCTCTTGGTACAACCACGGGCTCGGACCTCAGATCAGTCACCCAGCTTCTTTATCTGGGAAAACCTGTTTAAAATCTTTTTTCTGTTTTCTTTAGTATCCTTGGACGGCATTCTTCAAGACATCCGTTCATTAGAGCGAGGAATGGAGATGACCAAGAAGGAGTTCCTGGTGCAGGATGATAGTCCTGTGTTAAAGGAGTTTATTAAAACAAACAGCGAGCAGCTGGATTCGTTGATCAAAGACAGCAAAACAGCACAGGTTGGCCTTTTGTAAATGTCAAAACACTCACGTGGCCCTAAAAGTCTATAAACCTATAAATCGTTCTTCCTTCTTCAGGAGGCTTATGCTTCTGTTGTGGAGTATTTCGGAGAAAACCCCAAGACAACGCAGCCTTCCATGTTTTTCCCCATGTTTGGACGCTTTATAAAGGCATATAAGGTGAGTATGTAGCTAATTAACTAGGGATGTACGATATATCTGCATTAACATTGGTATTGGCTGACACTGGTCATTTTTAAAGAATATTAGTATAAGTAAAACTGGGCCAATATTAACGTCCGATATTGATTTCCCACTTTTTAGCTTTTTGTTTCTGTTTCAATAAGGGAGATCTTTGATTGAGTGGTATTTGTATGATCATGATCGTTTTTGTGAAGCTGCACAGCCAGGAATAACTAAAGTAGTGAACCATGTCAAGGATTTGGTCATTTTTTTTACGGTCTCAAAAAAAAGACAGTGTTTGTGCATATAAATATATAATGCATAATATTAAATATTGGTTATCGGCCATAACACCAATAATAATGTCGGATATTGACATCGGCTGAAATTTTCATATCGGTGCATCCCTAGTTACAACTGTTATTATTGTTGTTAAACACTATAAATCTCCTCATGTTGTTGTTTGCAGACAGCACAGCAAGAAATAGAGCAGAAAAAGAAAATGGAGACAATGGCGAGTGAGGTGAAAGAAACACCATCTCCAAACAAAGCTGGAGGACAGAAGGTAAACTGGATCACATCGAAAACAAACTTTAAATTCTTTGACAAAATGCATATCATGCACCCAGTTTAGATAATCAAGCCTTGAAATTAACATTATGCACAAACTATAGGCCTATATTAAATTATTTTAATATATATCTAATGGCTCCAGAGAGAAAAGATAATCAGATTTCTTTGGAAAACTCTTTTAATATTTGCATATTTCAAGGGTCCCATGATGCCTAAAATGCCCCAGATGGATTTAATAGCCGAGCTAAAGAAGAAGCAGCTGAAACCTCCTGTAAGAGAGGGAAAAGACGGCGCTCTGGAGGACATCATTACAGGTAGAAGTTTCATTTTTGGTTTGTATAATGGACTGTTTGTTTACATTTAGTTTAAACTGTATTTTTGTTTGTCTTTTTCTCAGATTTAAGGAACACGCCATACAGACGGACAGACGGACGTCGGCCTGCTCAGCGCCAGGACACCTGAGTCCATTTTACTGAGATTTATTTTGTTTGAATAAATGTAATTATAATATCCCAGTTAGATGTAGAAGCTAAATTGACCAACATTATGATGTACTGTATTAAAATGAGTTGTATATATGATATGGCATAAAGATATGACCTTTTGGTAACTAACAATATTTCAATGTAAATAGAAGTTGAACATTTTATCAGCAATAACAAGTTTAAAAATTTTGATCCACACATTACAAAACTATTTCTGTGTATTATCATCTATGATCCAAATTTTTCATACAGTTTGCCAATTAAGTAATGTAAAAGAATGACTTTTTAAATAAGTAAACTCATTTTTTTTGTAAACAGTGGTTTTTGTATGTGTTGATTTTAAAAGCAAAGTCACAATAGCAGGGTTAGCTCTAGCCATTTTTCTAAATCTCACTGCGAATTTACATACATTCACATACCAAATTAAATAGTTTTGTCTTTGATTTTGTTTTTTATCTTCAGAAACCAGGTTGCCTATTAAAAATAGTTGATAATATATTTATTTGAAACAATATAAGAAGTATACATCATACTTGATGACATCTGCTGACAGGAATGAGAAACACCTGTTCATGTTAACCAGCCGCTGTGGAGTAAAGCAGCTCTAGGGGGGTCCAGGAGAATACCCCCCTTGGAAATTTTTGTAAAGTATCTATTTAAAACTCTGCATTTTTCAGCCATTTGAAGAGATTTTACTAATTTCTTGGGATTAACACAAAAAAACTCGTCCAAAAGGGCGCCACCTAAAACATAACTCATTCACTCCACAAATAGTTCCTCCTAATAAACACTGTAAAATGCTTATTTACGCAGCCTGCCATAACTTGTTTTATTCTGTGCATTTCAATTATTTTGAAATGCACAGAATAAAACAATTGAATTTAAAATGTTTTTCAGTGATTAATGCTCAGGTTTTTACTTATTTGCAGTCATAGGGCGTTACAGTCTGTGTTTCTATCATGTTAATATATACTCCCCCTGCTGACAATAATCTGTACTGTCAAATCCTCTGAATAGAGTCTCATTTGGGTGATAAAAATCCTGCTCTATGAACACTTTCTGCTGATTTTAGCGCATTGATACAAACAGTAAATCTAACAAGAGCTCATAAAACACATAACACTCAACGAAACTTGTGTCCAACAGAGGACGCGATATTCTGTTTAAAAATGTATTTAGAGAAGACAGAGCAAGCTTGAACTGAACACCAAAAACTGAGAACATAAAAGGGAACAAAACTATTTTTTGCGAAGAAGGTAGGACAGTTTTTAACCTAATCTATGGTGACTGTGTGTGAATTACTGAGCTCAGTTTGTGCTAATATAGAGCTGTGGTCATGAAGTCATCTGTCTGAGTTTGAGTCTTGGAAGGTGCATAGTTCACCTTTTTTTACTTTCATAATTGGAATTATTTCACAAGACATCTTGTCCCCATTTAAACTTGTTAATCTGGAGTTTTATTTCAGAATTATACTCAAAATTGTATTAGAAATCTAATCCAAAAAGCTATGTATACTAGCTACCTGTCTGATCAATTTCTCCAAGTACAAAATAAGTTTGGGTGGGAGGCTTTTTGCTGATTTAATGCTCCAATCTTTTATTTTTTATTTTTATGAGACAACCTATGATGAAGGAGAAAAAAGATGACAACATTTTTTTTTCTAATTTGTGGCTCCCCCTAGATGGACAGCCCCTCAAGCAGTTGCCTACACTGCCTATGCCACAGGCCGGCTCTGCACAAAAGCTGAAAAAAGAAAGCATGATCAGACTGTACAAGAGAGCTGCACTTTATTAGACACACAATCACAGCAAATTATGTACAAAAGAAGGCAGGTTCAAGTGCCTGCTGTCTTCTCACAGGAAAAAAAACAAAACAAAAACAAACAAACAAAAAAAAAACAAAACACACACACGTTTCTCACAGAATATCATGGCATCCACACTGATAAATTAGTATCTCCGGTATCGGTAGGCTTTTTAAATCGATATATTTTATATAGCTGATTTATTTTCTGTAATATTTTTGTTCTTATATCACACTACTCTACAAATAGGAGAATCACTCTGTGGAAAGAGTACACCTTCACTGCTGGGGTGCGTTCAAGCAGTTGGACTCTTAACCTGTCAACACCATCATCATCACCACATAACTCCACAGTAAGACTGAACATGCCTGTGTCACAGAAACCAAAAGAACAGACCATTCTCTGTGTTTGTAAACCTCAAACATATAGAGCCACGTTTCCACCTTTATTTCTTTCTAATATCTGTAAAACATGTAGTAACATTTTATCTAAACTGCACCGTGCGTTTGCTTGAGACTATACATGCAATGTTTTTTGTATATACCTTTGTACCCATTTTCATATTTAATAATAAAACATCTTCTTTTAGATAGAACAATTTGCTGAATGAATCCGTCTATTTACACGTCAATTTTATTTTTCTACTTTTTGATGCCAAGTTTTTTTTTGTTTTTTCTTTTGAACATCCACACATTCATGTAAAAATCTCATATACATACAACAGAATGCAGGTCAATAATAATAATTTATATAAAAAAAGAGATCATGGCAAAAAGGAAAGATGAAATTTCAAGTTTAAACTCATAAATCCCTCATTAATCCATCTTCACTGCTTTTTATTTTTATTTAGATGCTACTTAGAGCCACACAGTGGAGCAGAATGAGTATCCCACCTTTTAGCATCTTTGTTCACATGGAAATCTGACACAAGGCATCACATGAGCTCATTTCACAATTACAACCCTTTCTGTTCAGGACTACCTCCAGTGTCACTAATAACACTTTAATCACAAATACAGAATGGATGAAACGGGTGATAACAAACAAACAAACAAACAGTTAAAATAATAGTAGCAAAATAAGTCTCTACAAACAGGCACTGGTCCAGCATCTTTACCTTCACGTTAGGAGCCGGAGGTGCAGATGAGCTGGACAAGCATTGTCAGGAACAAACCTCTCAGTTGTCATAAATACACAAAAATTCTAATTGGTGTTCAGAAAGAAAACCCTAGAATTTCAAAATGAACTTCAAAGTATATTACAGAGCCTAACAATTCTCTTTACAGATATTCTAAACAATATAAAAATGTTCTGCATATGAATAAATAATCTTCAGTGTGAAATGAAATATCTCTCTTAATGAATTAGAAAAGAAACAAAAACAGAAATCTGTACAAAATGGTCACTAATATATAGAAATCAGAAGAGGTGATGACATTTTTCAGTTTATCATTTATTCTAGGCCTAAATATATATTTATATCACATTTTCTCCACAATGATATCATACACAGACATCTCACTTAGATATATTTATATATGTATATTTCTCCTATCTTTTAGTTTCAAGTTTGAGTATTTTATTTTTCTGATTGCCAGAGACGTCCGCTGAGTGTGCTCAACATGCCTGGAGCCTCCAGTCATGTTGAAATCACAGCCCCACTAACACTCATCCTAAAAATAAAAAGTCCGGAGGGATCGTCATGCATTTACGGGAGGGGGAGTTCACCTCCAGCTTTACATGGAGGGGTTGGGGGGGGGGATAAAACTATCCAAACTGCGAGCTTGATGCTCAGCAGATGCACATGCAGCAAACTGAACTGAGAGTGAAACAGCAGCACATGCATTTCTCTGATTTGACCTCACCCAAAAACAAATCCAGAGCATTCAATTGTCTGTGCTGTCAGTTTAGAGCTGGAGGTCTGTTCAGACAAATGGCACCTCACGTACACTGGATTTTTTTTTATGATGTTCTCCCCCTATTTTTGTTGAGAAAACAGAGGGAGAACCAGTTTTCTCAGCCTTCTCTTTGGGTAAAAGTAACATGTCAGTGCTGCTAATATAATACTTTAAAGCAAAATCATTCTGGGATTTTCTGGCAAGAAAGTCTTACAGGCACTGGGTAAAAAACAAAACAAAAAACAGGTTCTTAAAGACAAACAGGCTGGAATATGATAAAGGCAAAGAGCATTGCATTGGTTAAAAAAGCAGGAGCACTAATTACATATTGCACGTGTTGCATGGATGCGAAGCCCATTGAAAATGGTCCTATAACCACCTCAAAACAAGCCGTTTTTATTTCATATGACAACCTACGAAAAAAGAAAAAGCACCATGCAGTAAATGACAGGGAGAGAATTGTGTTCCTGTCATATCACAACTCTCCATGGAGTCAAAGCTGGCCTTTTTAAAGCAGCAGCCTTCAAACGCATGTCTCTCACAAACCCCAGGTTTTTATCTTGATGCCGAAAAAAAAAAAGAAATTCACAAAGTCATTCGATGAAGCAACAATAAGCACAATATTAAATGTAGTTTCATTTCAAAATGCTTGTGAACAGTTTAACTTGAAGCTTTTTTTTCTTTTGCAGCGTTGTGCTCATAAAAGTTAACCAGATTCAGAAAAAAAAGTTAAACCCTGGTTCCCAAGATGTTGGGGCAGTTATTTATTCATTTTAACCCTTAATTTAGTCAAAAACAAGTAGAAAGACAATATTTAAAAAGACACTTAAAAACTTGTTTGATTTCGATGCCAGAAACTAGGAGGTTATTACCTTTGTGTTGCATCATTTATTCTTTTAGTAACACCAAATACTGAGAAAATTAACTGTGAAATGCGTCTTTTTTTCCTCTCTTGATATGTACACTTAATAGCTTACTTTTACTGCTTTTGTGCACAAAATGTTTCCAGAAGAATGGACAACTGAATAGCTTATAGTCTAAATTATTTTATTTTTTCTACAGATTCTCACACTTTAAGCATCATCTTGTAGAAACTCTATGGTTGCTATAGTTTTAATAAATAAAAAAAACGTGTAAATATATTTTTTACTATTAAATTTGGCTTATAAATGAGCATATTTTATTATCTCTTAGGACTTGCCATTTATTGGATGACTGAAATCTACATATATTTTTTTTTATATTAGTTTTATTTACCCATAACAAACGTTTTTTAAACAATGCTGGCATCAAATTAAAAAAAATTGTATTAAAAATTGTTCAAATGTATTGTTCTGCCTCCATTATGCTGTATTTGTTGCCAGTTAGGAGGGTTGAAGGGTTTCAGAATGATAAAATGAAGATAAAGAAGAGGGATTTTGTGTGCTTTTGTTACATTTTCATATTCTCTTCTGAGTCCTTACAAAAGGCTAAACAATATCTGACAAGAAAATTTGTGCTGATTAACATTCTTTATCTTCGAACGATAAGTGCCGTCAGCTCATTAAAGTGAGAGATAACGTGCAAACTACAAAAAAAAAAAAAAAAAAAAACGAAAAGAAAAGAAAAAAACTCTGGGAGCTTCATAGCAGATTAACTTTGAGCATCAAATAAAAAGCAAGTGTCTCATTAAAAAACATCTATTAGTCTGTAGATCACAATCCTTTTCAGGGAGAAATGTTGTGGTCGATGTGGCAAATTTCACCCGAGTACTCGTTATCAGATGCAACTTAACATAAAATGTGACAAGATTCACTAGAAAATTAAAAGGAACAACAAGAAAAAGGCAAGTCTTTGCTGTACAACTTGGCTTTAGAAGTGCATGTGTGACAGTGTGTGTGTTTGTGTGTGTGTGCTTGAGTCTTTGGGATGATTTTGACGTCAGTTGCTAAAATGTGAGCGCAACCTGTAAGATGCTACTGTGGAAACATCCTGATTGTCACAATGAAGTCATTAGTACACATACAGAACATGTGGATGCAAGTCATCGTTTGGATTTCCCCCCTTTCCGTTTGTTTCACCTCATGTGCTGTAAACAGCTTATAGTAGTGCGCTTTAGTTTTCATTTTAGCCAATCAATTAAAAAAAATCTAGAATTGTCTCTTTGTGTAGATGCAAGAATCACATTTGCAGAGGTGCATACAGATATTTAAATGTGACATGAAAATAAAGCACTGTAACATAAAAGTGACAATCATGTAAACTCTTAATTTTGTACAAACAGATGGGAAAATATAGCACCAATCCAAAGTTTAAAACTCAGCTAATGCAAAAAAAAAAAAAAAAGCATTAAATGACATTTTACACCAAACAGCCCAAAACCACAATCATCACCTTCCTTTTTTGTTTTGTTTCCTAAAAGCAGACTCATTCTGCCAAGTAAGAGCGACAATATCCTAAACATATATATATATAACTATTGGACTCACTTGGTGATTATTGCAACTCTATTTTCTATAATCACAGTCTAGATATGTTCACTATACCACTAACAGCCCACTGAACAAAGGGTATGTGAGAATAGAGCCAGCCTCACCAGCTTACAGCAGGCAGCTGGCGAACGGGAGGCCTGTTTCTGTGCTCGCTGTTGGGGGAACTGGCAGCACGACTGCGTGGGAGAACTGCAGGGAAACTGTGGAACCAGACTGGAGTAGAAATTGGGTCCAAGATGAATATAGAGTTTGTTTTAGAGGGGAATCTTAAGGAATGCAGCCTCGAGTGAATCCAACTTTGTTTAAAAAAAAGTAACTGTAAGAGCATATCAGTAAAAAATAAAATCAGTACATGTTTTCTTCACGGCTGATGATGCTTCTCCGCGTTCAGTCTCTCGGGTTCCTAAAAGTTGTCGCCATCCTTGCAGTCGTTGGCTTGTTGGGGGCTGTCGGGGTTTCGTTTGCTGGGCTTGACAACTCCAGAGGAGAAAGCAAAGGAGCCCAGAGGAGTGGGAGAGGAGGGAGACAGGGATGGAGTAGGGGTGGTGGGGGAGGAGGAGGAGGAGGGGGGCGTGGAGGACTGGCTGCTGGGGAGAGACGAGGCTCGCTGCTCGCGCAGGAGGCGGCGTTGGCGGAGGGCGGAGGACAGGAGCAAGGCTTCAGCGGTCAGGCCGGAGGCCGACAGGCTCGCCAGGAGGGTCCTGGCCTGGCTTGAGGAAACTGTCAGGGAGGGCGCTGCCCCCTCGTAGGGGCACTTCTTCGGGCCGGGGGCAAACGCTGCAACGGGAGGGGTCGCTCGACCTGAACAAATGCCCGCTTTGAAACCGGAGAGGAACGGTTCAGTGGTTCCAGTGCTGTGGGTGCCCGAGGCCTTCAAGTAGAGCGGGGACACAGAAGATGGGAGAAGGGGGGGGGGGGGCGGGGGGGCGGGGGGTAGTGGAGGAGGAGGGGTGTAAAGAGATGAGGTTTTCAGGGGTCAAAGTGGGAAATCATAAAAAATTAAAGGCTTAAAAATTGGTTGTGGCTGGGCAGTGCTTCCTGCAGCGCCTCTCTCCATCATTACACTCAAACATGCCCGCGCAAGCATGCTTGCACTCACACATACACAGTCGTGGACTAATGCACAAAGTGGGTTTTAGAGCATATTTTGGATTCAACAGCGGAGACTGGGGAAAGGGGCTGGTTAAAGTGGGCTGATTATTGTGCATCTCTCTAGTTGGGTGAACGGGAGGAGGAGGATGCTGAAGAGGCTGGACACAGACGGGTTGTTCACTGCAGCGGGGTTAGATGGGCGGGCCGGGAGGTGAAGGGCACCACCGGTTCACACAAGGAGATGAGACGGGGGGGAGGTTGCATCACACGTGTCAGAAGAGGGAGGGGGGGTGGGGGGTAAAAACAGAACAGGAGACAAACACATGAGATTGTTATTCAGGTCGATATCAGCATGTGATGAAAGCCACAGGCTACCATCTGTACATGATGACCAAACCACTGAGCCCACTGATAATACACTGTTTACTGTGACCGCCTCTCTAATCTTCCTTCTTTAAAATAAAAATGCAGATGAACACACACAACCACACCTTCATGTAATGCAGGAATCAGTCAGTAGATGACAGTGTTTCAGCACTTGGAAACATATTAGAAACATGATTTGAAATTAAACTGTTTAATCAGAAACAATGGCAGGTCTAGAAGTTTTTCTTAGTTTGGCAAAGGTGGGGATTAAAGTTACGGAAGGGGGCAGAGATTATCTTTGTTTTTAGACTTGATTTCATTCAGGTTATTTGTCTGAGCATAAAATATATACAAATAAAATAAAATAAAACTTAACCGAGAGCTGCAACTTCAGATTCAGTACAGAATCAGCTAAATACTTGACCTCAGACATTTTTATTCTCTCACACACACTTTACTAATTTTAAACTTTTCACTATCAAATTAAAAAAGTAAATAAATGTATTTTCCCCGATAACATTTGTGATGCATTTAAGTGTAAAAGTCTCAACAAAAGAGCTACAAAATGTAATTTGGTGGCCAAAATTAAAGAATAATATATTTTTCAGATAATTATCTTAATATATATATTATATAATCTGAATAATAAAAAAACACATTTTAATTTTTTTATGGTTTTTTTCATATTTCCAAATTCAACAAGTTGAATGATAAAAACCGTCATAAGTGAAACTGCCTTCCTTTAAAAAAGGAAACAAGTGCAGAATACTTTCTTCAGCTCTCTCGTATTTACAAGCCGTTTGTCTTGCAAAATATAGCAACAAGTTGTGCACCGGAGGAAAGCAGGTGTGCTAATCCAGCCTGCTTTGCAAAGAGGTTTTGCATTTACTCGGATGAACTTTCAGAATCGGAGGCACAAATTGTTCCCATCGAGCAGAGCTGCTACTTCTGCTTGAGAAACCACAATTAAACCTGGCTGAAACTGTTATTCTGGTCAGTGAACGTTCCTATATCTCACACTAGTTTCTCAGCAGTTCCCCCCGCCTCATGTCCGTCACCTACCACCTGCCTGTTTTACTGGCAGAGATGATGAAAGGCCGAATAGAAAAATGGAAAGTTTTGAGGCGTGAAAGTGTCGCTGTCGTGCCCTTACTGATCTGTGGCAAAGCAAATTGTGATTCTCAACTGTCTCAATCCAGCGTATTGATTTGAAGGATCCTCGTGCCTGGAGTGTTTTAATCCCACTGGATGATACTTTAGTGAGTCTGAGTACAGCTGCACAAGGGGCCATCAGAAAAAAACCTTAATTTCAACACATCTATGTTTGCAACATGTGTTTTACAAGAACATTTAATGCAACAAGAAAAGTACAGCAGCTAAAATCTGAATGGTTGAGTTTTGCATAACCTTATAGTTAATTTACTGAACCCATGTTTGCTCAGTCATCCTACTTTTAAACTGAGTTTTTAAAATCTGGCACATAAAACCAAAAAGAGCCCATTTAAGCTCTCCAAACAGGTTTGAGTTTTCTCATCTGGTTCTCTAAAATCTCATTAATTGCCTTTTTTTCATTTTGTTCTTGTTTGTGCAAATCTTTTGGACATTTTGGCTGTGTCTCAATTGAGGGGTTGCCAGGCAACTTAGGGCACATTTGTCACCATCTTGCGTCACCGCGATGCACCGTAGGCTGTCCCAATTTATAGGCGCCTGCTCATGCGGCCAACAAATGTGGCTGATAAAACCCCCCAAAAAACAAAGGCTGCGTCGAAGTATGCAGCCGACGATATTCCATTGATTCATTGAGCGGTCTGCAAACTAAACAGAAAACCCATTTATTTTATTTAAATTTTTTACGACTAAGTTTGGAAACTCATCACAGATGACAGAATTTGTTTTTAAAAGGTTTGTTTAGCAACGTAGTTGATGAATATTTTGCTGCAATGAGATGTTAAATGAAACACTGGAGCTAAACCCAAATTTTTTTTAAAATTAATTTACCTGTCATGTACATTTTTTTTAGTTTTTCTTTTAAGAGTAGCGCCTCCTCATGGTGTCTTCATGAAGATGATCCTTGTTCTGTACAGGGGTCTGTGGCTGCATGACCCAGAGCACCTGTTCTCCTATGTTTGTTATGTTCTGTCTTCTGAATGGCTGTTCTGAAATGTAATTTCATTGTGCTCTGTACGATGACAATAAAGGCCTTATCTAAATTATCTAATCTAATCTAACAATACGACACAGCTGTATACGTTTGTGTTGTAACATACCAAAACTAACAGATCTATAGCCCAATTGAGACACGTTTTTTTTATTTTTATTTTTCTCTCTTTCAATCTTTTTAATTTTTCTAATCATACTTCCTTTTTTTCTCTATAAATAAAAATCACTGATGATGAAGAAATTAAGAAACTAATATTAAGTTCTTTGTTCTACTGAAGTGGAAAAAAAGACGCATGTTTTGATGTATTTTAAGTTTTATTATAAAGAATAATTGACACATTTCTCCTGCCTTGTACGTGCTCAGCTGTTAAAACTGCTTTAACTGAAAGGTTTGGTGCCATCCATCTGTAAGCTGTAGGTTGTCATGGTTGACAATTCAGATATCAGAAAGCTTCAAAGGCAACAGTGAGCAGAAAAAATAAATAAATTATTCAGGTTTAAACATGCAGGGTAATAAACTGAAGAGTGATAAAACTCTGACAGTTTAATAAATTAAGACTGCTGTGTTTCCCTAAAGCTCTGCTTTCTTTGTATAAACATCCATGCCTCTTCGCCCTTTAAAAAAGTCGTACTCTAAAACTGAGCAATATGTTGTTACAAAAAAAATAAACAAAAAAATCTGCCACAGCTGACTGTTTGTTCTCCTGGTTCATATTATTCTTATTTTTTTTTTCCTATTAGTCATTATGCTGCCTTCCCCTCAATAAACTGCTTGGCTCCAACGTCCACCTCTAACAATTAGTATTTAAGGTCTGGTGTCCCTCTAGGAACGATGATTTCTCACATAAAGACGTTTCCACGGTGGTTGTTTGCAACAGTTTGTGCACAAAGACACTGTGCTGTGCCGGCGTCACTCTAAAATAATAGGATTAATTTTCCTTTCATTCGACAAGTGTAGGCCTCTACTCAGCCTCCAAATCTCAGGGAATGAACAGGACCGACAGAGTGAATAAAAAGGAAAAGAAAAAGTGTGTGTGTGGTGGTGGTGGGGGGGGGGGCAGCATGCATATTGCTGAGTACGGAAAGAGGAAAAATGGGGAAAAGAGACATTAGGCAGAGGAAATGTGAGGGATTTAATAGTAAGAAGAGAAATGCCTTCTTCATATTAAATCGAGCAGTGATTGCCAGTGACTCAAGTGGAGGTTATTACACAGCGCTGCAGAGGTTCTTCCCAATCTTCTCCAAGTCTGAGGAGACCAAAGCATCATTACTTTTCCATCTCTCAAATCTTTCCCAGCCTAACACGTTCATTTCTCTGCAATCTACAAAATTGACTTTAAGTCAGAATGCTCTTTGGGTTATGGAGATTTAGGTGCACTTCAATGCTTTTGGTATTTTTCAAATTACATTGACATTAAGCCTTTTTCTTTTTTTCTATTCTCCCCCTCCCCGCTGCGCAAAGACATACAGCAAGATTCCTCTCTGGGCTTTGCTCGACCGACATGCTTCAACAGTTTCATTTTCTTGCCCCTGGAGACCATCCAGCATCTTTATGTCCAGGCTCTATACCTTACCTTAAAGCACTTTTATAAAAATGCTAACAAATTCAAACATATTAAAATGATGTAGAGTCAGCTATAAGCTACATACACATGAGAATAACAATGTTTTAACACCTGTTGCTCTTCCATTTTTAGGTCAACAAAAGTCTAGAAACCCACTTCTTAGGATTACATTAAGGTAACATGCCTAATTTTTTTACGAGTTTGTTTCTATAATTGGAGACATAAACAATAATTTGTTAAATACATCACTAAACCATATTTAGTTTAACTCTGGTTCCCAAAGTTGGGTCAGGACCCCATTGTGGGCCCTAAAACATAAAGATGGGGTTTTGAAAAGATTTTCAGAATTAATTATTATTAAAAATGACAATAACCATTTTTTGTCTTATTTTTGTTACAAAGAGTGTGGTTAGTGTATTTAAAAATAGATACAAGTAAAATAATGGATATTGTTATTACGGTGCTTTGTTTATTTGACCTGATGTTTTCACCCTATTGCTATTTTATTTTATTTTATTTTATTTTATTTTATTTTATTTTATTTTATTTTATTTTATTTTATTTTATTTTATTTT
>JARVGW010000194.1:20358989-20374176 GCA_031762495.1 Anablepsoides rubrolineatus
GATTTGGCTGAATTGTGAAGCACTTTGGTCAACTTTTGTTGTTTTATGTGCTATACAAATAAATTGACATTGACATTGACATTAATTTTTGCTTGTTTACATTCCAGCTTGTTATTGTAAAAAAATAGTACTATCTATATAAATTGTGCCTCCTAGATAGAGTGAATTTAATTGTGGTTGAACGAGAAGTATAAATATATATAATTCTGATACCAACTCCAGCAGGATATAATCATTAAAATAAAAGGCCTGTACTAAAAAAGTATTTGTATTTCATGAATTATATTATTGCATTTGGCCGCAGCCCTCGGATAGATTTTCATTTTGGAGAAAAGTTTTGGGCAGCCTTGATATATGTATATAAACTGAAACAGACTAGTGCATCCTAAATTTAACATAAATTAATTATTTTATTACGACATAGTCATTTCTGCATTTTTTGGGGAGGTCACCTCCTAATAAATGTCATTGCATAAAATCTAACTGCTCATTTTAATACTTAAGTACAAACAATATCAGTACTTATGTAATATTCCTAAAGGAGAGTTTAACTTTTGCTGACTGCACTGAATGTGAACCTGCATTTCAGAATTTAATTCAATAAATCTGAAAAAGTACCCTTTCAAGCTACTACTTGTAACGGCTGTTCAGAATACATATTTTTATGTTTAATTTCATATTTTGCAACAAACATCCTTAAATATGTATTTAAAAACTGTTAACTCTGTTTTCAAATTCAGCAAGGAGCTCCTTCCTCTGAGTAAATTGTGTTTCACCTTCACCTTACCTCTATGTAAAATTCATGGGCTGCATGTAAAATTGAAGCGGCAGGCGATCGCCACAGGCAACAATAAGGACCAAAGTGTAGAGGTCATGATCGGGCACAAACACATATAAACAGTGGCCTGTCTTCCCTGGATACCTTACAGCTACTGGATGGATACATTTTGGCCTTTTATCACAAAAGTCTGTTTGTTATGAAACAAAATGCCAGCACTGCACGCTCATCATCCCTCACTCTCATTACACTTTTTATCCTCTGCAACTCACTCCTTTTCCTGCAGTAACCATGGCACCACTTAAATGACAGATCCAGAAATAAACACAGACTTCCACTCTATGCATCTGCTAATAATTTATGTACTGTATTGAAGGACAGTAAGAAATGTAGCCGTTCAGTTTCATTATTATTGTAGCGTTCAAATAATACAACTCATTTTGTCATGCAGATACTTTCAGGTATTATTATAGCTGCATTGTTGAAATAAACATAATGAATGGCAAAATCTCTGCCATTATACAGCGCATAGTGTTTTTCTCATACTTTAAAGTCAACCTGTGGAACTCTGCAAACTGAAACTGTGCACAGTGTGGGCTCATCATTTGTGTGACTTGCAGATAATTCACAAACTGCAGGTGTTCCAACAATAAAGTGACAGAAACGCGGCGAAGAATCACTCATTTTAACTCATCACGATAATGTCGATTCATCTCAGTGTACGCAGCTGAACCTCAGCACAGAAAAGGGTTTCACATTTCTCCGCGTAACACCCCTGAGATTTCTTTTTAAGCGACTCTTTCCTCAGTGAAAAGTTGACAAGAGCTGTTCTGAGTTTAAAAACTTCACCTGATGAGAATCACAGACATGATTTATCAAAACAAAAACCAACTGAACGTGATGAACTTGGAAGTTTGACGGTAAAAAAAAACATAAACGTGCAGGTATCTGCTCTTCTGACACAATTTTTTGTGTCCCATCCTCCGTTTGTCACATCTCTTCAGAGGTGTATAAAATACTCAAAAACAACAAAGTAAAAGTAAAAATATCCCAACAGAAAATTACTGCTAAAAAGGAATTTCCCTGATAAGAATAGTGCTCGAGTTAAAATCATAAAACTGCTCACATTAATCTAGAAAGTGAAAGTACTTTTGAACACACTCTAAGAAATGAAGTGTTTACTTTACTTTATTTTTTTAACCAAGATATGCCAACTGGTTCCACTAAGCTGTTGAGTTGAACAACTGTAAAGCAATTTACACATTTTCATTTATAGAAAATGTGTACATTTTGATTTGCTCATCTCGTTTTGATGGAACCAGCTGACATATCTTGGTTAAATGAATTCAACACATTGTTTTTTAATATGCATAAACATCTCCTTACGTAATGTGTTTGGTCATATTAAAGTAAAAGCAAAGAAGTAAAAGTATCATTTTTATGTTTTGAATGTACCAAAATAAAAGTAACAGATACGATAAAAAAAAAATACACAGGAAAATTACAGATCCTCAAAAAACTTAAGTACTGTAACAAAGTAAATGTACGTCTTTACTTCTGCTTCTCTTTTATGCTTTTTCTGTTTTAACCTGGTGTAAAGCACTTTGTATATTTTTTTTGTTGCGTGAAATGCTAAAAATAATAAAGTGATTGATTAAACCTCATCAAATATAATTTTATTATAATAGTCATTACAGACTTGCTGGGTCTCTTTCAGGTTCTTTGCTGAGACTGACTCAGATTTGAGCTGTGTTTTTTAAATTGCACAAATGTAAAGTCTAAATAAAAGGTGAGAAACAAGGTTTTCTTGTTTTCTGCTGTCGTAAAGGATTACAGTAAGTGCAGGGGGAAAAGGTGTTTATGTAAATGAAATGCAATTTATATGAATCAGATAGAATTCCAACAGAGACAGCAGAGCATACTCATCAATAATTTCAATATGGCTCTAAGCTTATATAGCTGTGTTTACAAACGCCAACTGCCATTTGCTGTAAGAAGAAACTGATGACTTCAAAATATTAAACGACAAGCAAAAAACATTAAATTATAAAGCAGTATATGATGTAAATAGTTCAAAACTGAAACTGACAGAAATAATGCATTGCGAACAGAAATGTATTTTAGGCAACAGATTGTTTAAAAAAACAGATAAAGGGCTTTTTTACCTGCGTCTTGCGTAGCTGAGTGAGCTGTTTGCGCAGGTCGGTGGCGTTTTGCTGGAGACCGTGCAGGTGAAGCTTCATCTGCAAGCGGCCGACGCTGTTCACCGGTGTTGTGTTAGAAGGCGGCGGCGGCATCAGAGCTAGAGGTGCTGACGGTGTGTTCGCTGCCGATCAACAAAGCAGGACATCAGTGGTCATTGGGAAACAAATTGATTAGTTTGTTGGGCTGTGCTCCTCGGAGATTTGGGGCAATATGAATATGCACGCTCTCTGCATAAACGCCCAAAGAAAATCTGAGCACACACAAACACACACACGCAGTATTCAGTTTGAAAATATAGCACAAAAAAAAAAGCAACATATTCACAAAACTCCAGGTACCTACTGGTTCAGTTTTTTCTATTTAGTTGTGACACAAAGGGATGCTCTTATCTGAACACAGGGCTTTGTGAGTATGGCCGTCAAGCTGTCGCTTATTTGAACACACATACACACTTACACAGGAGTGTCCAGTGTGTGACAAAACATCTGACATTTCCCACCCAAAAAAAACACGAGCAGATATTCACAAATCAGAGACAAGAGGAGAGGAGTCCAATCTCTGGGAAATCAGTCAGGAAGAAGACAAGAGAGAGAAAAAAAATACACTTCCAGCTATCCACCAACACCCATACAGAGGGCAGAGAGTGACAGGAAATGTCCAACAGGGGAGAAAAAAAAAAGAAATAAAAAGATTCAGAAATAGGAGATGCCAACTACCTTTCTGCTTCGGTCGTCCAGCTGGAATATAGAAACAGTGAGCAAGTTACCAAGAAATTAATGAGGGTGGAGAAACGGCACAGGGGAGAGGAAAGGCTTCAAAAGTTATGTTGACAAAAGGACGGTCGAGGGAAACATTTCTATTGATTATGGCACAGATGATGCAACTAAATGTTGCACTGATTCCATAAAATGCTCAAAAAACAAACTGCAGAACTGCACAGGAAGGCATGGGCCAGGATAGGAAAATACTATAAAAAAGGCTATTCACAAATAAATAATTAAACTCCTCATACTTGGAGGAAGAGTAAATAAACTCCAAAATGCTTCAAAGCTCACGGTTTTGTTGCCTCAAAGGAGAGGTTACGTTTACAACTTTCTTCTGCGCTTGTTTATCTAACACCGTTCAACAGCTCCAAAGCTGACAGAAGAAATGCATTTTATACTTCTAATATAACGTTACCCCTCTCCCCTGTGTTTGTGCTTGGAAATACAAATTTTGTTCTATCTGACTGAGCAATACAGCACTTATAAGATGGTGGATTGGAGCAGCTTTCCTTTTGTTATCAAACCGTGAACCATTCTCCTGGAATAGGACAAATCAGCTTCAGTAGATAAATGAACAGGGGACCATAATACTATAGCCTTATTGTTTTTTTCTTCTGGGATTTGTGGTGTTGGTTAGACTGTTCAACTACATGCATTTTGTTTATTAGCTCAAAATCACATGGTTGGACCAAAAATAAATGGCAAATGGTACAAAGAAAACAATTACAGCACTAATAACCAGCTAACTAATGAACTAAAGTTAGCTTCACACGTTGTCCTCTATCCCACCCTGAAAGCCTTGACAATCACAGAATATCCAGGTTTAAATGCAGTGTTAGTCGGAACATGAAACGGTTAAAGAATTTCTTAACAGCACAAGGATGGGAGCAGGAACAGGAGCGTTAGTGACACTCGGACACACAGGTCTCAATTACTCGCAGTACTCACTTCCAGTGGCCGAGCCGTCACTGTTAGTTTCCGTCTTCTCGCTGGAAGAGAAAGGTAATGGCCGTGAAAACTCCGTCCCTTGGTCCGGAGGGCAGCCCGCCATCATGCAGAGACGCAGTAGGCCGCATCTGAGGATCAACGGCCACAGGGCAAGGCAATTACAGTGCTAATGCGAACAGCACCACTACCCAACACTATAAGACTGCTGACATTAGCAAGTTATCATCCAGTTAATGAAGCCCTGTTATGTACATGCAGGAGGGGGGGGAGCTTGACACGGTGAAGGTAAGGATCTCAAACTCTTCCACTGTAAATCAGGCAACAGATCAATAGCACTGTCGCCTGTGGCTGATGTTTAGTGGTCTCTACTTGTGCTGTGCTCAAGCAAGGTAGAGTTGCACTTCACAGCTATAGAGCTGATAATGGCTCTGATAATAGCCTGCAACTGTTCCTGTCAATACAGCTTGCTGTGTCTTGAAGCTGAAGCTGTATTTGTGACTTTTAGAGGGGTAATGAGGGATAATAGCGGTCTTACGTGCTATCACTGTCTGGTGCTCTGGTCAACACGCTCTGGACGAGGCCGGTAAGGCTGGCGATTTGCTTTTCCATGGCCTCCATACGCTCCAGGCGATGATCCCTAAAATGCATACACACAAGTTAAAACAATTTAATAATGAACAGATTAGGAAATCTAATCAAAGCTAGTAAAACTGTTAATTAGGTGTAAAAAGAATGTGTCATATTTTTGCTTTGTCACATAATTATCTTTTACTTAAAGGGGGCATCTCATACTTTTAAATCCATTTGAGGCTGTCTCTTTTAATCCAAATGAGGCTCTTCACACCCTGCCACCCTCCAGCTTCCAACTTTTTATTTAGGGAAGACTTGTCCATTCAGCTTTACATGTTGGAGCCAGAGTCTGACCCAGAGCCAGAGGAGAATGAAGACCACTAAATTTTAGTTGGTAAGTCCGGACATTATTTGGCAGTTTCATGATGTACTACTACTGTAATACTTCAGAGAATGTTATAGAAAATAGAGAAAATTGAATGGTTTAAAAAAAACATTTATATATAGTTATCTTTGCAAGACCAAAAGAGGCTAAATTCAAGTTTTCTGCAGTCCTAGAGACTCCAAGAACACAACAAAATGCATTTAATGGCTAAAAAGCTGGATTTTGCATGATATGTCCCCTTTAAGAGTTCAAACAAAACGAATGCACAAACTGTCAAATTACAGCATACCAGTCAACGCTCACAATAAAGGATGGTTTATAAATACTGTAGGCCACTAATCAATATTGTAAGAACCCCAGATTAAAGCTGACCTGCTGGTGTCTCCATCTTGTCCAGATAAAGAACCAAAACCAGGTCCGGCCCTGTTTCCCTCTCCTGGTACACCTGTGAGGCACAAAGGGTCTGACCCAGAGCTGGGCCTCGACTTTGGGCTCTCCACAAACACAGAGGACGAGGTGGAGTCTTTGCGGAAAGTCTGTCTGACGGGCGAGGGCCTGGGTGAGCTGGAGTAAGAGTCCCTGTCCCTCAGCTGCATGTCAGGGATTTTTTGGGGCGACGAAGGCGGCATGCGGAAACCCATGCCCAGCGTGGCAGAGGAGTAGGTGTCGGAGTAAAGCGAGCCGCCAGGCTTGTAGAACGAGTCCTCCAGGTCCCCCTGAAGAGCTGCAGCCGAGTAGGTGCTGAGGGAGCGTACCGAGCCGCGGCGGTACAGCCCAGTGGTGACAGGGTAGCTGAAGGGGTCCCCGATGGCAGCCAGCGACTGCGTGGAGGCGATGCTGAGGCGCCCCTCATTCATCAAACTGTATGGGTCCGCATACAGGCTCTCGTTTTTCATCAGGGCCAACTTTTTAGCAGAAACCTCTTCATCGGGCTTGACGTCACGGCGTTCCAAGATGGCACTGGGTGAAGGAGACAGCCCCATGTTGGCACCGTGGCCGGCGGGAGGGTGGTGCGGATGTCTTTGCTGCTCGTGCTGGGGGTGGTTCCCAGTTAGGGACGGAGGACGGCCCCCGCTGTACGAAAGGCGCGAGCGGGACGGAGATCCGGAGGACGCAGAGGCTGTGGAGGACGGGAGGGTGTTGAGGCGGCGTGTTGGGGAGGATTCGCGGGAGGAGTACACCATTTCTCTCTGAAAATGATCAAGGAAAGATCGGAGTTACCATGGAGACCCATGAATGAGAGCACTGTGTTTCCTGGGTGTGTGTGAGTTGTACTGGCTCTATTTGCTGAGCAGGTAGTTACAGCCTGCAGGTGTTAATAGGAGGTGATGAATCTCTCAATATACAAATTATAGGTTCAACAGCAAAATGTGGATTGTAAAAATGTGACTGCAGTTGTACTTTTTGGTTTAAGGAGTAACGCATGATTAATTTTGTTTAGCAGCAAATAAACTTATATATTTATAATACCTATAACAGAGTGGTGATAAAAAGCACAAGATAAAATTAGACCTAACTACCCTTCAAACGAGGACTCCCACCGTCACTGCACTTCTGCTAGTTTTCTACCCAGCTCTGCTTTTATCACCTACTGCCGAGAGATGAAGTAAGAAAATAATGTTTTTCCTCATTCACGCATCAACAGTGGGGAACAAACGACTCAGTTTCCATACTTGATTTAAAGTACTGATCCTACTGGTCTAATATTACTCCAATAAAAACAAAAGTAGCTCTGTCAAATTATGGCTTAAGTTAAAGTACTGGAGTGACTGCTTTCAAAAATACTTAAGTGCTGAAAGTACTTAAAATCTGCACCTAATAGTTGAAAATAATTAGGAATGTTTTCTACTATATTGGGCAGATGAAGAACTCCAATTATAAAATAAGAATGCATTAGTCTTATAAAGCACTTTTCTAGACGCTCAAAGACAGTTTACAGTTTCGTGTATTTTTCCTGCCATTCTGCACCTACAGTCCCCCCAGACCCCGACAATCCCACCAACAGATTTATACATGGGGAGGTTAGGTTGAGTGTCTTGCCCAGGGATGCAACGACTCAAACTCAAGCAGTTTTACTTTGTTTCTGCCCACCTCTAGTTATCACAATATCTCATTAACCACTGGACAGATTTTAATGAAACTTACAGAAACTAAGAACTGGATGTTTATCTGCAATGGATTGACTTTTGGAGACAACCCAAATAAAGATGGCTAACATGGCTAATCAACATTAGCCAACACAAAAAGGCTTTTTCATGTAAGAATTTTCTTATTTACCGAGCTTTTAGATGCCAAAATCAACATTTTTTGTCACAAAACTAAATTAGGTGTTTATTTTATCTCTTATTTTCCATCTTTTAATTTGTTTCTCAGCACCCTGGCCAACACTGACAGAGAACATTCATTTCTCTTCCCAGGGCCAAACAGAACCAATTATTTTCAGCTATCGAATTAAGCTTGGGGAGTATCTGTGAACCAGTTTTTTACATGTATATATAAATATTATTTTTTGTTTTGTTTTTTTATAGCACATAAAGTTATAAACACAAACATGCCTGAACACAAACAACACACATGCACACAGGCGGTACACATGCACAGTTTTTATAGCCTTCCTTGCATAGTTAACAGTAGTTGTATTCCCAGTTTTGTGTGAATAATGCAGATGGTAAGCAGGGTTTTGTATCAAATAATTAAAAAAAACATCTCCCTGCGGCTTGCTTGATCTTTACTGAAGCAGAAATAGCTTCAAATGCTAAAATACGCTCATCTTCCAGAGGAACATTGTTCTTTGCCGTCATCTCGGCAACAGATGGCCTCCTTCAAGATAAAAAAAATACATTTCCAAGGGGAAAACCTGTTACAGTACAAACCCCAATGCACAGTTGTAGTGTGAAAAGTTACCATTGCCAAAAGAAAGACACACAATCTTTGTCAAAGACTGGAAATCTTCTACTTAGTCACAATCATAGCCGTTATTACTGACGAATAAGCTGTTAGATTTCATATCAGCAGGGAATCAGATAACAGTAACCCAGTTTGGTGTTGTCACTCCCCAGATCCCCTCTGCTCACCCTCAGGTCACCGTTAGCCAGATGTGCAGCCGCAGGGTAAGAAGCATAAATGGGCTCTTTGCGGTAAATCTTAATGATGCTGCGGTCCTGAATGTCCCGGACGTCCTCCAGCTCGTAGAAGACGTTCCGGGCCTCGTCTTTGATCAGGATAGCCGTGTTGGGCGACTTCAGCATCCCCGCCGTTAGCTTCTGAGGGAACATGTGCACGATAAGAGCGTGCAGCGTGTCCATGCTGCTCAGCTCATGGGTGATGTGAACTCGACGTGTCTCATCTCCATACTGCAAGAACAGCACACCTAAAAAAAGAGTTTAAAAAGGAGTTTGCTAAGTGGATAAAAGGAAAAATGAAACTTGCAAAGTAACTCTTTTAAATCCTGAGGCACATTTTTCAAGTTGCAGTGACAGTTATGATCCACACATTGTGCTTCTTCGTATATGAGATATAAATAAAAGCTTTCATTATAAGATGTTTCAAAGAATAATCAAAGTTTGAAAAGCTGGCTGAGAATTCAGATTTAAACTGAACAAAACTTTATAAATAATCAAATGGCAAAGAGGAGTAAGAATTAACTCAATATAGCTTATGGAAAAAATGCACAACCAAATGTGTTGAAATGTGTATAATGCCTGACTAACCTGATAATTCATCTTCATACATGATGAGACAAACAAAAGAACAAACAAAGCAAAGAAAAAGAACAATAATTACAACTTGAGCAAAATATAAGAGCCGCTGCAAACAAGTTAAGATGAGAAGAATAAAAGAGACATTGGGTTAGAATAAAAACAAGGAAGACATGCAGGTTGGCGTTTTCTGCTCAAACTTCAAAATGTCCACAACTTGGTGTTTATGTGTCTGCACTGGCTTTACACTAATCCTGTTTAAACTCCAAAAGCCCCGTGGCTGCAAACCTTTCCATAAATCCTCTGTTTGCCTGTGCACTGGAACACAATAATAACCTCGGACCTGTATGATTAATGCTGGTGCAGAGAAATTAATACTCACCAAAATAACTGCTTCAGCAAATAAGATAATTAGGTCTTATTTCTTCTTAATTATTGTAAACTCAATGTTAGAGTTCCTATTTATGGGAAAATGTGTAAAATAAAATAAAATAAATTAAATATTAGGAAAAGAAATTGTATACTGGAAGTATTTGAAGTAATAAACAAAATCGGCACATATGTCCATAAATTTAAAAATTGAAAAACAAAATGTAAAAAGTTGATTTATACAAAGCCCATAAGGGGACATAGTGAAAAATAAATAACTAAAAATGATCCCGACTTACTTTTGCAAGATCCAGCAAAGGTTTCTCAGGATCCTGCAAAGGTTTCTCAGGATCCTGCAAAGGTTTCTCAGGATCCTGCAAAGGTTTCTTATGATCCTGCAAAAGTTTATATCCTTCAAAGGTTTCTCAGGATCCTGCAAAGGTTTCTCAGGATCCTGCAAAGGTTTCTCAGGATCCTGCAAAGGTTTCTCAGGATCCTGCAAAGGTTTATATCCTGCAAAGTTTTCTCAGGATCCTGCAAAGGTTTTTCAGGATCCTGCAAAGGTTTCTTAGGATCCTGCAAAGGTTTCTCAGGATCATGCAAAGGTTTCTCAGGATCATGCAAAGGTTTCTCAGGATCATGCAAAGGTTTCTCAGGATCCTGCAAAAGTTTATATCCTGCAAAGGTTTCTCAGGATCCTGCAAACTTTTCTTAGGATCCTGCAAAGGTTTCTCAGGATCATGCAAAGGTTTCTCATGATCCTGCATATGTTTCTCAGGATCCTGCAAAGGTTTATATCCTGCAAAGGTTTCTCAGGATCCTGCAAAAGTTTATATCCTGCAAAGGTTTCTCAGGATCCTGCAAAGGATTCTTATGAACCTGCAAAGGTTTCTCAGGATCCTACAAAAGTTTCTTAGGATCCTGCAAAAGTTTCTCAGGAGAATCCTACGAAAGTTTCTCAGGATCCTGTGAAACCTTTGTAGGATTTTGCAAAACTAAGTCAGGATCATTTTATTTATTTATTTTTTCCCATTTCCCCTTACAGGCTCCATTTATTTATTCTTCTGTTACCACCTAAAAGTCTTCTGTTTGATTCTACACTGTCTGACTCCACCATAGTTGTTTACCTACACACACTATGACCAGCCTAGTTTTAGTAAATCATGATCTGACTCAAACCTTCCCTTGGTTTTTTGAATGATTTAATTGCACAGTATTGAGTGTAGACATGCATTTCAGAACTGCAATCCAATAAATGTTGACATTACTGGAGTAAACTCTTTTAAACAGGATCATCTGGTGTAACTGATGATAAAAAAAAATTATGTTTAATTTATAATCTGCTATTTATAACTTTAAATTGTAATTTTTACCCTCAAAATCAGTAAACTGCAGAGGTGAATAGATGGTAAAAATATTTAGACTTTTTCTCTTCCTCCAATCGATTGTTGAGACATTGGTTCAAATTGCCTGCTGCACAAATCACAGAAAGAAAAAAAACCTGCAAGTCTGTTTCAACTTTAACCAGCCTGCTGTGACAGGGCCTGCCTGCCAGTGTCGCTTCAAATCTTTACCTGGAGATCGGAGCTTATTCTGGCTGGCAGAGCGAGACAGAGGCAGGCTCTGGCGAAATCGGTTCATCCGGTTGAACCCGAGAGGAATGTCGGCTTCTGACATGGTCTCCAGGGACTCAGCGGAGGCAAAGGAAAGCTTGGCAGCCTGGTCGGCGAGCCCAGACTGGGTCGACTGGGAATGTCGCGGGCTGCGGCTCTATGAGGGGGAACACACAGAGACACAGAGGAATTTAGGGAGAAGTGAATTTGAGGCAGAAAGAATGGATTTGACATGGCTGATGGTGGAACACCAATTGGAGGAGACAGTGAACACATATTAAGCATAACACAATAAGCCACCTAACAAGATTATGGAACCCCTGAAAATAGTTTTAGCGACCAGCTATTCAATAAAATTAATAGTGTCACAGTTTGTAACATGGGTTGAATGAAGCTGTTAAATGTTGTGAAGTCTAATTGCACTTTTATTTTTTTACCAAATTTTGGTAAAAGACTGCTTTGACTCAACAAAATTGGTGTTTTTTCTGACTTTCCTCAGCAGCTGCACGCCCTCTTCCCAAGCCCCGTCCCTGTGCACCTTACAAACTTTTAAATGAACGCTTGTGGGAAGGGAGGAGAAGCTCATGCAAATCCCAGGCTGTCACTGTGGGTTTATCGTGCTGGCTGACGCCCAGGCGTCTCTCACCAAAAGACTGTTAGCACAGCTGAGGCTGAACGCACTGAACTGAACTCCCCGATTCCCCACCACTGCAGCGTTTCCTCCAGCTCAGAGGTTGCCGTAATGAGCTCCCAGAATGCTGTCTGCTGATTGTTTCTGGGGAAGCGGCAGACACATCCTCGGCCACAGCGTAATAGCTGCGCCTGTCTCCTTTTCTTTGAAGCATGAACACAACGGTTGTCACCTCTCCGCCTGAGTCCAGCTGCGGCGTGAGTTTCATTAATGTTGAATTTAATTAACGGGAGACTGGTTTAACAACATAAAGGGGCATCGCTGATCACTGACTCGAAGTAAGAAGTTGCTTGAATTCATTCATAAACTCGTCACACCACCAAAAAAACAAAAAACAAAAACAGGACACCATGAAAATGAATTAATTGATTAGGTAATTAAATTTCTCAGTTACAAACTCTTCAATTTGCTCGTCTTTGTCTTGCAGTCAGCCAGTAGTGGATCTGAATGGAGCTCTGCCACACCTCGCTGATAAAACCTTGTTAATGTGTAATCAGGCAATATTTTATTGAATGTGTCACTTTGTTTCTCACCAATAAACAAGAGCAAATTTAAACTTCTTATAGTACATTTCGGCTGCGGTCTTGTTTCCTTCAAACGTCAAGTGGCTGACAGAAATATTGCTGTGATAAGTTAGCAGATAAAGTGTGTTTGAAAGTGCAGTAAATCAAAAACCAGCAGTCCTAATCTAGTTTTTCCATTTTATCTGCTGTAGAACTGGTTTTTAGAAGCTTTTTTTTACTAAAATCATGACCAATATTTTACAGCCTCTTACAAACTGAAGGCTACAATAAAAGCTGTGCTCAGAACAATGCATATATAATTAAAAAACTAAGCTAAAGGTGCTATAGAATGACTAAAAATAGTCTTCATTGGTTTAAACACATGTTTACATGTGAACAAGCTGTACTAAGTTCTCTTGACTTTAGCACAAAGAAAACAAGCAAACCATGCAGCAAATGATTTCTGATGAAAAGGCAGCAGAACATGAAACAGAAACACATTGGATTGAAAGAATACCAACAAAAAGTGGCATGGGGACAAAAAGCAGCAAATATGTTGGGGAATAAATCAAGCAAATAACTGAAATACATAAAGAAACATTTGAGAAGGCAGAAGTTAGCTGTTGATCCATGTTGTGTTTCGTTAAACTCAAGATCTTGAACAAACACCAGTCTTCCCTGAAGATGTGTGTCATAAAAATAGGCGTTTCAGCTCCGTTTCATTTCCTTATATATTATTTAGGAAAACATCATGTCTTAAAAACCATGCAGACATTTTCCATGTTAAAAGGTTCATTTGAAAATGAATAAGCTGTTAGACAAATGCAGCGGAATAATAAGAACTTGACTGCATTAGAATGTTTAATGTGAACTATTTGACAGCTTTCAGTTCAACAACAGGCTAAACTAGCGATACAACAATGTAGCTGTCAGTGGAACAAACTTCTATTAAAAGCTTGGATCTTTTTTTTCAGGTTAAATGTAGAACACTACTTGAATTAAAATCAAAAATATGATCAAAAACTAGGACTAAGACTAGGATTATCTTGGACAATTGGTAAACTTCATCGGCACATTTCTAAAAAATACATGTCTGTATGCTAAGACTGATTTCTCAAGAGATTATCCACTTTTTCTGGATATAAATCTGCATTTAGCTTGATCAGTTGGCAGTATTTGTCCCCAGAGAAATAGCAAAGTAGCACCCAGAACAGAAGCTGGTCAAATGATCTTATAATGTTAAGAAAATGAATAAAAATCCCCAAATATTTCATTCAATAAAGTAAATACTTTTTAAAATATATAAAATAAAAATATCTATGGCACAGTATTTGTGGCTGCACAAATAAAACAATTAAACTAAGTTGGATTTATAAAAGTTTGAGTTTATTATTATTGCCCAGTTAGAAATAAAGTAGATTTCTAACTTTTAATAATGCAAACTTATCACCATAAATTAGTCACTTTAAACTACTATTATTTTCCTTTTGCAAACCTTGACCACAGCTCATGTTATTATTAATTTAGAAATATATTTTTTTCCTCATGTTTTCTAACAAGGTAAAAAAAAAAAGCTCAAGACCGCAGGAGGCAATTTTGAGGCTCTTTCACCAGACCCGTGCTTTGAATTTACTGCTTCCATACACTACCACGTGTACAGTAAGATTACACAGTAAGCTGCAGCACCCCTGCAGCTTTTCATAATGTAATGTCACAGTTCCTTTGACACCATCATACATAATTCAGTCTCACACCCACACAAACAGAATCCAGCGATAGTGCTGGCAGACAATGTTGGAGTGCTCAGGCACACCGTGATGCTGACAGATAACCCCCACCACGTTTTCTAATAGGGTCATTTATCTAAACAGTGACCACAGTGAAAAAACAAACACAGCCGGCAGCGTCACAGCCGAAACTGTAGCGTGCAACACTCTGCCTTTACTGTCAAACAGTAAGATGTTAACGGGGAAAATGTAATTTGGAAATATTTATCTAGTACGAATAAAGCTTGGCGTCATTTAATTTTACTTGAATCAAACAGCATCATCACTTTTTATTTTATTTTTTTACCAATTTTAAATAGAAATTCCATTTGAATGTGGAATTTAAAGGAATTCACAAATTAGTATTAATTCACATAATATCCTCAGGCTTAAATAGGAAACACAAGCGCCATGCTTTTCATTGAATCTGTATGTTTTATGTGATCGGAGCTGTTGCCAGGCAACCAGGGTTGACCAGGACCAGTCACATGACCCACGACAACCACTTAGTCGTTATTACTGTCGGCCACCGAAGGCGGGAGGGGATAATGTTGTTGCCCGTGTCTGTTTGTTTGTACGTGTCGAGTTCATGAACCAGTGAAGGCTTTTTTCACTGAAATTCACAGAAACTGATGAATGTGTGTGCATCCACATCTGAATTCATCTGAGAAACAACTGCATTCAATATGGCTGCCACATCTAAGCAACCTTAGCCAACACAAATAACTCAGCAAATATTGCAGATATTGAGCTACTTTTCATATAGCTAGTAGGGTGTATTGAAAATATCGATACTCGATATATATCGATATTTTATTTCCCAACACTGTATCGATATTCTAAAGCCCTGTATCGATTTTTAATTAAGGTTTAAAATGTCAACTTTCCTGTCAATGG
>JARVGW010000194.1:20384177-20413082 GCA_031762495.1 Anablepsoides rubrolineatus
ATTTTGTGTTTTTGATCTAAGCGTAAAAACGAAATATTAAAAAAACAAGCGTTTTTTTCATTTTTTGATTGAAAAAATAAAACGAAAAACAAAATAACCAGTCACTTTTTCATTTTTTTATTTTTTATTTTCAATGGAAAAACAATTGAACGAAGGGTACACGGACCGTTGCTGTATGCATTCACTCAGTGTGGGTTTATAATACAGTTTGACTGTGTGAAAATAATAGTAAAGAATTTATAACTCAACAAACTACAAGTATAGGTGATAAAATAGCCCAACAACCCTCACTGTACTGCACATTTCTTCATTAAGTAATGTTTTGATGATGTTGAAATGAAATGTTCCCTCTATCTTTTAAAATATATATTTTAACTCCCACAATAAAAATGTTACCAAGACTCTTCACCTGCACAATAAAACAAGTAAAAAGCATAATCTCAACAGGATTAAAGTCCCCTTAAAGCATAAAAATTACTCCTGAAATATATTAAAGTGGTTTTCAGCAAAAGTAAGGCTTTGATGTTTTAGGTTGAATTTTGTTTTTTTTTTTTGCTTTTCTTAGCTGTGCTGGGTTTCTCAGGGTTTTTATTGGAGCAAAGCACTGAAATTATTAGTATTTGTAAACTCTGAAGAATCAGTGGGGTGTCGCTTGTTTTTTTTAACAATCATGGGGGAGATGAGAAGCTGCTAATTATCTGCACATTACAGAGGTCATTTGTTCAGGGACGAGCTAATCACAAAGTGTTTATTTCAGGTTGGACATGAACTGGCCTTGGCCAGAACATGAACCATTTGTGCGCTCGGTGTAGCCAGTAAGTTTCATCACCGGAACTCGATCTAGCTGACATGAACTCAGGGGCACCACTAGTGTGGTGCACATAATTGCTGTTTACTTGTTCAGACAATGTTAATGATTTAATTTTTTCTTTTTTTTTTCCTTGTCTCAGGAGTGGCTTTAATGGCGCAGAAGCGATTTGTGGTCTTTGCCAACGTTTGCTGCATAAATAAGGCTCTCAGTTCTTAGGTAAACACATTCAATCCTTTTTAACTGTTATTCTGCTGACAGCAGATAAACTAAGCTTGGACTTTGAGTCACAAATACTGCACTTTGGGTGTGAGGGGCTCATTTGAATTGAAGTCATTACACACTGGCTGTTCTCTTTCCCTTCTCGTAACTGTCCCTGCAGTTAAAGTAGATTTTTGTGTTCATAAAATAAACCCAGCACCTTGTCCTACACTCTCAGTTGTTATCCCACAACATATTCATACTTAATGCCAGATGATTGATGTAAATCTGCCAGGAGCTCATCAATCGTAAGTCCTTTCGAATTAAAAGGCGGCGGACCCCAGGCGTTCACTGATGTGTTTGAGATGTTAAATCAAACTTGGGGCATGAAAGGGGGTCAAATGTAAAATCTCACTGCTGCGTCTTGAGGATCCTCTGCACGTTTAGAAACGGACAAACGTGTGAGCAGAAAGTGAAGCGGAACAGAGCTCCAACAGAAGGTTGTAGCCTCTAAGAGTGGAGCGCTGCGTTACCTGACCTGCATGTAAAGAAGGCTGATCCCTCCTCCCCTCCTCCACCCCTGCCTCTCATGTCGTCATCCTCTCTGCAGCCCCCTCCCCTCCACCTCACTCATTCTTACTCACCCCCCCCCCCCCCTCAAACCCTCCTGTAGTACAGTTTGGTGATGACAGAACAGCAGCATCTCTCCCTGTGTTAAAAGCAACAAAGAAAATCACCCTTCGTTGAGGCAGAAGCCCAAAAAAGCTCTGTGCACAGCCTGTGCTCTCGTCCACTCAGCTCTCCTCTAGTGTGGGGCTCGTGCCTGTAGAGCATATGCACTCTGTCACTACAACAACCACAAACAAACGTAACAGGCATGGAATCTAATTCCTGATCACACACACACACACACACACAAATGCACACACAAACACTTGTCTCCAGCATCCTCCTGGCTTCCAGTTCCGTCTCACCTGCAGAGCACCTGTGCCCGTCCACCACCTCCAGTCATCCCAGACTGTCCGTCATGAGCAGAATATCCTCAGTGCATTTTTTTCTCTTTTTTTTTTTTTTGCCGGTCCGTCCCTCCCTCTGCTTCTCCTGCCCGCCTCTCTTCCTCCTCACTCAATCTCTCTCTTTCTCCGGCTCGCTCTACAGTTGCACATGCGGCGGAAACTCTTTATTTAATTCATTACAACACCAGACGATTAACTCGTTCACAGATGGGTGCACGGGTCCTGCTGGTGCGGCTTAATTGATCAGTGGACTGCTGCAAAATGACAAGAATCCTGGGCTCTGCTTGTTCCTCCCCCAGTGCAGCAAAAAAAAAAAAAAAAAAGCCCTGTCACTTCAGGATCTGTCCACTCTTCACGCTTCAGTTTGTTGCCTTCAACTCGTCATGCCTCTTTCCCTTCCCTCTTCATTACTGTTCAATTCTTCTTTCTCAACACAACCTGACCTTTGCAATGCGATATCCCTTCTTGCCATATATGGGAGACGTTTCCTTGACAACCAGGACTCCACCTGTCTTTCACCCACCCTCTTCTGCTTGATCCCCTCGTGTGCTTTTCTGTCACGTCACTCCACTGAATTTTTTTTTCTTCCAAATTTGCATTCAACAGAGGAGCGAACAGGAAAGATTTGTGTACAGATCGTTTTACGCATGTGCGTTAGAGAGACAGAGAAGTGTGACCGGGTCTTTCTGAGGTTGGGAAACAATATGAACTATATTTTCAAAGTTTAAAAAAAACTAGGAGAAAAGTACAAACCCCCCTAAAAAATTGCATTCCCTCCTGAATTAGCATGAATGCATCTTTTCATTCCCACCAGGCAAAGCTCTGCAGAATTTGTTTGCAAGAAAACAAACGGCTGTTTTTACTCTGTCCTCAGAGGATGAAAGCTCGGCTCAGTCCAAACCCCTGTTTTGTGGACTGTAGCCTGTGGTGGTGTTAGCCTCGTAGGTACATCCTGCAGGACAAAAAAGTAGCCTAGCCTACTACTCTAAAAAAAAAAAAACCTGCTGAATGTACATTAAAATGTTTTCACATGAAGCCAAGGTTGAATCTGACTCCTGTTAACTGTGTGGGTTAAATTAATTTCTTAATGCTAGACTTTATAACATTCTGTGCAATATAAGATATTCTGCTGAAGGATATTTTGTGACTGATTAACTGCATCTTACACACAGCCTTGTATCTTATACTTTGTGATCAGTTTTAGTCATTTACTTTAAACAGTGTTGGAATCAGCAAGTCTCCACTTAATATGTGCCTTCAACCTGCAGGATAAACATGAAGTTGTTTACATTTATGGCATGCTATTGCTGCCATAACAGGGACCACAACTAGTGGTGTGACCAGGGTGTAAGTGTAATAAGAACATGTGATTCAGGGACATTTTGTTTTTAGACTTTCACGACCACACACAGGTTCTGAGGGTGAAATAGAGTCTTTAGATCTGAAAACAAACATTTAACTGAGAACTTCTTTGGTTTGCTGCATATTATTTGGGTATTAAATTTGAACATTTTCTTACACTGCTATATAAATATATATAAATATATAAGGCTCGCTCTTTAGGAAAAGTATAGCAAAACTTCCAGTGGAAAAGAAATTGTGAATAAAACACATCATTCTTATTATCATCGATAAGTCAGTGGTGTATGTTTTGCTATATAAATGAAAACATGAGCTTAAACCTGACAGGTAATACACTTGTTCATTTCTCAAATATGCTTTATCATTAATTTAGGACCAACAGCAGTAAAAATAGTTTTGACTCAACCAATCTGAAACAATAAAAATGCATAAATTTAAAAAAAGGTTGTTTTCATTCAAGTCCATTTTACTAAGTGTTACATTTATATATGTACAAGTTAACAAATTCTAACTCAATATGTTAAAGTTCTTTAGACATATTAAATCAGCCAACCAAGGACTTTTTGTCTTTGTTCTGTTTTTCTTTTTTGATAAATAAAGATTGTAGTTTTTCTCTCAGGTGATGTAATTTTTACTTCAGAGCAGGTAATTAAAAAAAAAAAGAATAATCAGATTGTTCCCACATATTTCAAAGAGATACAAAAGTCTGATTGGCTGCATGAAATCTAGTCATTAATCACGAGCCGTTAATTACCTGTTCTCGAGCAGCTCGTTCTGAGGAGCCTCTCATGCTGGCATGAGAGGGTGAGGGCGACGGTGGGTTGTGATGAGGGCTGTGGTGCGGATGCTGCAGCTGCTGCTGCTGCTGCTGTTGGTACTTGCTCTTCAGATGATCCATGAAGGCGTCCCGCTTCCGCTCCATGTCAGCCTTGTGCAGGTTGGTCAGGGCCTCCAGGCTCTGGGCGGCCGTGACCGTGTGCCGGTGCTCCGACGTGTGCACCAGGCCGACATTGGAGAAGCGGCGAGCGCTGTTCCCCAGCGTCCGATACTCTCGTGGATACTCCAAGTCATCTGTCGAGATCATGTGACTTCCACCACGCTCAGGATCTGAGGTAGGAGGACAGAAGGAGGAAGGAGGGGTAAGGAAAATGAAGCATGAGGATGGGGGGGGGGGGGGGGTGAGTGGAAAGCACAGGAGAAAAAAAGTGAATCACCACCCACATCAGCATCCAGAAACATTTCAGGGTGGAGACACACATACACAGCAGGCACACAAAGGTGGAAACATATGAAGCCGGGAGAAGCATGTGGGGGAAAACAGCACAGGAGGGGACAGGAGAGAGAGAAGAAGAGAGAAATGGGATGGGATGTTAGCCTATTTGCCACCAGGACAGAGCAGTTTCTTGCAGAATTATTGATTTCAAGTTCTGAGGGGAAGAAAAATGAGAAAAGTAAAGTGCTCCTGCAGTAGTAGATCAAAGAAAAAACGCTCAAACTGAATTTGTTTTACAGGATATTCCATTGTGATGCACCTGCTTTTCACTAAGTGGCTTTCATTATTCACTTAGTAAACAGACAAAAACAAAAAAAAAGCTGTAAAATAATTAAATGTTCATTTGAGGAAGGAAGCAACAGTTTCTGTCATTAAAAAGTAACGGTCTTTGTTTTTACTTTCTCTTGCACATCATTCCCTCCATCCCTCAACACCCTCTCACACTTCTTCCAACATGTTTTCACTATCTCCCCTGGAACTTATTGTGCCTTCTGTTCATTTTCGGAACTCCCATCATTCTGACAGCACTTGGCCTTTTATCGGTTTTCTATCTGACAGACAGCGCAGCCCAAGGTGGAAGGCACACAGGAAGGGAACAAAGACAGCCGGAAGGAGACGGAATGGTTACACATAAAAAGCGTGACTGGAATAACAATGAAGTTAAGATGTGATAAAAAGAGCAGGGAGCCATCCGCTCGGTGAGTTACCTTGCTTAGGAAAACAGGCCCCGGCGTTGGCTAGAAGAGAAACATGTGAAGGGTTAATTTGTGTGTTTGTGCACGGACGTGCAAGCAAACACAACATATCTCTGTCACATGACTGGCAGAAAAGAGCTATCCAGACAGGATAGGCCTTTACAAGAAGTTAATGCATTACATATGCATTATAATGGACTCATAGGAGTTAACACAGGGGAAATGGTTGGTTATGAATGCTAATACCTGCAGAATGATAAATGACTGGGATCATGCTTTAAAGAGATAGCAAACAATAGACAAAGTTGTTAGAAATCAGACAAATACATTGGTAACAAACCCCTTCTGTTTAAAGTAAGAGCATAAAAACTTCTTGGTGCGGAATGAAGTAGACCCCCAAGTGCATTAAATTCTCATCAGCAGCATTAGGGTGAGCAGAGGGAGTGAGAAGCAGAGAGAGGCTTCTTGAGCCGAAGCAACAATCGGACTCTTAATGAACACAGCAGAGAGGAGGAAGTTTGGCACAAGTGGGACGAACCTCAACACAAGAAGGAGTCTGTTAAGGGCAGAAGGTCTGTGATCATTCTGACACAGCTGCAATCAAACCACGCTTTGAAGCCACTTCTCACTATACTCACCCTCAGACAGATACCGCTCTTAAGGGTGGTCGGATGCTTTAACACCCTGCCCTTACATCCTTCACTTTTATGAAGTGCTGATAAACTGAGGTGGGGTGAGACAAAATGGAATGACCTCCTGGCTAATAACATTAGCATTGAGTTCTCCGCTGCAGTCTGCGGCTGCCGCTCGTATTCACTCGGCCCCGCTCTTCGCCTCTCTCCCATCTGCTTTACACTTCATTAGACTGGAGCTTATTGTGCATCAACTAACAAGGACCTGACTCAAGGGTCTGATTACAACAGCAAGAAAAGCCGGGCCTGCGCCTTTATGGCTTGTTAATGTGACTGAGCATCCAGGATGGAGAAGCTGAGAAAGGCACACATAAAACCTCAAAGAAATTTCCCAAACTATGATTCTCACTTTACATAACAAAGGTGGACATAAATAATAATAATTAAAAAAAAACATTTAAAAAATAATAATAAAAAGGTTTTTTTACTCAACTTGAACTCAAGATTTAGCCAATTTGGTGTTGGGTTGTGTTAACAAGCGGCGGCAACATTTTAATTTGGATTTACTTTAAAGCTTAATCAGTTGCACATCAAAAAATTAGTTCCTGACATTTTAATTAAAATGCATCTAGTGGTTTGTGAGATATTTTAGACAAACAGTTTATACTCCAACTTTTAATGCTAAAGTTTAAAGCAAAAAGCATGTGCAATAAGTTGCACCAAATTTTAGCACATTTTAAGAGAAATTGGCTAAATTATAACCATTTTGTGTTTTCTAAGGTCATTTGAATGTGACAGCCATCTTGAATTGGGTTATCAACAAACGGTAATCAGTTGCAGAAATGAATCCAAGGTTTATTTTCTGGATGTTTAAACAAAATTTTTCACAAATACACAGAGAAACAGTAATTGCCCACCTTCACCTTTTGGCACAAGAATAAAAAATAAGTGTGAATAACAGAAAAAACTGAACAGAGAAATATTCTGTATTTGGCATCTTCATAATTGGCCAATATTTTCCTATTACAGACAAATCTTTTATGCAATTATACATTTAAAGACAACAACCCTGGCTTGTGGTTGTCAAAATATAAAACTATGAGCTTGTTACCTACAGTACGTGTAAATACCTAATTTACATTAAAAATAACTAATTAGTGGATACTGTATAAACATTTATGTAGCCTTGATGTTGTAATGTAAGCCTTGGTATGTATTAATCATTCAAATTAATGAGCCTTTTAATGTTTTTTTGTGTTTTCATTGGTGCTTCTGGGAAACTTCAACAACAAAACCCAAAAAAAACTTTCAAATATTCCACATCCTCAAAGTTTGTTTTCTTTAAACCAAATATGGGGAAATTCAAACTCAAATCAGGTTCATGTGGTTTGTAGTCATATGTTAGAATGACAGACCTGCAAACATTTGTCAAACAGAATAAACCTCACTCTTTGTGAAACTTGTTTGGAATTCAACCCCCAAAACTTTTCGAAGTGCACTTTGTGAAGAAACTCTGCAAAGCTGCAAACCAAAGCCTCGTCTTAAAAGCAGCAGCAGTAAAAGTTGTGTGGGCAAAAACAAAACAAAAAAAAGTAAGAAATGTAAATAGGAACAGGTTGTTTTATTCTTTCTTTTGTCATTCACAGTGAATATATTTTTACATAAGCTGACAGACAAAAACTCTCAGCGCCAAAACAATAAGAGCTCACACAATGCAAGAGTCATTTAAAATATAAATATAATACATTTGATTTAATGGGTTTATTACGGAAAACAATTATGCAAGAATATCAGTAATCTGGGGTTTTTAACCAAAGACAGCAACTATAAGCAGAAAATGGTGCAACATTTTGGTCCAGTGAGTAATTTAAGAGTTCAGAGACAACCACAACCTGCATTCTGAACTGATAAGACCCAGGAAGCCAGCCAAGGAGGCGGGGGCTCCACTGAAAGATTGAAGGAGGTCCGGGGGCACGAAGAAGAGCATTTACCTGCCTGACAAACACACAACCGCTGCGGTAGGTACCGAGAGATAACACAAGACAAACGAGCCAGAAAATACCATCCTGAAAAAATAAAGCTAATAAACTGCTGATTAAACAGCAACACATACAGAAAAAAACACAAAACACTTCAAACTGCTTGTCATCAATGGATATTTTTCAGTTCAAACTGTTCTTGTGAAATATGATTAAAATAATTTTTTCTAGCACTTACAACCATTTCTCTATGTTGCGTTTTCTGCAACTTTTCATTTCTTCGGTTTATTTATCTATTTTGCACCGCCTTCAGTGGGTTATTTATGCATTTGGGGGGGGTTCAGCTTGTGACACAAGTTTTTTTTTTTTTGCCAACCCACCTACAATAACGATCAAAACACACTGATAAAATCTGCATTTCTGCAGCCAAATCTTAAAGCACATACTGTACCTCAGAGGAGGGAAAAAAATCACTCTTCTTTATAACCACCCAATGAACTGGACTTTTAAGTCAGGAGCAGAAGATGCTCCTTATTATATGCATAGTCATGGGGTAAGGAGAATCAGGGAGAGCGGTTGGACTGCTTTGATGGGTTTGGAAGCAGCAGTTACTGCGGCTTTATAATTTAGAGATGTAAAACGAGTGGGTCAGGGAGAGTGGAGGATTTACAGCAGGCTCCATGTCTCAGAGCTAAGCTCACCATACAGTAGCTCATATTTAAATCTCATTTCACAGATATTTCAAACATTCAAATCTGTCCTTTTGTCACATATGTAGCAATTTAAGGCTAAAATTAAACATAATTAGAAAGAGTAGTGGGATTTTTTTTTGACACTGCATCATGAAAACTGAAGCATTTAACAGTATGAGTTTAAAAAATATGAATCTGGAAAATAACATTTTAGTCTCAACTGAGCTTTTGTATCTAAAAAGCATTCTCAGTTTAGTCAATAGCAGCTGAAAAACTGTCGACACAAAATGAACAACCTTGGGCCTGATAAAAGGTTGTCTGGAGAATTTCTTTGAACAAAAAAGTATATTTTATCTTTTACAAGGCTACAAAATATTTTGACAACAATAAACCTTATAATAAAATATTAAAATATCTTTTTTTAAGTGCAACTGGAGTCCTACATGATGCAACAAAACACTGTGTTGCTCAAAGAAATGTGTGTAATCCGATGATTTATTTAGTCTTCTTTAGTTATGTTTGAAATGTGGACAATTTGGATTAAACTGAAAGTTGTTGGTTATAAGAAACAGGGCTAATAAATATATAGTGTTAGGACATATTTGAGATTTTAATGTTTAAATTAAATTAAATTAATCCCTAAAACAAGAATCTCAGCTCATTTCACAATTAAAAATATAAAGAACATCACAGAAATCTCACCACAGCTTATTTGTAGTGCAGTCTAAATTCTGCACCATTAGATGACACTGGGAGAAAAAAAAAGTTGCAGTTTTCAAGAAATAAACAAGATGAGTATAACGAGCTGAATACTGAGCCTGTTATAAAACGAGGGCGAGGATGAGGAGGAAAACTAAAACTGAGCAGAAACAAGCAAAAAAACTGCAAAGAGTGACTTTTCTTTACGGCTACAGGCAAAACAGAAAGAAGCCGAGCCGGAAGCTGTTGGCAACTATAACGCTACGTGCTCCACTGGGAACAGTTAAAACAAATTCCTAGAAACAAACCGTCTGGATTAAATAAAGCATTTCAACGACATCTCTAACCCTGCAGTGCGTTTCTCGAGAAGGAGACGGAGTTCAACTCCGAGTCAGATTATCCACACAAAGATGGTTGGAAATCGTGCATACAGAAAGCAGCTGCTCGTTATTACATGTGACGCTGCCGCTTTCCTGCAACAAATATCTCTAGTATTCCTGACGTAAATTGAGACAGACGTTGGGATCTATAACAGCTGATTAAGTCAGGGATTTGAATTTAGTGAGAAGGCAGCAAACTGACAGGACTTAAACACATTTAGTCTTTTATTTAAGCTCGGCGGTCCTGCGATACACCAGAAGTGGTGAGTTTAAAGGAGGCCAAAACTGAAGACAGAAAGAGTGAGCCATCAGGAGAAGGTCAGCGCGTGTGCTTCTGGATGTAATTACAAACCAAGACAATCAAAAGCCTTCAGGCGTCCTAACATAACGCTGACACAAACAAATACAATCTGTTGCTTTGCACGAAATGATAGAAATACCTGTTTGGCAACAATAAACAGTTTCACAACCACCTTTCCACCTCAGTTATAAAGTCCAGAACATTTAGGACCAGTTGCTTTTCTAGGGCAGGCCAACGTTTAGTAACAGTGGAGGCAGTCGGCAGTAATGCAGATCCATAAAAAACACCTGTTAATACACAAAAGCCCACACCCAGACGATTATAGCTCGCTATAGTTCTAGTAAAACACCTCCGGGGCCGTCTGTGGCTGAAAACTATGAATGTGGGTGTACTCAACTGGAGGATAAATGCTAGAGATGATGTGTTAGTGAGACAGAGCGAGAGAGGAGGGAGAGACAGGTGGCTGTAGCGAGATAATTCACCTCTTTGTTTCATTGTCATTGTGATAATAGCTGGCTGTCTTTTTTTAAAAGTCCAGCAGCAGGTGAGAACCCCTCTTAATTATGGCTTGCTGTTGAACGAGAGCAGAAAGCACAGGGGAGCCTCTGGGTGTGAAGAGGACACTCCAAACAGCACATTATAATAACGCTGCTGCGTTTACCTCACAGGGAAACCCCCCTGCTACCTTCAATAAGACGCAAGATGGAGACAAATAAATGTAATATAGTTAATAAACGGTGGATGGAAGATGAGATGTTTGCAGAGCAAGGAGAGGGCTCTGTGCCCTCCTGCACACAGAGATACTTCAAACAGCTGCACCTCCACAGAAGAATGGCGCTCAAATCTCCACAGGGCAAACTGCTGGCATTAAACTGATACCAGTCAAACACCTACACAAAGCTTCATAAAGACACGAAATGCAAAGAAGCTTAATTTGACTTCATCTTTTATGAGCCATTTTGAAGATCGCAGCAGCGTTTTTACATTACAAAACGGCACATATGCATAAGATTTCAGTGGTTTTTATGTTAACAAAGTCAATTTGAGTCATATCCTGCTTTTGCTGAAATAGTCTGAATCCATAATGAATAATAAAAACAAAATATGTATTTTAAGATTTTCAGAAATTATAAGATCTTTTCATTCTTTACAACAAACCTCACATTTCTGGAGTAAAAAAAAAAAGAATCAACATGAAGCTCAAAACCTTTTAAGGCCCCAGGCTATTTTCTACCAGTGAGTTTGGCAAAAGTCAAAAGGAACACCTGCTATTTGACTTATAAATATGAGGAGTAGAGGTTCAATATTTTCAAAATTGATACATAATTTCACTACAGAACCACATCACTTGACATATTAACCTAAGCCTAATGAATTAAAACGATCCCAATAACAAGATTTCTGATAACATATCACTTCTTCTTTCTAATTGTGGTATATATGATGATGATGGACACATGATTAGCATCAAATGCATGCCTTAACATAAAAATATCTTAAAATTATCCTATATATGGTCGTGTTTTTCAAAGTGGGGGTCATGAGGGGGAGCTAGGGGGCCTCAGACTGCTGGAAGTAAATTAAAAAAAAAAAGTAAATATAAACAAAATTAAACCTAATTTTCACAAAACCACATATGTTTTTCAATCAATATTTTGAAATATAATTTCAAATCATTTATTAGAATGCTATTTACGCTATATCCTCAACAGTTTATTGAAAAGTTGTGTTTTATTTTAGTGGGAATATGTTAACATGTTAATAAAATGATTATGCTAAACAAAGTTTCTATTTAATAGTAAATAAAAGTGAGAAAGAAATATAAAAGTAGATGTTTCTTTACATATTTTGTAACCTTGTTTGTTGGTTTGTAAGAGGGGTCCCCGGCCAGAAGTTAATGTTTGGGAAAGGTTTGGGAAGCCCTGGTATAAGGAACACAACTGCAGTATTAAGAGCTGTCTGTAAGGTGTCTGCAGAACCAGTCTCTGTTGAAACCAAAGCTCAAGCACAGTTTATCTGATTTAAAGGCCCCTACAACCTTTACAACATCATATTGTTAACTGCAGCATGGACATCCTGAATGCAGTGAAATAAAAAATAACTGGAGAAGCAACAACATTGTGCACACTGCCTCAGATCTGATCTTTTCACTTTCGGCAAACTAACAAATCACTTGAAACCCCTAGAACTGTTAACTTGTCACGTCCCTCTAAAGTATTAATATATCAAGGAAAAAAACACACAAGGACAAAAAGAAAAAACAGTGGAGCTGCACGATGCAGTGTGCTGCTGAGTCAGTGATGAAAGCAGAAACAAAACCAAACATAAAAGACAGATTTAGTTGTTTTGGAACAGCATCACCTGTTGTACCATCCACCTGCCGTTTCTTGTGTTCACACAAAAACATTTCACTCTGACAACATGGGGTTGTAGTACAGCGTGTGTTAAAATATTAAATAAGGGCTTGCTGTTCGACTCTTGTTTACTATCAAAACCTACATGCACAATAACTCAATAGAAGACAAACTAGGATTCAAAACATTTTGCTGTAGATGTGAAGAAAAATCGAAATGCAAAAAAATGTGTTTTTTTAAATAATCACTGTAAATAAGCAAACAAATCCTTACATTTAAAAAAATTAAGATGATAAATTGTACATGATTCCGTCTGATAGAGATGTCACAGACCAAACACACATAAATCAATGTTTTTAAATGGATTTTCTTTTCACCCTAAACAGGTACAGTTCACTGAGGAATTTAAAAAGTAACCCTTTTTTTTTTAACAAACCTGTATTTTGTTAATAAATGTATGTTTATATTATTTATAAACATAAATTTAGTAAAATTACTAGAAATCTTGTTCTTGCACTGCACCAACCACAGATTCTTTAAGTTTGTTCTCAGCAGATCAGACCTTTTCCTGGTGCAAAGTTTTAAGCTCATTATAAAGCACACATGTGAAACTCAAGGGTGACTTCCATCCAACTCACCAAAACCCCTGCCACCACCACCTATTTTTTAATAATATGAAAATACTCTTTATATCAAAGGTAATCTTTAATGTATGATTAAAGGCAACAAAATAAATACATTTAAAAGTTGAAAGCTAATAATTCTTGTCCTGTCCCTGAGATGTTGCCTTTGAGTAACTGTGCCCCCGTGAGCAATGTAGTTTAACATCCCTGTGTTAATATCTCAAAATTAGCTGCTTTAAAGCAAGCACTGACCAAAAACTACATCTCCCACAATGCATTGAGTAAGCATGGGAATTCCCTGACAGAAAGCAGGAGAGTTCAGAACTAAAAACTTAAATTTATTAGTATTTCTGTATTGTTCTGTACTGTTTCTATGCAGGAAATACCACGTAGAGCTCAGTTATTGTTTGTTAGAGGTGCTCAGCTGTATAACTAGACAAGGAACGTGACACTTAATGTTTAGTTGAAGTTAAGCATGAAATGTTGAGGTTAATTACAACTGATCGTTTGAAGACCACCATGACGCTCGTGTGGCCCTAGGTGAAAATAAGTTTGACACCCCTGCTGTAGAGCATGTGTGTCCAGGACATGTAGGTCAAAACTGTTAAAAAAACAACTAAACATTAGCAGTAACAATTCAATTGAAAGCTTAGTTGTGCATGAGGAAAAACACACGAGAGTTACCGTTAAGTGTTTGGAGGTAGTCAGCACGAGCACTTACACTTTTAGAGAGTATTTGTTTATCATTTTGTAAATCCAATTAAATTACAGGTTACACAAAAAGACAAACCATCAAAAATGCCAGATAATTACAACCATCATCAGGCTTTTCTGCTGTTGTTGTTGTTTTTATGTGAAAACATGTTTCTGCGCTGAAATAGTGCTCCTAACAAGATTATAATTATTCTAATGTGTTTTCAGAGGAGTGAAAACCCAATTTGTGATGCTACTGTATGATGTGAGCCTGAGGTTTCCTAATGATGTGCAATTTGCTCTAAATCTTGTCGTCCCTGCTGCTAATAGAGCAGCAGCTTTGGTAAGGTTACCTCGTTTTCAGGCAGGAGTTTGTTTCTCCTTCTCCCTGCAGACCTGCTTCCAAGCTTCTTTAGGTATTAACATTCGGATTTCCAGACAAAGTCCACAGGCTAACCTAACGAGCAGTCTCCCACAGGAGCACATTTATTGTCAGATTAGCTGGACTCTGGCTTTGGGTTATCAATCAAACAGCTAAATTATAAGCTGGAGTTCCTTCTTTGCTTACATGGGCTGATTAGATGAAGAACCAGAACACCTGGAGGCAGCAGCGATGGAAAGGTGGCCAAGAATGTGTAGAGATGGGACACATTCAGCTCCAGCAGTGAAACAGAAACACATGTGAGAACATTTAAAAGTGCGCTGACTGACTGGTACAGTAATTAGCTGCATTTCACTCAAGAACAGGATGATTTGCAAATGCCATTGTGCCTGATTTGATACTGAACTCAAGTGCTGGGCTTGATATTTGCCATTTAAAAGCACTTTAATGCACAGTCTGGTGGTGGCACATGTTCAGACTCATTGTGGGACAAAACAGGTCATAAATACGCTCAAATACACAATCAAATGTTGCATTTATTGTCCACCACCAAATGCTAAGGAGGAGCAATAATGTCTGTGTGGCGTTACCTAAATATCTTATCAACCACTGAATGGATTTTAATCAAAGTTTCACAAAATATTCAATCAACATCTACATTTATTCAAGAAATGCTTTCAGAATAATCTTCCATTTTGCGATTGTGTTGTTATTATTTTCTTTTTAGCTCTAAAAAATGTACCTGGAGGGGTGGGCATGCAGTGTCACAAAATTGCTGTTAAACGTCAATGAAAATTATCCTGACAGCTTAATTGAAATGCTCTTTCTGGGAGCGCTTTTTTAATTAGAAGGGCAAGAGGCAATACAAAAAATAAAATAAAAAATAAATCACCTCCAGCAAATAGGGAAAGAAATAAAAAGAATCAATCAAAACAACCAGCAATTATCTCAGAAAAGAATGACACCGGGTGTCACTGCAGATTGGTTGCCTTGGCAACAAGTCAGCTGTTCAACAAAGCTGTTTGCAGCCAGTGCTAGCCTCCACACACACACACACACACACACACACACATACATATTCATGGAAGAAGCATATAGTTAAAGGCTGCAGAAGCATCACGGTGAGAGACGTATAGCTGGTGACAGATGTGGCACAAGCAGGGCATCAGAAATTACAAGTGGTTGCATCAATATGGCACACAGATCTGTGTTTTGATGCAGATCATAATTTGTAAAAGTACAAGCTGCTCCCTGTCAACTGGCTTAAAAAAAAAGACAAATGAGAAAATCAAAGGATGGGAGGTGGATTTTCTCTCAGCTGCCCAGAATAAAATATAAACTCCCTCTTTTCCCTCTTAGATTGTGCTTCAGAGGTCTGTTTGATGAGGATGGTGAAATCAGAAAATACGTGTTGAAAAGGAGTTACACGATTCCAAATGTCTGGATTAAAGTGAGGCTATAAAATAATGTAAAAGGATCTGCTTTTCGACCTGTTTGGCGTGTCTTCTTGTCCTGCCTGTTGTAATCCCAGTTTGAGTGAGCAGATAAACGGCACACAGCAGTCCCTTGTGGGGAGTCAAAGTAATTGCTCCATCCACCGGTCTCCAGAGGGTTTAACAAGAAGCACTGCAGAGGACTGAAACAGCAAAACGGCGGCTCCAGATTCCCATTTCCTTGTCAGCCTGCCTCATCTCCTCTCACTCACAAACAGGACGCCTAACTGTTCCAATCTGACAGATTAAACTAAACACTTTCCCTCTGTCTGTGTCTTTATTTGATATGAGTTTAATATGTTAAATGTTTTTAAAAAGCTTCATGTCAAACTGTTGACAATCTCATTTATCTCTAAGCGTATTACAGTACTTTAGCTTCTAATGGTTGTGGGTTAATGCATGCTACATCACGTATGTTTGTTTTTCCATCCATTCCTCATGCAGTTATTGATCTTGGTCTACACTAACATAAGCCCCACTTTTAGCCACTTAAAGCTATACGTCTGTCTTCTGCTCGCCGTATGACTGCTTTCCGGTCCACTGTCTCCACGGTGTTGTGCATGTTTCAAACACCTCGTTTGGGCTGCAGAGGGAGATGAAGGGACGTGGGGTTCTGATTTGATGTCGAGTAGGTGAGAAGGGAGGAGCGCCCACTTGACACAAAAAAAAAGAAGAGGAGGAGATGACGAGTTAGATGTTAACAAGCTGTCACTCTCAGAGCAACGCATCGCCCAGTGAAACAACAAAAGCAAGAGAAACAAACCACTGACAAGGCTGGTGTTATAAACAACAACAAAATAGGCGCACAACGTTGTTCCACCCACAGAGGAGAAATAAACGCAGCAAATCAAGCTGAGATTTGACAAACAAGAAATACAGGTTTTGAAAATAAAATGTCATAAAAAAAATTATGGAATATCAACGTAATACCTTTCATCAAAAATAGTTATTTGAAACAGCTTTTTGTAATTTTATTTTATTTTTTTGCATCACTGCAAGTATGTGGTGGCAAATCACACTGCTGCCTTATCACTTTCTATTTTGCCATTTTTGGGCCATTTTTGGACAGCAAACCAAAGAAGTGCGTGTTTAAACACCAGCCAACAACAGTATAAAAGAAGCAATCGCATCAAATATCTGTTAAACACTTCTACAAACAATTACATCTCAGTTTTCTATTAGATTTGTATCGATGTGTTTATGAAGGCTTCCTGCTGCCATAAAACACTCTATTCCAACATTATAAGTCATTTTAACTCAGGAAAGTTTTCAGTTTTGTACTCGACAATTAGGCCATGTCGCAAGAAGCACTAAATCAATTTATTGCACAATTAATCTAAATGAGGTTGATAATTTTCATTTACCTGCTTACATCTTCTTAAACTAAAATAGTCTTCAAATTATGGTGCCGTATGAGAGCCACAATTAAGACTACCGCACAACCAGTGGTTGCTACATCCTTGTAGCAGGAGGCTATATCTATTCCTAAGTCAGCTATTGATCTGATTAATGATAGGCCCAGTTGGCGCTGGCAAATGAGAAGGAGACTTCATTTGTATTAGCATTGGAGAGGCTAGCGACTAGCAAGGATAAGCTAGCGTTAACACTGGAGAGGCTCGCAACCACACATATCAAAGGCAATTATGAAATATTGAATTATGAGAAATATCTGTATGTGGAATTATATATTATAATTCAATATAGAGAAGTCCATGTTTGTTAATAACCTGTTAAAAAAGTTCTGAGACAATCTATCATCCATCCAAATTTGTTATAATGACAGACCTATCAATAGATCCGAGTTTCAGCTCGCTAAATTATTTAACTTTGCAGGAAAAGCCTAAACTAATGTTTTCATTATAAATCACTATGTAGCAGTCAGACGTTTTTAAAAACAAGTTTGAATGAATTGTTGCTTAATCTAACTTTCCCTTTTTGTTTGTTGTTGCTTCTAGTGATGAATTCCAGATGTTAAAAACACTTTATCCCATTAACTTCCAATTTTCTGCCAATTACACCCACAGGAAGGCTGCCTCTCTGAACGCACACCAGATATTACACCATTCAAGCTTCTGAGGGTCTGGATTTTTAAGCGAGAGCACATGAACGTTTATCCTAAACAGAGATATCAGGAAATGTTTTTTTAGTGATTGTTCCTTCTTTTTTCACACCACCTGTTGGCTGAATGACACTTAAATTTGACAGCTGTTAAATGTTCTGCCTCGGAGCCCCTGAGCACTTGGCAGAGCAGCCCCATCACTAATCCAGTAAGCACATGCACTGACTTACAACTAGATGAAACACATAGAGAGAACCATGGGTGGAGATTCGACAGACAAAAAATAAAAATCGGTAGGGAGAGAAAAAAAGAGAAAGAAAGAGAGGGATGAAACTTACAAAAATTACAATGGGAATATATAGCAGCTGACAGAAGGAGGTTGGTAAGGAGGGGAGGGACTGATAAAGTGACTGGAGGAGAACTGGGTCAGTATGAGGTGTGAACATGGAAGGAGCGTGAGTGACATAAAAATATTGCTAAAAAGAAAGAGGCAGGGAGATCTGGGCCGGGGGGCAGCGTGAGCGATGGGGGGGAAAGGGGGCAGCAGAGAGGAGAAGCCAGGGTTTGCAAGGTGTCCTCCAAATCCATTTGTCACCCAGAGACTCATTAGCGTTTTCGAGAGGGCGTCTGGTTATAAATAGGCCTGGGAGCGGATGTTTGACAGGAGGGAGTCTAGGATTTGACGGCAAGAAATTAATCTCACGAGCAAACTCCCAGAGGATGGACGGCGACACAAACAGACGGATGTCCCAAAAATAAGTGCACAGTTTTTTATCAGTCAGCCACTTCCATCAAAGTTCACTCTGACTCCAGCCTGTTCCACCTGCATCACACACATATTTTACCTGCTTAGTTTCTGCTGTAAATTTGTTGCATTAAAATTACATCCATGTGCAATTGTAACCATGCAGGAATTCAGGAATTGTGCGCTATGATGTTTAGTATTTGTGATGTTTATGGCTTTTGACTTATTTAACTTTATTTTTTATTATAATTTAAAATGTCCTGATGCATCTTAGTAATCCAGGTAGAAAAAAATAAAATAAAACAATTATGTTTTCTGGACGGGTTCTTCTTTAATGAAATGTTTCGTCTTCAGAAGAGGAGTTTCAGGTGAACTCAGCATTATAAGCACTGCCTCCACATGGTAGACAAACTGGTTTAATGAGCATCAACACTGTCTGTTCACATGCAATGGAGGACCATCAGTCAAACAATAGATCGTTAGTGCCCTGATCATCATCAACCACCTGACTATCATGGGGACCTGATTATCACAGTGTGATGTTCACAGGATGCTGAGTCGTACTTACTGTTAAGTGCTAGAAGGACAGTGACCAATTATACATCAAGGAAACAAAGCAGTCACTGTTTAAAAGAATGGACCAACACAGAAGAGCTACATCATCAGGCCAGGAGTTTGCCGTTTACACTCATCTACAGGCCAGCGGCCACTCTTTCAGAGATGAAGATGTTCTCATCCTAGACAGAGAGGAACGTTGGTTTGAGAGAGGAATTAAAAAAGGCATTAAAAAAATGTCCATCATTAAACAGGGGTGGAGACCTCCATGTCCAAATGCTGTTAATGCAAGTATGACTCAGCACCCTGTGAATAATAGGTGATAATCAGGGCACTAACTATCTATTGTAGGCTGATGGTCCTCCTTTTAGTTTCTTCAGCAAAAGTCAGCATTCTGGAATCAACTTTTACTGCATTTTCAAATAAATCACAGGTTTTTCTAGGTTTAATAAAAATCCTGACTTTATCTTATATAAAGCACTTTTAGGTTATTTTTTTAGGAAATGCATGAATCCATATTCTTTATTTCACAAAATATCTGCATGAAACATTGATCTGTGTTCTGCATATTCAACATGCATTTGCTTTTAGCTATAAAATTAAAATTACTGCAACTGCAAAAAGTGAGATAAAAAATACTGCAGACTGTTTTACATATAGTATTGAGCTAATATTCATTCCCAGCTATCCTTGAGCACAGTTGAACAAAGTAAATTATTGATTCTGTGTTCTTGAAGATCAACATCAGATAAAAATTTAAGCAAATATTTTTCATTCCTTTTGTCTGTTTTATCTCTTTAGTTATCACTGTCACACTCTTGTTAGCACTGTTTTGATTGCCACCTGTTTGTTTTTGGCAGATGTTTGTTAAAAGATAAGAAAGATGGCCATAATATCCAGTAAGGAAATTTTTAGTGATTCATCTCTTTAGGTGAGGCATTTTACCAACTTTCAACCTGATCCAAATTTGAACAGATGTCACAGTTTTGGACTTGGAATAACTAAAAAAACTATTTTGCAGAACCCACCTCCATTTTTGTCTCCTGGGTTTTGCAAAGGAGCAGCCTGCCTTTATTGTGCCTTTCCACTCGTGCGTCTGTTCTGCTGTTTTTTTTTTTCTCTCTCTTTTTCAAGTTTTTGGCTCTGTGGCTTAAAAGATGATTCTGAGATATTTCCAGTTTCTGCATGAAAAAACATTATTTTTCTCCAGCTTTCTTGTCTCTTTTCTATGGTTATGAAAATGCAACAAAATGCTCTATAGTTAACATCTGGCCAGGTTTAGTTTTAAATCTGTTGTTTCACACATCCTCCAGTCAGTTTTTGGCAACGAACATAACATAAATGCTTCATAGTCTCCATCTGCAGATGGCGCTCATAGCTGTAGCACTGCCCTCTTTAACCCCACCATCATCACCCAAACATTTCATGCTCAAAAAAAAAAAAATCAAGTCCCCCTGATCCCCAGCAAATCCTCAAAACAAAAAAAACATAAACATACGCCTGACCCCTGGCAAACCCGAGTGGCTCTGGCTTTGCAAGACGCTGGGTGATCATGAACACATAAAGCTGTATCTGAGCCCAGGGAATGACTAAAGGAGACTTAGAGTTATGGCTCAATCATAAACTGAATCCACCTGCAAACAGCTACCTCCCAGCTGGCTTCAACTGGTAAGTGATGAAATATTTATGGCACAACCATTATGAATACAAGGGTAACTTGACTTGTAGACAATGAAAACCATTATTGTACAAGTTTTATAGATGTGTTGTTTGGGGTACTTAACCCCCCCATGTAGGATGAGTTGGGAGCTTTGTTTTGTGGCTGCAGCAAATGGCTGAAAAGTAATGTTTGGACACTGTTCAATAACAAACATGTAGATAAAAACAATCTTGTAATGATTATAGAGTTAGCTATTTTCCTCAGAAAGGGGGCAAAAAAAAAAGTGTATTCAGTAGGAGGCCAAAACATTTTAAAATGATGAATGAAAGTGACTTTAATGACTGAATGTATAAACAATGAGTGATATGTAACTTGAAAGGTCGGTGAGATGCTTTTTGTGGTGTTTTTGCAGTGGCACACACTGGCCTGAACATCTGTTATAGTATGTTATTAGAGCTAAGCTTAAACTATGAGTTCTAGAATTAGTTTGCATTTGTTGTAAGGTGGTAATGAGCTAACATATTTTCATTATTAAAGCTATCATAATGAAAGAAAACACTGTTGAACTTGTTTGTCGACCAAATTGTGTGCTTTAACGGAGAATGTACCAATCCATGAAAAGGAATCACACAAAACCACCCAGAGCGCTCTGCTGACTGGTCGTTTATTGTCTGGCAAGTCAGGCCGGAGAACCCGGAAACACTTCAATATGAACAGATCCGATCCAGACGTGGCTCCACCTATTTGATTACGTCATTAGAAAAGGGGGGCCTACTCTGTTGGGGCCACGCCTGTAGACAATATTTCACCTGTTTCTAACGAAATCAAACATACAATTATGTGTTGTATTTGTTCAGGCATGTATCTATTTATATAAACTCGAGTCAAGTAAATTATTCACATTTAACAATCAGGATAGTTCATCTAATCATAAGACTATACCTTGTGTATGTAATTAAAATCAGTATATAACAATAACAATGTCTTGAATAACACATGTTTTTAATGATGCAAAGCTTTCAGTTGAACAAAATTCTGCTAATTTTCTGATTGAGAAAAGCTGGCCATGCTTTGAACTGCCACATACAACAAGGGTTATTATTAAAACATTTGTTTTATGTGATATTTTCCAGCGAATAACAAAAATCCTAAATTTAGATGACAGACTATAGATTGGGGACGAACAGGGAAAACGTTCCTGGCAAAGATGAGCGAGGACCTCCATCCATTTGCCTGTATCACTGTTTAATGTTACATTACCGTTCAGCCCTAAAAAATCTTCTTTACTGGTGCATCCATTTGTAACAACATTATCTGTACGCTCATTTCCAAGTGCAACAGAGCAGGTAAAAACAATTTCTAAAGAAAATTGCGGCTGCTGATAGATTCTAAATATAAACTGAACACAGGCGGTGAGAGCAGATTCCCGCAGCGCAGGAGCTACTGTAATGCCAGAGGTCGACTGTTCGTGTAGTGTCAACGCGACTGCTAAGGAAAAAGAAAATATATCAAAGAGAAACCACACTTTGAGGGTAAGATGAGACTCGAAGAAATTCTGCCAAAAGCCCTTCATCTTCTCCTGTCCTCTGCCTCTTTGCAAACCAGTGTCACCCTTACATCTTGTTTCTTCTTCATGGTTGTGACAAACGCAGTTTCTGAAATTTGAGTAACGTTTCAGCCACGCCTGGAGAAAAAAAAAAAAAGAACGAGGCCCAGCAAAGCTACATCCTTTAAAGTGAATCTTTGCTAATGTAATCTTTGGCTCAATGCACATGTCTTTTAGCCTCGGTGAAGAATCAACTCTTAGCGCTGAGATTCTAGTGCTGCATTCAGCAATGTGATTAAGGGTTTAAGTGAAGCATAAACATGCTGGTGTAGATTCTCAGTCATATAGCAAAACCAAATATGATTTAAAAAAAAAAAAAAAAGCAAAACAAGTGCACTTTTTTTCTGAAGCTGATTATGCTTTGCTTTCTATCCGAGGAGTTTTCCCATTTCAAAACAGAAAAGTGTAGAATTCCAAGCCTGATGTAGTGTTTAAATGTAGCTTTTAAACTCCGTAAGATGATGTGTACGCAGATAAATTCACATGCAGATTGCTCTCATTCCCCTCTCAACATGTTTAGTCTGCCATGAAGGACTTTAATATAAGTCGCCACTATATGTTGCACAAAGCTAAATATGTTAAGTGTACAGAAGACACAAGTATAAACAACAGTGATTTTATACCAGAACCTCACAGGAGTCTACACTCAAGGCATCTTATGATGTTGCATTTTAGCTCGCTAAAGTAAATGTATATTTTTTTGTTTGCTTCAAACAATTTGTATTCATGTTTATTAAACAAGATTACAACTACTTTATATGTATTTGAGCATGAAATACTTTAAGTTTATGCACTGTATTTGCTTTAATAAACATATATAAGCAAACATTTTTAAACTGGCAGTTTTATTAGATTTGGGTAAGTATGCATGTGGCCCTCTGGTAGTGTCAACAAAAAATTGTGGCCCCCTTCCATTATATAAGTTGTTCATCCCTATCATGTGTAATGCTTCACTGTAAGCTTTAGAAAGCTGAAATCTGAAACCTTCTCCTTTGTTTTTCTTCATTTGGCTTAAATGGCTACCTTTACCCAGTAACTTTGCTAATTTTATAGACAGCCTATGGACAACCCATCATATAGAAATGAGGATTAAGTCAAATTTGGTCAAAATGACCTAACTACATTTTCAAATTTCTGGCTTTAAAAACTACATTTTGATACCTGTATCATTCTGATATCATAAACTTATCCAGAGATATGACTTAATTTGTCTTGTTGGTTACGATAATACGTTAATATTTGGTTTGAATTCTAATTTTATGTAAATTTATTGAGTAATTTTTGATGTTATTATGAAGAGGAAACGTCAAACAGTATTTGTATATTAAAATTTCCCAGTTGGAAAGAAACATAAACATTGCTAACTCACAGGGAAAACATCTTAATTTTAAGGTGTTTTTTCCTCAAAATCAGGTTTTTTTGTTGCTACTGCTCAAAAAAATGCTTCAGAAAATTTTTTAGGATTATATTTCAGACAGTTCATTCACATGATACATTGATAAGGCTTTAACTCATTATATTTTGACAAAATGCAATTTTTGCACACATTTAAATCAAAACCCTATATCTGCCTGTTTTTCAAAATTCCACTTTTGGACTTAATTCTTGTTTCAATGTGATGGGTCAAATATATTATATATATTTACACTTACATTATATATTTACACTGAAGAGCTGACTGGGTAAAAAAAAAAGTAACACCCAAGCTTTATAAAATCTGCATTGTTTGCAGTGCATCCCACCATGTAGGTATCTGCTCTGCAGTTATAAGAAATCCCAGCACACAAAAATGTCAGCTGCCTACTTTTGATCTCCCACAGCTTGTTCTTTAGCTGTCTAAAACCATTTAAACTCTTTAAAAAAGACAACAGAGTGTAGGTGTTTTTAGCGGTATAGGAAACAGAAGTGTCATTCATTCAGGGGGGAATTTTTTTTGTTGTTTTTAATCTCGGAAGTTGCTGATTTGCCAAAAGTATTTTCCTCTTAGTGTGTGTATTAAATAGTTTGACTGTTTGAACTTTGCATCCTCCCTCATTCTCATTCCAAATGCACACACAAGGATGCACGAACACACAGCTCAGAGACGAGATCGAACTGAGGGCGGGATGAATAAATGATGTTTAAACTCGGAGGGGTTTGCTCGACTAATTAACAGGGAAGAAAGTGTCTTCACAAGATGCAACAGTACAAGAGAACAAGAAAAGGCCAAGTGGCAAATCAAGAATTACTGCAAAGCCATAAAACACACCGACACATGACTTGAAATATACACACGTGTGAACAAAACCTAACTTGTCACTTTACTGCAAACGATACAACAAAAGAAGGGAGGAGGGGTGTTGGCCTCTAAGTGACCTAAACTCTGTGGGTTAATGAGAAGTCCATCACACAGGCGGACACAAAATCTACTGCTGTCATATTTCTGTGTCGGACTGTGAAGGTGGCATTTTTGTATCCTTGTAATCATCCATTTTAAATTATTGTGAGACGTTGTGGAGACAAACAGCCGTCACTTGTCAGATTTGTGGGCTTTGTGACCAACAGCACACTAACACAGGCTGTCACTGAGGTCATTATAGTGGATTTAATTATGAAAAACAGACAGTGTAGCTGTGGCCAGCTGTCCTGCTGAAACCCTCCTCCTCAGATACTGAAAACGAGCAGAACCAGAGAAATGAACAAGAGGCTTGGGTGGAAAAGGGAGGGGCAGCTCTGAGTGTTTCGTTTTAAAACGCTGACATCTTCTTTGAAACGGTTATGCTAAATAAAACTGGCTGTCCTGATAGAGATAGCCACTTCAATTAAAGGTCTTGCTTTTCTTGAAAGAATACATTTCACCTGGCACCTTTCATGCCAGAAATGTTCAAATAAAACTGTTTTAAGATAAGAAGGAGCAGAGCTGTAGGGATTTTAGTCAAACCTTGCAAATTATTTTTTGTGTAGCACTCACAAAATGTGTTTAGAATTGAGCCACACCAAACTTTAGCTCAAAACCAGTAAGATTCATAGACCTATAACCATTTCTGTGTTTGTTAAGGTTGTTTGTGGTGGCCAATTATTACTTTCTGAATGTTTCATTAAAACCCATATGGTGGTTCATGAGATATTTTGCTTACATTTTTAATCATGCTTTTTGTTATATTTTTTAGGATTTTTTTTATGAAAGTAACTTGTTGATTTGTAGGTATTGTATAGGACCTTGAGGGACTACAGATGAAAACTAGCCTCCATGACTAATTCTGGCATTTTTGGTAATATGCACTGTCCCTTTTTAAATAAATAAACAACAAACAAACAGATAAACAGGGATAATGCCAACAGTTATTGCCAAAGATTTAAGCAAAACTATTCCACAATGTGTAGCACTGTGAGGATATGTTAGGGATCATGCTCAACTACTATCATGCCAAATTTTAGTTGAATATCTATAAAATTACTGCTGTGTTTGCTAAAGTCAGTGGGATGTGGTGGCCATCTTAAAGTTAATCAGCTGATGTACATCCAGGGATTTCTTTCTGGTGATAATTATAACCCATCCTGTGCTTCATGACATATTTTGCAACTTCTACAGACAAAAGAACACATGCACAATCTGTGCTTTGTCTTCAGCAGTGAGCACAAAAATAGGTTTTAAAAGCATGGAAATGAACAGCTACATGTGTGAATCAGTGTGGCGGCAGCCGAAGCGGCAATAAGAATAAGAAAAAAAAACTAAAACTGACTTGCTACAAATGACTTAAACCCCCCCAAAGGGCGCACAGGAAACCATGGCAGACTTTGTGAAAAAGTTCAACGCGAATCAGGCAGCGGCGCGGCGACAGCTTGAGTCCTAAAGGAGCCACCGAGCTTCAGAGCCTTTGAACATACAGGAGGCAGGCAGAGGCAGACAGCAGAGCTACGTGACAGTCATGACAACAACCACAGTCAAACACAAACGCCTCGTCACACGCATCCAGAAAAATCCCTCGACGCAAAGAGTTATCAAGCTCAAACCCCAAAAGCAACCCAGCCGATTGACCAAAAGGATTCTCTTAAACAAGAGAGGGAGGAAAGATTCAGAAAAAAAAAATCGACTCGGACACGCAAGCTGAAGGGATCTCTCAGAGCGCCCACCTGAGGGTTTCACAGCATTCTCCATCCTCACTCTTCTTAGCCCTCTGCCCCTCACTTTCTTTTCTTGGTTAGGTCATTCCATCAGTCCACACATGTCCTCATTTATCCAGTGCGGTTGCCACCTCAGTGGGACACTGGCTTAGGCAGTGTTTGGTGTAAAATAAACGAGGGGAATCTAAAAAAGGGATGGCAGGGAGGGACAAAAGGACTCAGAAAGAGGTGGGAGCGAGGAGGAGTATTGGAAAATACAAAGTGAGTAAGAGGGACGCACACACAGCGAGGGAAGTAAAGGCTGCCAGTTTTGAACATTGTCTCTCTTCTCTGTCTGATTGTGTGTCCCTGGCTGTCTGTCTTGTTTGCTGCTCTCTCCGTCTCCCTCATTATGTCCATCTGAGTGGTTGTGCCACAGTAGCAGGGCAAGGAGCAAAAAACATGGTTTACTGAGGCCCTAAAACACCTTTCAGACAGGTCACCTCCTGCTAGTGGATGTAGTGCTGTGTGTATGCACAGGTTGTTTGCTGGAGGCCATTCACGGAGCAGGAATGTGCGTGTACGTGTGTGTGTATGTGTGTGTGTTTATGACTGTCCTGTCAGCCAGCCAGAGTCCCAGATTACAAACGCTCCACTGGCACGTCCCACCTCATCCCCTGCTTCTGTCACCGCGGCAACACCTCCGCTCCCTGCTTGCTTTCCCTCTCTTTCCTTCATCACCATCCTTTCCTCCTCCTTTCACCTCCATCTGCCTCCACTTCCCCTCCTCATTCTCTTCCTTTTGCTCTTTATAGAAACTAATAACGAATATTCCCATATATTTTTTATAAGTCCTAAAGAAAAATCACAAAGGTTATCACCTTAGAGAGAGAGAGCAGAAAAGCTAATCAATCTCTTCATTTTGGTTAGCTTTGATGAAAAGTTGCATCAAAACTGTAGAAAACACACACACACAGACACACAGAGGGCCCACGGGTGCTTCTTTCCTTAAATAAACGTAGCCAATCAAAGGCTGAGGAGGCAAAAAGAGTGCTGTGGTAATTATCACCAGTGGGCCTCAGTGAAAACTCAGCAAAAATGTGAAAACTACACTGACCACCAGTAGTGGGGAGACCTCCAGGCACTACTCCTGCACTGATGTTATGTTAAAATGTTTGACTCAGTTGAGTTCTATCACTCAATCATTCCAAAAAGAATAGATAAATAAAGAGAAAGCGGGAGATTGGGAGACCAAAGCCCACCCACCACTTCCCCTGTGAAGAGCAGAGGATGACACCCACAGGTATCTTAGCCTAAACAAAGCTGCACCTGCTGGGGGGGGGGCTCCACAATGCGCCACATGCAGCTCGACAACTGCTCTCCGTAGTTCAAAGACAAGGTGACTCGGCATATGTTTATCGATTGCATATGAGCTGTGTCGGACAGGTATTATGCAGGACACAATGACGTCTCTGCTTGCACCGTTTTAAGACAAGAAAAAACAAGCATGTTGTTAAGCTCTGAATTAAAGACTCACAAGGACACGCAAACAACAAGAAACAAACACTGTACCTTCTACCTTTTAACAACAACAACCCTCTACCCACAAAGCAATTTAGCACCAATAAATACATACAGATGAGATATTAATGGCTCACCGTGTCCTCTATGACCTTTTAATTATTCTGATTTGTGTACAGAGATGGCGCGTCGTAATTGCATTAGCATCTCTTCAGGTTTACTTAATGTTCCAGTACAGAAGGTGCCGTGATCCAGCAAGCAGTTAGGGCAATACACACTACTTTTTGGGTACACTGAATGATTTAAAGTGTAAGTGTGTGTGTCTGATACCAGCCTGCGTGGTTGCAGTAAGTCATTTGAGATTTATTAGTTCAGTTACCAACTAGTAAACCCTCGGATGTGTAATTATGCTCTATCAGCAAATAAATGATTTGGTCGTTACTGATCGTAATTGGTTATGGAAGAAGGGACACAATCTATTGCTCGTTTCTTTCTTGCCTTTCACCATCCTGTCCTGCAAATCTGTTGCTCCTGTTGCCGGTAAAACTCTCCTTGCCCCCTGTTTGCCCCCTCTTCTCCATCCTCGGAGCATCTCCCCGGAGAGAGCCTCAGCTTCTTCTTCCTCTTCATCCTGTGAGTGAGGCATCTGGAAAACAGACTCCATCTCCACCTCTCTCCATCACATCCAATCATCCTGATCTTTATTCAGTCCGCTGCCCTTTCTCCAAGCCCTCCACCCCACCCCCAAAGCGCTAACCTCCTTTCCCCCCGGTCGTTCTCTTCATGCCTGCTAAGTCCTGCCAGCTAGCTGAAGCATCTTTGTTACATTTCTTCCTGTTTTGTTTTTCTACCACTTGTTTGCTGTTTCTTTAAGTTTGTTATAGTCAAACCTTGGAAATAATGTTCAAATCTGTGAAGCGATGTTTTGCTAGCAGGTAGGGCCCTGTCCATCAGCCTTCAAAATAAGTGTTGAGAGTCAATCTAATCTACTTCCATGCTAAACTTTAGGCCAAAATGTCCAAAATTCATTCAGTTTTATATATATATATATATATATACAGTGGGTTGCAAAAGTATTCATACCCCTTGAACT